>CP045904.1:3876627-4001238 GCA_013387185.1 Caligus rogercresseyi | reverse complement strand
TTACTCATTAAATGTTTCTGTAAAATATTCATCCACAACCCTTCCGTTTAAACCCTATAGGCTCATTTGTAGGTATTGTCATCGAGCCATCGACCATTAATTGTTGTAATAATGATCAATATTTTATACTTATTAACAACATAAGTGAAAAAATATTATATTTGTCATCAGTAATTTGAAGATTTACTTTGCTAATATACAGGATTTTCATATTTATAGCATTAAGAGATGTTTACACATGACGTAGATCATGAAGTCATAAGAAATTTTTTGTCCTTTTCTAAGGACTGAGGGAAAGGACCTTCCAAGAAGTCCTGAGTAATAAAAGTTGATGAACTAGGTTCGGGGGTACCACAACAAACAGTCTGAAATACTTCCACCTCCACAACTATATTTTTAGCTCTTTCGGTAAGGTTTAAGGCCTATTATGTTTGTGTAAACTCCAATATCCTTCATCTGCGATATAACAACAAGTCTCACAGGACATACCGAGTGAGGGACATACTTCGCTTCTGCACGAGCGTTTGAGAGGGGGTCTAACAGGAGTCAACGAAGAAAACTCCCCCAGAGCCGTAATGAGAACTGAAGAAACCCATCAGATGATATTATCAACTCAGTTTGTAAGGATTGTGCTCCTGCGTCTCAGAAAATGCACGTGACTAAAGTAATGTCATGTAAAACACATTCTGTACATAGAACGAAAAAAGATCAATGTTACTAATTATTATTTTATGTTTACACTTAAGGGATGCATTTTTTTGTTCATTCTGTATATTTTACTACATTAAACTTTTTAAACTTAAATATAAAATTTGTGTTGGACTTCCAGTCAAAGCTTAATTTTAATTGTTTATTTTATATCAACACATAACTTCATATAATGCATATTACAAATATCTTAATTGTAAGTAATTTTCCTGCTAAATTACGGTATACAAAAATATCTAACAGATTGTACAAAATTAAGATATTGAAAATTAAAGCTAATCTTTTTCACTAAAAAATTATAAAATATGAACGTATATCTTGGAGTTGTAGGGCTCTTTCAACAAAATTTCCAAGTTTGAATATTGACTTATAGAAATATACTTTCAATTAGTTCAATTTGATCCCTACTGTTCAGGTAACATTTTGCTCATAAAATGCAAATAATAGCATGAAAACACTTGTAATGACCTGTGACAAGATCCTTACTTTTCAATATATTGACTTTATTTATTCTTATTATATTCAGCCTCTCTCGGTATTTTATTTATTTATGTTTATGTATTCATCTTAATTAAAGGAGCCACAGGGGACAATATTGTGATACCAGAAGTTACATAAAATAGATAACTTAATATGTTATGTAGAATCACTTCTTCTCATTGGCTGCGACATAAAATTATCGCAACGCTATATGAATAACCCGTTTTTTTTCGTACCTATTTAATTAAATATACGGCTCAATGATAACGCCAGTATACGATCCCACCAAACAGTATTTTTTTAGTAATGTAATGGGCGACTCATGAATCAGCTGTGGGATTTTGCCGACCAATAAGACATATTTTACTTGTTAACAAAGCCATTGTGCGCCAAAATGTGTCTCATCGCTTAAGATGATTAATAGTGAAAATCAAGATTATTGTCGGTTTTCCTTCTGCTAATTTTACGAAATCCGGACGTTAGAAGTAGTCAAGTGGCTTCATTTCTTGGTCATCTTGACCTTAGATCAATTTTTCTCAAAGTTCTTATAGATAGATTTGGGTCATCTTGATTATTTTTTTTCCTGCATTTCTTATCTCACTGGTACAGGAACATAACGTAGCACCTATGTGGACACTAAAGGTTGAATCGGTTGATTTTTTCAGGTCGATTACGTTGATCATACATTGACGTTACGTTCTTAAGGTTTGAGTATTCAAAAATAGTTTTTATTTTATTTTCTGTAGGCACTAAGAAATATTATTAAAGTTTTTAATTAGTCATTGAATGGGACATTTTCCCTCTTAAAAACAATAATATAGAGCATAAATAACTCTAGTATTCTTAATATATATATAAAAAATAAAACTTTTTTGAATCCTTATTCTTATCTCTTTAATATTCAGGGCATGAGAGGCGATTGAAGGCAGGGAAAGAATAAAACACAACTTTAAGTCCGTTGAGAACATCCTTAATGTTATTCGATATCGTTCAAACTTTCACAAGGTGATATTTATTCACTGAGGTGAAATCCTAGGGGTGCCCGACTCTCTCCAATCCGAAAAACGTGAAAAACGTAATCATTATATATATATATATATATATATATATATATATATATATATATATATATATATATATAATATGGACGACATTTTTTATAAGAAATTCGTTCCAATAAAAAGGATTTTAAAAGTACATTACATGTATCTGGAAAGTACTTTCCTTTTTTTGGCGCCAGGAGTAAACATTTATGAAGATATTTTGAATAAGTACAAACCCTCAAATTACTGTATGATTTATTTGAACGAACGACGAACGATAGGAATTTTTTGTTGTATTCATCAAAAATTGTCGTTCGTCGTTCGCAAACGATTACAAATGAACGACAAATCTACAAGCCTCTCTCTCTCTCTCTCTCTCTATATATATATATATTATATATATATATATATATCAAACTTATTGACGTTCGCGAAAAATTGTAGTTCGTCGTTCGCAAAAAGTTATCGTTCATCGTTAATTTTAATTGAATGGTTCATTGTTCGTTTGTCGTTCGCCATTCTGAAAAAAATTAATTACTTGTTTTTTAGAAAGAAATTCTGCAAAAAATTGACGACGTTTTTTTTAGAAAGAAATTTCTGAACAAAAAGTGATGACGGTTTTAGAAAGGAAATTTGTCCCATGAAATTAAAAATCTTTGTCTTTTTTTGGCGCCAAAAAACGAACGACGAACGATAAGGAATTTTCCTTATCGTTCGTCAAAACTTTGTCGTTCGTCGTTCATCGTTTGCGAGCGACAACAAATGAACGATAAATCAACAAGTCTGATATATATATATATATATATATATATATATATATATATATATATATATATATATATATATATAGTTCCCTTGAGTATATTATTATATATTAAAAATGAACTATTAATAGTAATCTATTTTAAATATCTACAGGTCTTCATACACCTGATTACAACATGTAAACAAGGCTACCATAATGATGGTGATATCCGTTCACCCTCAGACACCCAGACAGGAGTAAGTGTGCCCCTCCAACGCCTCCTCTTACTCCTGTCTGTTCCCCTTCCTTACTTGTTCCTTCGCGTGCTCGCACGGCAAAAATTCCGCACGCTTCTTCTCTTCTCTGCCTCACTGCACGCGGAAAAATTCATGTTTAAAAACAACAAGGAATAATAACAAAAAACTATACAAAATAATAATAATAATATTCTCCCATATAGTAATATTATAAAATTTAGTTATTGACATTAGCTCAACCCGTGCAGAGTCGAAACCTTAATATATTTGTGCCTCAATTAAAACATTATCTTATTAATAATAATATTGTTATATATATCATATATATGATATATAAACGGACTGAGGATACGAAAAATACGGACATTTGGATATTTATACTAGTTACAGGAAGAAAGCTAAAGGTAGGTGACGCTCATTTATTTTTAATTTATCAATCATTATACAAAAGGTTAGACCATTACAATATATTTTAAAAATCTCAATCATAAGTTTTATTGAAACATAGTTGTTTTAATGCATTAATTTTGTTCAGTTTTTTGTCAAAAAAATGATATAAATAAAGATTTTGTTAAATATCGACTTGAATCTTTTAATTTTGTTTACCTTTTTTTAAGCATTTGTATATGAGGAACATGGTTTAAAATAGTGCCCTTATTTAGATATATAAGATCATGAACATAAATAAATCAGCTGAATGTCATGGATTTTGTAAAAAATAATTATTAAAACTTTATGAGTCATTCTCCTCCATAATTCATATATATATATATATATAATCAAATATAGCTGTATTGATATTGTCTTTAGCTTACTCTAAATTGATTAATCGACTATGAATTCTAATACGTTGATGTCAACAAAGAATGATGTTTATCATCTAGTAAAATAAACTGATAGAGGATGCCAACGCCATATAAGCTGTAAAAATACACATTCCTTCCATTAAATGAATATTATATTCATATGTATATCTGTCATTTTTCTATATTATTTATATGAATATAATCAAGAGGAATAATATATTTGAAAAAACGTAGTTATCATATATATATATATATATGATAGCATCCTATTAGATCATTTGGTAATATATTATACTTAATATTACGTGATATCTGTGTGTACTTTTGTACATGTTTACAATCGTTTTATATATATCATATCATATATATATATATATATATATATATATATATATATATATATATATATATATATATATATAAAAAGCAGCATTATATCTTTTTACACATGACGATACAACTAAATTATAAGTCTTTTAGAATTCATTTTAGAGAATTTAAATCTTTAATTATTCATAAAACTTCCCAAAAAAGTTAACCCTTTTATGGCCTTTTTAGTAAGACTTGATAAATATATTTTTATGATAAGCCCTTGGATCCATTCTATGTAACACACACATATATATATGTACATGTGTACACATGTATTCATTGAATAAGTTGCCATAGAGAAATATAAGAAGCTATGTTGTTTTAATATATGATATCAATAAAACAAAAAGTATCACTTTACATAACATATAAAAAACGTTATAAAACTTAAAATATGAACATGTATGTAAGGTATATATATATTTGAACGTATATAGACACTAAGAGAAATCATATTCTAACTTAATGTAGCTTAGATTAGCGTAGAGCTCTTGGGCTACTTATAAGACAAAGTATCTAATGAATTCTATAAATGCTGGAACGATTGCCCTACGTGTCTTTAATCCTTTGTCAAAAGATCGTTATCGAAAAAGGGTATAAAATATATTACCGACCAACTTACATTCTTCCATTGAACCATAAAAGCTACATTTACATATACAAATAGCTTTTTGGAGTAAGGGATTTGTTTTTTGTAGGCTTCAACCGAAGTAATTAAAGTGCATATACGTTCATTTAAGGTCTTAAGAAATTGTAGTTTGAAATATTAATAAACTCACAGTTTAAACCAACTGAAATGGTTTTCTTCCCTTAAGTAATCGTGTTTTTTTTTTGTTTATATATATATATACATATATATGTTACATTAAGATAGTTAACTAGGACTACGCGTAATAAAACCCACTAGACAGTTTGTTTGAAAACTATCTCATAATTGTGATCCTTTGAAATCGTGGACCAATAGACACTTATTTTGAAAGACCAATCAGACAGAATTGGAACCTACCGATGCCCTATTGGGGGTAACTTCAATATGTAGAACATGATGGTCAAAAGACGCTAGGTTTGAAACCCCAAATGGCATACTTCATGAGGGCTCATGGTTGGTGGGTTGGATCCACAATAAACCATATTTCTGGCCAACGGAAATCCTTTTTACTTTTAATGTGCCATCTCCGGTCTTACTGTATCATATGTGTATTCACCACGCTATAAAACCCTTTAAAATACGGTTGTGTCTAAAAACAATATAATAGAAAGGAAAAAATTTTTTTAAACCAAAAGATGTTCGAATAGGAATACATCTACAGGTAGTCCAGTATTGCACCACCCCCAAAAATACATTGCTATTAATTAAATCTATAGGGCAGTACTCTTAAACAACGTGCAATTCTTGATACGCTAATGAAAAGGAAAATATTCCCATTTTTATTTTGTGATCAAAGAATTTGATCCAAATCCAAATATATTTCATTTTTTTATTTCAGATGTCTAAGGTCGAATGACATCGATATTTCATTGGATGACAACCATTTAAAGAAGTTTTAACGTGCTCAACTCTCTTCAGAGGGAGAATTAAATGGATGTAGACCTTTATTATATTGATTTCTTTAATTATATAATGCATCCTTAGCTTTTAATATATATATATATATATACAATGAAGACGACATTTAAAAAACTTATTACAATGCTGGAATAGTAATATGAGTAAATCTTATAGTTTTTATCTTGATACATATAAAAACATTTTTGACAAGTAAGAAAACTGTCTCATAGCTTCTTGGTTGAATCTAGCTTGTTTTTTATAGTCCTCAATGTGCTAAATACTATATATATTATTAATATTATAAATCCCCAAGAATGCCCCTTTGCAAAACTATATTCTAGTCCAATCACACACACCAGTAGGATTGCCCGCCTTAGTAATAAAACGACGACTACACTTCCATATCTGCCTAACCGCCCTGCAGGGTGTGCTATCTGCTCACACACACACACACTATATATATATACATATATATGTTATATATATAGTTACATGTTCACATAACATATAGTTATACTTATATATACGTACATATATATATAATATATATATATTTATCTATATATAATCATAATAAATGTTCAAACGCGGATACATACATATATATATATATATAGAATGTCTATAGAATGTATACGGTTATACACATAATATATATATATATATGAATAAATAAATGGGAAGAAGAAGAAGCGAGCTCAACTAGCTATATATATATATAAATAATACTAATAATAAAATAGATATACATATAAATATATATATATATATAATCGGAAGAAGAGGAAAAATAATAAAATAATATATATTTATATATGTATAATATTGTGTGTATATATTTATAAAAAATACATATATATATATTATTTATAAATTAGGTGGTCGTCATGTATAGTTTGTAGAGTCTAAAATTATATATATAAGTCTAGTTATATTCATTTATAATACAGATATATGTCTTGTATAAATACAGATATATTGTTTTTTGGGTACTTAGAGTCATTATTTTAAAAGTTAATATTAATTAATACCTTCTCCTGATGATATTCCTTTGGATCTGTAGAAAGGATTTTTCTAAACAAATAGTATATGTTTAATGAATGTAATTTTTGAGCATGAGCAGATTTCGTGTTGTGGATTCCCCCCAAAAAACCTCATTGGTTGAAGCTTTAAATGTTGTTTTTCCTAACATTTCTGTTTCGATTGAATTTCATCCATTTGCATAAGAGTGGATGGGATAGTTGTAGTCCATGGTTTTGTGTCTCTTAAAGGCAGGTCTTTTCATCTTTATGGTACGTATTAATATGAAAGGCTTTTTGTGTATATAACTTTGAAGAATAGGAATCAAAAATGAATATAATTAGCAGGAGTTGTAAACTACTCGACGATGGTCCATTACCTGCAAATTCCCGCCAGACATTTTGAAAAAAAATCCTTTTGTTAGTATAATATGAGTACGGTATTTGTAGCTTGCTCTATTCAATAAATATGAATTATTCTAGAACAGTATTAAGTATTTAGTTCACAACTCAACATTTTATATCAGCTTTTCATGGATGATAAAGATCGAAACTAACCGAAAAACCACATAAAAAGGCATTGATGAACTTCTGTTGACCTCACAGATACATTTTTTTAATATTGTCACCAAATTATATGGCCCTAATCATATTTTTTCTATTTCTACTCCACTCAAATCTATTTCATTTTTAATATCACCTTCATCTTTGGATAGCAGTATTCATAATATATCATTAGTTATTCATGGTTAAATAAAAGATTGAAATATTCACATTATATATATATATGTATTAATCATGCAAACTTTTAACTAAAAAACATGCTAGTACAGAGAGAATGTAAACATCGAACCACAAAAAGATGGACTTCACAACAGAGGCCTGGGTTAATATGAGTCACGTTGTCCCAATGGAACAGAGTTTCAACTATAAGTAATCCTTTCATGTGTATAAAATCAAACTTTCTGTAAAAAGAGCCAACTTGTATCTAACGCTCACTTGTATGTAACGGTCACTGGACTTTAACTCATAGGATAAAAATATTACTAAAACCTTCAATGTAAAGCGACCACCTGTTTCTAACAGTCGCTTTTAGGGTTCCTAACATACTTTAGACTGCATATATATATATAATATAATATAATATTATATTTATTAATATATATATATATATATATATACAGGGACACTCACATTTTACGTTCATAGGTTTCGAGAAGGACGCCATGTTTGTTATTGAACTTTGAAATATTTGTAGTTCCACCATGGAGCAGTACAGACTCGAGCAACGCTTGGAAATTATTAATATTTGTTTATAAAATTGATGGATCTTTGATCCAAACTTTAAGAGCGTTAATGTCAATTTATGGTCACTGTAATTACATTCAAAATCAACAATCTACATAAGTTTGGTGAAAAATATTGAGTCCACATACACGCTACGTATTATTCCTGTGACATTGAGACAAAGAAATACATAAAGTAAAAATATATATAATATAATGCCGCAAATTTGCCACTTGACCACTTCTAACATCGTGAACTTGTAAAATCTGTTGAAGGAAATTCGAAAATAGTCCTGATTTCACCGTAAAATCATTTTCAGTGAGTATGACACATTGTCGATGATAATGCTTATATTACTGTGAATGGATGTCGTAATTGCGCAATCATAAACCAGTTTTTGGGGCCTGAATTTGAAAATATAGACTAGTACGATATGATGTTCTCAACAAGACTGTGTCATTAACACATAGCAACATATTGTAATAATCGATTTTTAAGAGTAAATTTGGTCCAGAAATGGACCCGTCAATTGGCCGCCTCACTTGTTCAATTTAACACTCCACACTATTTTCTTTGGGACACATGAAATCCCTGGTCTACACCAATAATCTGCCGACGTAAAAAAAGCTCAGAACAGTATTAAACACGAAATTGTAGCTATTTTAGCCAATTTATGCGGGAAAGTAATCAAAAACTGGGTTAAAGGATTGGACTTCATACAACGAGGTTATCATTCAAATGACATAGAATTCCACTCATAAATATGCTTGCACCTATTTTAACCGCAAACGCAGAAGTCATCATCAATATCTCAAAACCGTAATATTTTTACTTTTGAAAAAACTGAGTGTTCTTAATCAAAAACATATATATATATATAATATATATATATATTATATTATATATATATTTATATATAATTATTATATATATATACTCGTATATATCTATATATATAGTGTACATATATAAATATATATATATATATTTTTATATACCATATATATGTACTAATATATGAAATATATATGCATCTATATATATATATATTTATTATTTATATATATGTACACAGGTCTACCCTAGTATATGTATACATAGTATATTGAGTATATATATACTATACATATATATAAATATATATATATATATATTTATATATGGAAGAGGGGGGAAGGAAAGATGAGGAAATTATAATATTATTACATGTATATTTTTTTCCTATAGCTTGTATTTACAGGGTACGAGGATTTTTTTTCATCTGTAGGAGAGAGATATGAATTACACGACTCTACATACTACGTATATAATACAAGCGGTCTATAAGGCTGTGTTGTATCATGCCTATAAGTCTTTCTTTCTCTAGTGTGTTCAACGGAGCAGAGAGATACATAATGAATAATGATAATTAAGTTATTCTTATACTATATATATATATTCTACATATATTTTACTTCATTATAGCTAGTTAAAAAGTACGTATTCTTTTAGATTACTCACTCTGCAAATACATACATATATACCTATTAAATACAATATTTATGTTCAAAGAGATTAAACAATAGGTGGAAGTCTTCGACACAGCTCTTATATTACAGGAGATACATTCATAAGTATATTTTTCCTCTAGATATATACTTAGATGGTGTGCCATTCACTGGAATATATATATATATATATATATATATATATATCGTTTTTGCTACATGGATGAAAATGGTTTTTTTCTGTATTTTTTTTTCCTTATCAGTCATACAGACAAAAATTAAATACAATATTTTCCATGATCTCATGGGTCTTATAAGATAGCTCGTTTACCACAACGAGTGAAACCTGGTCTGTAGGATGTTATGTTTATTAATTATTTATATAAAGCATCCACCATTTTTTCCTTTGTATTTAATAGAATCCCATAGATATCTCCCAATAAAGTGATGCAAATGATGTGTTAATAATAAAGAAGAATATCATAAATTGTTTAATCCTTTTTTCTTCTTATACTTATCATTTGATATTCCATGATGATGTATCCTCGAATCATTTTTATTCTTCCTTTTCCACAGATCAGATGTCCGATTAAATGGAAGGCCAGTCCTTAGAACTATTTCTGTAAGTTGACCTCTCCCTTTCTCTCTCTCTCTCTATATATATATTATTATATATATATATATATATATAAAGATCGACACTTTTTTTGTATAAACCATAACTAAGAATGCTTTTATCGGATTTTTTTTAACTCTGACCAAACTCAATTTTTTATTATTTTTCTAATGTTTCATTATCAAGGAAGAATCTATTTAACGCTATGGGTGATAAAAAAAAAAAAACATTCATTCAGTTCCAGGGTGTTCCGAGGGCCTTATTTCACCTTAACCAAAGCAGTTTGGGTGTGAAATAAGCTGGATTAGTGTATTAGTTGTGTGTTGAGGTATGAGCATAAAGAATATCAACCTTAATAATACTAAGTCTTTGTTTTTCTTATACTCAATGTTGTTTACGGATCCTTTGAATCTCTTATGTCTCCTATTAATATAACTGATTAAAGCAACTCCTCATGCGAAGTTGGCAGCGAATACTATAGCACCTGGAATAGGAACTCCCTCCTTTTAGTCAATGTATAACTACCTTTGTATAAAAAGGAGGAAATTCCTCATAGGAAGAACTCCCTCCATTTCCTTTCTTTACGAAGGTATTAAGCTTTGATATAAAAAGGAGAGAGTTCCTCTTCCAGGTAGTTAACGCATTCCCTGGTTAAGGAATGAATGGGGTGTTTTGTGTTTGCATCACATCAGACGATAAGATGTGTGACGAAAAAGAAATATGATAAATAACTTTATTAGTGACGTGTGGTGAGGCCTTCTGACGTCATCAGACAAATTTACATGATCAAACACTTAAGGAGTCTATTTGTAGTCTGAGTGATGAGTCTCATTGCACGTACATGATTATAGTAATTTAGAGTAATTCATTAACAAAAAATTATGTTGGCAGCCCTTCATTTTGTTTAATTTGAATAATAATAATCAAACACTTGATACTCCAAAAAGAGTGTATTTATTAAGGATTATTGGTAGATTGTTCTCACAAATTCAACAATAAGATATTTTTGTACACTGCACCTCCCCCCCCCCCCCCCCCCCTTTAGTAGACTTTGGTTAAGGTGCCGAGTTGTATAATCGAACCCCATATACGCCTGTAATTATATTTGATATAGGGGCATAATTATACTTTTTATTCTTTGGTTCTAGAGCAAGGACATTCCCATGGAGGCCGATGGGGACTCCTCCTACACTCTGAGGTGGGGCGGACTATACCTCAAACTTACGAAGTCTTCGAATCCCTCTGCAAAAGAGTCCTTTGTGGACGTCACCATTCCACGGAAGCCGGAAAATCACTCAATGCCATAAAGTCGTTCTCTCAGCCTGCTCAGCGTATTTCAAGTAATTATTTCTAATAAATACACATTTATACAGGTAGAACATAGAGAAATACAAATATATTTTTCCCTTCGATAAACATTGTTCAGCTGCATTCTGTGTCCAATATAAACAAAGTAATTGTACTACGTCATCGTAAGCGGATCTTAGAGATAGAAGGATTTGTTTATATTGGACACAAAAAAGTATTCCTCGGAAGAATCCAATAAGCAAGCCCTCTATGTCTTAATATCTCTATGGAGTAGAAGAAAGAAAGAAATACTCAGTCAGCAACTGAGTCAGCCATTTTTTATGCATTTACGGCAAAACTTAATAGACTTTAAAGTCTATGAACATCACCAACCTAGGTATTAATAACTGAATGAACAACGGACAAGGAAGATAATAAAAAAATACTAAGCAATGGATGGGGGGAACTAGTGTTGTATCAGTCCTTATTAAGGACCCAGACTGCAGTCCAGTCCGGTCCAGTCCTTTTTGTCGTCCTTAAAAAAGGAAAATGTTTCTTTTTTACGTCATAATCTACGTCATGTTGTCAGCATCCCTTAATGCTCATGAAAAGAAAAATCCTTTATAGGAGGAAAGTAACATTTTCAATGAGCTCAAGACAATATAATATTTTTACTTATGTTATTGATAAGTATTAAATATTCGTTATTATTATAGCAATCAATATTCGATGTGATAACAATACTTAAAAATTAGCCCTATAGTGCTTAAACGGAAGGGTTGTGAATGAATTATTTTTACAGAAACATTTAAAGAGTATGACCGACGATGAGTACACTGAAAAAACTATATTATAGAAAAAATTGTCATATATATATATTATTATTACTCCTCCTTTGGTTGCTATTGAGTTAACGCCCATAATAAAATATATACATATATTATTAGCAGTTAGAACGTATTAAATAAATACTCTCAACATTTTATGAAAAATAAAGGACTGACAAAAAACAATCCCAAGGACCAGACTTGTTGACGTTCGCAAAAAATTGTCGTTCGTTTGTCGTTTGCCAAAAGTTATCATTCGTCTTAATTTTAAATTGAATCATTCGTCGTTCATCGTTCGTTTGTCGTTCGCCATTTTGAAAAAAATGACGACGTTTTTTTTTTGAAAGAAATTTCTGAAAAAAAGTGGTGAAGTTTTTTAGAAAGGAAATTTGTCCCGTGAAAATTTAAAATCTTTGTCTATTTTTGGCGCCAAAAACGAATGATAAGAAATTTTCCTTGTCGTTCGTCAAAAACTTTGTCGTTTATCGTTCGGAACGACGAACGACGTTCGCGAACGACAACAAATGAACGATAAATAAACAAGTCTGCCAAGGACCGATAGGACTGGTCCTAAGACTGGACTGGACCGGACCGAATAAATGGGACCGACACAACACTTTTTTATTAATATTTTATTTATTTTTGTTTTAAATTTAAGGGTCTTTTTTTCTTCGAAGAAACCTTTTGTTTTTAATTATATATTTATATTTTTGTATTTTGTTCGATTTATATAGTTTTATATATATATTTATACATTGTATAACTTTAAAAAAAATTCCTGACATCCCTGACTAGCCGAAGTGCTAGGATGTTTCTGGGGAAATAAAGACGATTACCTAGGGAGTACTATCTGTTGTCACTTTTATGACGACATATATAAACTATAAGTTTTAAAACAGCTTAGAGGAGGAAGGAATACTTATGTTGTCCTTGAGGATGAAAGTCTTATTATCAAGTCATAAAGAAATGAAAAATGCTTTTGCATTAATGATGACGTCATTGATATTTATTGTTGGACTTTTCTATTTACATGTCTAAACTATTTTACCCAGTGATATAAATATGATGTGAATACGTTAGTATGAAGTATATTAAAGGCTAAAACATTATAGAAATAAAGTAGAATTTATATGAAGAACAAAGACATTTTTAAAGGAATGAAATATATAAGATACTTATAAATACAAAAATACTTTTAAAACACAAGTCCCTTTATAAAAGAGCGTTATCATAAATACATTTTTCGTTGCTACTTTGGGATAAGATACTTCAATTTCTCACTACATTTTTTAATAGTCAAAATGCAAGCCGTATTTAAAAAATGATTAATAATAAAAGGGCAGTAAAAAGGCATAACGTTCAAAATATTCATTTCTATATTCATTTTTGTATTTTTACGGAGGTGTTGCCTATATGATTCGATTGAGTTGCATCTATGAGGATTTGAAAAAGTGTTAGATAAATTTTAAATTATTTGTGGATTACGTATTTGACTCAATTGCTTATGTTTTACTTTTTGGGGTTTTAAAAACTATGAGCCTATATAAGTATTCATTTCCTTAGGACATATTTGTAGAGAATCCCTGCCAGCATCCCATCGTTATCCTTCGCGACGTGGAATGGAAAGACCTCACAAGAATCATTGAGTACATGTACAAAGGTCAAGTCCTCGTGGGACCCGAGGATTTGGCCTCTCTCAAGCGCTCCGCAGAGTCACTACAAATTAGAGGCCTCGTGGACCTCATCAAATCCCTGGAGATCTCCGGGCAGCTCTCCCCTCCTCAGAGACCTGAGTCTCGATGCGCCCTCAAGCGACGACGACACGAGTCCCCGCCCTTGAATGAATGTAGTCCATCCACCTATCAGGGAATAATAATCTTTATATGGATACCCTCCTGTCTCACCAAATACAGACACAAAGCCCCGTAGAGTACAATCATAATGAAATCATGCCCGACGTCAAGCCTGGAATCCTCGAATGATACAAGAGGAACAAAGGGTAAAAACAAATAATAATAGTAACAACCGCTTCCCATTTAGCGAATATGTTCAGATTAATAGTCTTAATATAATTGCTTCGGCTATGGTTCAGTATTTTATCCATCTGAGAAAGAAATATCGTCCCTCTGTTGTGAGTAATACTTTTCTAAATAGTGTTTGTAATGCTTTCGCTATAAATAAACCCCTGAGAAACAATGTCCTTTTATTTAGGGGCCATGATTAAGCATAGATGTATTTTAAACTTCTCCCAGTATTTTCTTAACATAGCGTCTTTATTACTTGCACTTGATTTTTCTTCTCTGTATTCTCTCTGCGATGACAAGACGTGACCATTCAACTTTTATAAATTAAAGAAAAATGTCTCAATGACACAACTGGATATTGTCCGTCGATAGTTGCAGATTTTTATGAAAATCTTTATTTCTCTCAAATGGATTGTATTCCTCCTTCAACCATCGCAGACGACCAATAACGCTATCACCTTCAATTATGTGATTTAAAGGAACGCATCCTATACATGATGAAACAATGATAAATGTAATAATTGTTCACTAATTAAGATCTATATTACAACAGAAAGAAAGGAAATCGACGCACTGTATATTTTAATGTTAAGGGTTAACAAACGTTCCTCAGTTGAGATTAGAAACATGAGTAAATTTATGGCGCCAAAACAAAGTAAAGAAAAATAAAATTCCGGGTGGGAAACACTGAAAAATATTTTGAATTTTAAAATAGAAGCATACTTATGTGTATTATATATATTTATCATTTACTCCACATTATTTTCAGCAAAATGTTGGAGGCATCACAGGTGACGCATAACTGGATGGCAGCTGTCGCAGCTGCATCAGCAGCTTCCGCTTCCTCTCAAGGTAAGCTTTCTCGCATATTTTTATAATGTTTTTTCACACTATTTCATCAACAAAAAATGACTATAATGTTTTATTAGGGATTTTTAAGTATTTTACTGAATTTTGATGTACATAATTTTAGTTATTATACTAGCTACTAATACATGATATAAATAAAGTATGAAGCTTAAAATTAACATCAATTTGAAGAAATAATAATTTTTACTAGAGATGTCCCGACGATCGATTGGGGCCGATCATGTCGTTTAAAAAAAAATCGGAATCGACATAAGATATCGGCTTTGTCCGATATCTTTTTAATTAAAATATAATAATGTGTTTTATTTTATATATATATATATATATATATATATATATATATATATATATATATATATACAGAGTGGCTAGGCAAAAATGTCCGGTTTGATATTTTGATTTTGTGAACTTAATTAACTTTTAATTGGTTGCTTCTATAGAACTGAAATTTATTTGGCTTTAAGTAGTATATAAAAGGATCTAAATTATTCAATATGGCCTCCATTGGCCTTCACGACGGCTTCGAGGCGGGGCCGGAAGCGTTTGCAGGCATTTATAATGTGCTTCTCAGGGTAGTTGCCCACTCCTTGATGATGGTGGCCTTCAGAGAGTCAAGATTGAGGTGAGGGGTCCGGTTGGTCTTGCTCTCAATTGCGCCCCACCAGAAAAAATCCAGCGGATTTAGATCCGGGGATGACGGTGGCCAGAAGTTCTTCGGCCAGAAATGGGCCATATTGTCCTTGCAGAACTTTTGGTTCTTAGCCGCCATATGAGATGGTGCACCATCCTGCTGCCACACATAGTTTCCGGTGGGGTAGTTTTTTTTAACCATGGCAGAACAGTATACCTCAGGATTTTGTAGTAGGCCTCGGTGTCGATCTTCTCGTCCGGCCGAAAGAAGAATGGAGGGATCTTCTTTCCGTCGGACCTGAATACACCAAGGACCACCACTTGCTGGGGATTCTTGGTCCTGAAGACTCCTTGGACATCCTCACGTTGCTTAGCAAGCCATCGATCATTTCTGCGATTGTAAACTTGGTCCACCGTGAAGATCTTTTCGTCTGAAAATATTTTGATGAGACACGGCTTCTTTTTCAACCAATTTAGGATTATCTTGCACCTATCGAGCCTCTTCTCCATCGCTGCTGCTGTCAATAGCTGTCTGTGGGTCCGAACGAATGATTGCAAGCCCAAATCTTCCTTGGCAGCCAGCTGGATTGTGCGCCTGGACACGTTGAACTCTTTTGAGAGACGGTTTAGGCTGATGGTGGGGTCCGATTCAACTTTGGCCTTAACTTCATTGAGAAAGTCGTCTGTCCGCTTTTTGTTATGGCCACCAGATCCAGGAGCTCTGTTGAAGCCTTTACCATCATTTTTGGCTTGCTGGATACGACGGACAGTACGGATATCAACGCCAACGATCCGGGCAATATCGACTTGATTTATTTGCGCGTCAAGCAAATCGTGAATCCGTTGTCTTTTCGCTTGCTGAACACTCATTTCTGGTCTGAGAGATATTTTTTATAGTTATAAATTGTAGCTATTTGTTTCAAAAGCGTAGCTGATTTACTTGTTTTGAATTTTTACGTACGCTCTGCGCACAAGAAACAAACTCATCAACCGGACATTTTTGCCTAGCCACTCTGTATATATATATATATATATATATATCAGACTTGTTGACGTTCGCAAAAAGTTGTCGTTCGTCGTTCATTAGATTTGTCGTTTGTCATTCTGAAAGTAACGACGTTTTTTTTTTAAAGGAATTTTTTGCATCAAAAAGGATATGAAAAAGAACAGCACTACTGGTCTATAAAAAATACTTTTCTTTTTTTGGTTCCAATTTCATCGCGAGTAAATTTATCTCCTTAATATTTTGGTATACTAAATCATGCTCACTTTCCAAAACACAGCCCGCATGGATTCTTTATTTGGATTTCTCGTTATAACAAAACAGTATTTTAATAAAATGGTGAGGATTGTCTCCTCGATAGAAATTGGGCTAGACATTCATGAATATATTTTGAATAAGTATTAATCTACAAGTTACTGTATGATTCTTTGAAACGAACGACAGGAATTTTTTGTTGTCCAATTTTCTTAAGGTATTGCCAAAAATGTATCTGACCGGGAAAAATAATAAGAATTGATCGTATACGGATCGGGAGCAAAAAACCGTGATCGGGACAACGCTAATTTTTGCACTATATGTTTTTAAAATTTAATATTTTAAATAGAGAAATCGAAAGTTTTTAACGCTGTGATTTTGCAAAACTTGAAGAAACTCAAATGTCTTTGCCACCCAAAGTATTTTAGTATTTTAGAAATGTGAATAATTAAAATGCATATAACTCCATATTTTATACATGATTTACTAAATAATATAAAAAATATGTAAATCATGTGGTAAATAAAAAAAATATCCATAAGAAACAATTGTCCAAAAAATATCCTAAGTATTGATGAACTGGATTTATCATTGAACCCGATTTATATATCCCAAATTATGAAATGATTAATTATAATTGACAAAATATTTTTTTTTAAATCTTTTTTCATAATTGAAATATATTTTACAACACGTAGTAAAAAAATATATGAATATTATTTATATTTTTTTATTACTACGTGTTGTAAAATATATTTCAACTTTAAAAAAATTTTTTATTTTGTAATTTATAATTAATCATTTCACTAATCTGGGATATATAAATTATTATACGTACATGAATTTGATAATTATTTACATAATTTTCTCATGCACATAGTTCTACTTCCAAATAAATTGGAGGTTTTATTAGACCTATTTTTTTACTATAGTCGTCTGTTCTCGTAAATGTATGTGTAAACGAATTTTTATATACCTTAATATATATTGTAATAATTCATGACATTGTGATATATTCTCTAATGATGATCTAATTAGTTGAACTGCCATTTCTGTTATTGAAGATCCTATTTGTTTCATTTTTACTAATTCTTTTACATATAATTTAAATATTGCTTCGACTTGTGTAAACTCCTTAATACATTTATCCGAACGAAATATTAATCCACCAAAACAAGAATAGTTTCTTAATGAAATTAATGTTTTTAATAGATCTTTAAGTTTATATTGTTTGTATGCTTCGAAAAAAATATTTCAAAAGACTGTTTATTTACAACTTCCGAAATTATAAATATTTTGAGCCTGACTTGAGAGTCAGCTGCTACACAGACAGGTCTCACGACGTACTCTCCTTATAGGGCTCTGACACAGGGAAAACAAATACCACTATTGAAATGCTCAACAATACGAGGCTTTGTTTTACTCTTGCTTTTCATTGGTTAGCTTCTAACTCTACTTGTAGAAGATGCATAATTATCAGGCTGTTGGAATTTGGAACAAAAACAATGCCCTATATTGTGCCCAGAAATATGCGGGGGAAAATGACTAAAAATGCGGAAAAATATGTAAAAAAGTTTAAATGACAAAAAAAAAGCATTAATATGTGGAAAAATAATGTATATTCTAAATAAATAAAAATTATGTCATGTAATCAATGTTCCACTGAAGAATGAGCATTCTTTTACATGCTTCTCTTTCAAACTGGTTCGCAGTCAGACAAAAGAGTCTTTTAGTTTGGAGAATACCATTTCGCAATCCACAGAGTTAATTGGAGCACACGAGTAGAGGAACGGCAATTTGGGAATATCTTTGAGTTCCGATGTCTGCCTCTTCAGAATTTGTAGTAGAATTTAATTTTTTCAAAGTCTGGGTTCTTCTCAAGGACACTGTTCGACTTGCTGGCAAAGGGCTCAACGGTCAGCTGCATCTGCACCCTCTCAAGGATTCCAATGCTCTCTCTCTCTTTATATATATACTAGCGTATGTTACCCGCGCTGCCCGGGATTTTCCAACTTGACAATAGTCTGGAATGAAAAAAAATCACACGTATAATTATAGTGATGTCATCACATGATTTTTCATATTAAAATAATTTCCTTAAAAAGTTGCCATTGAGTCTTCTTGCCATTGTTCCGTTTTGTATTCCTGAAGGCTTGGTATTTTATACATCGTAAAAAGAAAATCAAAACGAATAATTTCAGTGATGTCATCGCATGTGACTTTTCATTTTAAAATCAGTTCCTTCAACAGTTGTCATTGTGTCTTCATTGCCATTTTTCCGTTTTATATTCCTTACGGCTAGGTATTTAAACATCGTAAAAAAGAAATTACACGAATATTTTCAGTGATGTCATCGCATGTACTTTTATATTAAAATCAGTTCCTTCAACAGTTGTCATTGTGTCTTCATTGCCATTTTTTCCCGTTTTATGTTCCTTACGGCTGGGTATTTAAACATCGCACAAAGAAAAATCACACGAATAATTTCAATGAAATCATTGCATGTGATTTTTCATATTAAAACCAGTTCCTTAAAAAGTTGTCATAGCTCTTCATTGCCATTTTTTTCCGTTTTGTATTTTTACGGCTGAGTATTTAAACATCGTAAAAAGAAGAAATTAAACCAATATTTTAAGTGATGTCATCGCATTGGATTTTTCATTTTAAATCAGTTTCTTAAAAAGTTATCATCGGGTCTTCATTACCATTTTTCCGTGTTATATTCCTTAAGGCTGGGTATTTAAATATCATAAAAATAAGCTATTTTAAGCCATTTCATAGAGTGCTAATGTTAGTTTCTAATGAAAAGTAGTTCCTTAAAAAGTCGTCATTTCATCATCATGGCCATTTTTTCTGTTTTATATTCCTTAAGGCTGGGTATTGACATCACTCTCCATCTTTAGGTATTATTAAAATTTGATTTGCACGACGTTGCAATATAAAAAAAATGTTGTTATTTTCCACAAAAGTTAAATTGGGGGACTACAGGACAGATATTTTTTTTAAGTAATCATGTAGAAAACGAATTTTCCGGGAAACACTCAATAAAACAAAAACACGTCTTAGTACCTCATACTCATCCACAGAAATTTTTGAAAAATCTAACTGGGCAATTTTTAAAAAATGACAAAAAACGTTTTGGCAAATAAAATAAGCATGGCGATGACAAATTTTTCGGAGTTGACAACCCCACTAAACACTCCCTGAGTTCTCAAAACTATTCACTGAAAATTTCGTCAAGATCTAATTACCCGTTCGGGAGATACAGGGAAACGAACTAACGGACAAATGAACGAACGGAATTCTTTTTTTATAAGTATAGATATATATATTTATATATCCTCAAAATTTGTTCAAAATATGCGATAAATATGCAGAAAAAGGCCAAATATCCGTTATATGCGTCAAAAGCTCGTTTATGCCCAGAAAGTGTATTTACAGCCCTGTTGATTATAATCGGATGTGTACATAAATCCTACAAATTTATAAATAATTAAACGTGATAGGATGAAAATGAAATGCTCAAATCGTAAAAAAGCAATTAAGCCGATCTATTCCAATATGAGGCGAAAAATAAGTGACCATACATAAATTCGTTTTTGATTGCTTTAAGAGTTCTTCATTATATAAGTAATCATTGATTGATACTCTATAATGGGAGCCCCTCTATGAATTGATAGCACTCTCAAACAAACACAACTAAATAGTACGAATAACTAGCTTAAGACGGTCCTGTGACAAAATAAGTATGATATCAATTAAAAGTAGACAAATTCAGATTTCCTGTACAAAAAAAGGATAAGATTATGTGACTTTGGTTTAGTTTGTTATTTGTTATTGATATATACATATACACTATGAAGTGACAACACATAAATAGGAATTATATGTATATGGCCCAACAGTGGTTGCTTTGAAGCCCAAACATTCATAAGTGAGGCCTTTCAAGGATTAATTAAGGCGTTATTTTGAAACTCATTTATGACATAATAGGGACACAAGTCATCCAATGTTCCATCGGAGCTAGCAGATTTGATTGTCATTATTGTGACTTGTATTGCTGCTGGCTTGGTGTTCATTGGCGAAGGCAGAGACTAAACAAACACAATTGTGTTCTACGAAACCTAATTCGCTCATATATGAGTCTATATACAGGCAATACAGTGTAATAGAGTTCACCTGTTTATAGCGTTTACTAGTCCATAGCGAATATATATATATATATATATAGCTTTAAGCCATAAACAACATACATTATACAAGTAACACTCACCATATGTAAAGCATTACATATTACATAAAAACTCCTCTATTTGAAAGAACTACTATGTATATTCTCCATTCGTTCTTGTATACACCACCTCTTTATGTTTTATATTATTATTATATATATATATATATATATTTGTTTTTCTCCCCATATAGTACACTCACGCATGCTTTCTCCAATGTATTTTGTTATTATTTTTTTGTTTTACCGAGAAAATTAATTATTTTATGCCTCTGCCTATATATATATATATACATATAATATTTCCAAACAACTCAGCACAAGAACTATTAATATAATAAATGTATAGAGAAAGATTCCGTGGTTTTTTTTCGTTTTTTCTTTCTGAGAAGAAGTAGTAGTTGAAACAAGGAAGAAGAAGGTCAAGAACTGCATGAACTTTCACTTAATTCACTTGTGGAAACTTGCACCAGTTTTCCCTCTTTATTGTAGTACCACACAATGGGAAGCAAAAGAAAAAGAGACCTGTGGATTCATGCCCTTTTCTACTATTATTTTGGTTATCAATCTTATTATTGTTATATGCTTATTTATTTATTTCCTCAATAAAACTACTAGGGGATTTATATATAAAAAGATGGTGTTAGAGCATAGAAGAATATATATACTATATTGTTTGTTATGTATTGATAATTAGGCGTAATTCCTCTTGTTTTTTCACTCTCCCATTGTTATTTATTAAAACATTCATAAAGTATAGCATACATATAATATATATATAAGCTTTCTTTTTATCCTCTGTAGGAAAGCCTTTAGTGCCCCCCCCCCCCTTTTACTTCTCTTCGTATTTATATTTTCTCTTTCTCTCTCCCTTGTTTCCTACTCACATTTTCTTTCTTCCAACAAGCACTCTGCCTACCCGTATGGAGGACTTGTAACATACAAAAATAAATATATATTATTAATAATAAAATATGTTAAAAGTTAAAGAGAAAAATGCTACATCGATTATGCTTTAATAATGTAAAACGATCACATTGAAAGTAGTTCTATGGTGTTGATCCAATGGGTGGCTCAACTCCATGTGGAATCGAACCATTGTCCCCTCTTGTAATATGGAAATTGTATTATTGTAGTCAAATATATCACGGTTCATTTTCTTTGATCGCAATTAGATTCATTTGATCGCTGACGGATCTTTATATCGCAGTGGGATATCGCATGCCTTACAGGTCGCTAGGAATCCTGTTTTCATCACCTTAAAACTGACCATATTTACGTCATCGATTAAGAAAAGCGCGGGAATATTCAAACCTCTGGATCACCCCTTCGTCCTTTTATATGTATACAGAGCTATCTGGGGATCTAGTTATTACGATAGCTTTCTTCCAATCTGTGAGCAATACATGAATGCCTATATTTGTATTCAGGGAACTCAAAATTATCCTTCATATAGCCCCATGCCGACATACATGTGTTGATTATTCGTATTTCTATCTATATATAGAGAGAGAGAGAACCTTTACTATTAATTATTTAGAAACCAATTACATGAGGTCCCCTTGTCATTATGTATGAATATCTATTACTGTTTGGTATATCATAATCATTATTATTTATATTATGACTGTTACCATCATATCTATAGAGGGCTATTAATTATACATGTAGGACTATTCGAAACGGAATCTTGATGACCACTTGAATGTCAAAACGGTACACGCTTTTTCTAGGAAAACTCACTCTTCTTACGTGTCCAATTTTTTGGATCGCTAAAGGTCACATTATTGTAATTTTTTAAATTAATATTTTGAATCAGGAATATAGGCTAGAAAGCTACATTTGAGCCTATTAATGATTGTATTTAACCTTAACATTCTAAACCACTAGCAAATATAATAACTGCATACTTCAAAGAATTAACATTCGTTCGCTATAATTAGATACTAATCCATCCCTGAAGTAGCTGCCCAATTAAAGACGTTCCTCTGACACAAACAATGCTTACGAATCATAAATTGACTTGGCAACGACGGTTATTATCTGTAATGGAATATATAACGCTTCACAGCTAAGATTTAGTGTGCCCTTGTTCTTTTGATTGGCTTTTGATAGGATATATCTTATCAATATTCGAATCCTTTCAACGAATTTAATCAATAAAACCTTCCCTCTTCAGAAGAGAGCACGGGCCGTCAACATTGAACACTAAGCATCCACATGGTGAATTTGCGATCTACTGATCGATGGCACACTAGTTACAAGTCTCTCGCAGGGGATTCTCGGTGAAGCAATAATATAAGAAAACAAAGCATACTAGTTTGGATTTGTCCAATCTAATGGTTTATACAAATTTTAACAGGAGGAACTGTTTAGATACTCGTCTGTTTGCGGGGGAGTCCCAGATCGGTCCAGCCTCTCACAATCCCCGTGCCGTTTTTGCACAACGATTGTTTTTTTTTCCTTCATTTTTCTACTTTTAACAATAAGATCCGGCCTCATTTATCCCAGTTCAGGCCTGATGGAGAAACAAAATAGCTTCCTTTGTCAGTTGATATGATATTATTAAATGAGCGGTGCTATTTAAAAAGTACATGATAATTTCAAAAGTTAGTACAACCCTTGCATTAAAATATGTCATGGGAAGTCAGCCTATGTCAGGGGTTGGCAACCCAAAATGTTGAAAGAGTCACAACGGACAAAAAAAAAATCTTTGTCTGGAGCTGCAAAAGCTCCAGGGAGCCACAAAGGCAGCTCTAGAGCCGCGGGTTGCCGACTCCTTGCTTATGTACAGAAATTATTCTGTGTCCATTGGACATGAGCTCGAATAAATTAAAAGTCGTATTGGTTCAATTAATTTATTTATTGGATACTTATATATCCTTCGTCCTTACATTTTTTTTTCTGAGATGCGAATGATCTGATGGATCGTTGAATGACGTCATACTATAATAAGTCATAGATATATGCAAGGAATTTATATATAGAGAGAGAGAATGTATGCTTAGCTTACTTACTTTACTTGCCTAGCCTGTATATAGGAGAGATAAAACGTTCCAATTATGACTGCAATTCACATAATTATTACATAGTTTTACGATCCGTCTAAAGTCATTACTTATTTATATATGATTATCACTCAGAGCATTACCATGTGTTATGAATATGTATGTTGGTGATAATACATACCTACATAGTTCCTATCAGCATTAGCCTAAATATTAAAATATCAATGAAGTATTTTTATAGGATATATATATATACGTGGACTTTGCTAAGACCCGGATACAAAAGAAATACATAGTATATGCCAAACATTATTTAATATTATTATCTTCTGTCAGAGAGTATTTTTAACCCCTAAAATGACTCTTCGAATCACTCTAGGTGGGCGGAAATGATTATTTTTTCATGCAATTTTTTGAAATTTGGTGTAGAAAGTAATTAAACTGAACTGTTTTGAATGAATGACTTTTTCAAGAGGATTCCTTTTGTTTTCGAGAGGACAAATGAAAATAAGAAGGGATAAAAATATATTTTATTAGAAATAAAATATATTTAATACGAATGTTGTTCTAACTTTATAATAATAATAATTGCATTTAATCAGAGGGTATTTCTTATATCTGGAGTAATTTTCTAATAATTTAAATAGAACCACGAATAAAACGATAATTGTATGTCATTCAGCTTTCTTAGTATACATACTTCATATCAAAACACTTCAACAGAAATTCAAACAAAAGTTATCCTTTATTCGCAGCCATTTTATTGTCCAATTTGGTTCCATAGAGTTGCAGCATTATCATCCATAGGGATAAGTATTATAGACTCGATAAAATTAGTTGATAGAATATTATTAATGGCGTTCCCTTCTTGGGAGGAGTCGAACCCGATAAGATTAAAGCCAATTTAGTTATATTCCTCAACGATACATTGAAAAAAAAATGTCTTCCATATAACTTGTAAGGAAATAATTTTCTTATTTTTCAGCAGATTCAAACCTCATGAACTATCAGTATCAGCTCCAATCCATGTGGCAAAAGTGTTGGAACAACAACACTGCGGCCGCGGCTGCCAACATGCTTCAAGTAGCGGTATACGCTACCGTGAGCGAGGTCCCATGAAGTCCTGGCGCCCAGAAACCATGGCGGAAGCCATTTGGTCCGTCCTCCAAGAAGGCCTCTCTCTTAGTCAGGCTGCCCGGACACACGACATACCCTACCCCACTTTCGTCCTCTACGCCAACCGAGTCCACAACATGCTGGGCCCCTCAAGAACGGTGGCTCACCAACTCTTGGAGGTAAGCATTTTATTCCTTGACTATATTTACTACTCGTAAAGAAATCAACTCTATTCCAAACGTGTGTCTCTTAAAATCACAAAGAATAAACATAATTTAGTCAGTTGGCAACTCTCATTTCTTTGTTTCGTCAGTATAAAATCACTTGATTAAAATTAGAAGGGCTGGCGGCTCCAAATTCAGATCGAACCTTCGAAACAAATCTATCGAACCTAAGAGTCTCTTTTCAATGAGGGTGTACAAATTAGATCTTCCCCTCTCGGGAGGCGAACCTGTACCCTCAACATTCAGAGTTGAACACAACCTTTTACTCATTTAACTAAACGCTCCCGATAATTTCGAAAAATGATTGCCACCCCTCTGCTAAAATTGTCCAATAAACGGTTAGGAGATTTAAAAATACTAGTTGAGAACCACAATTTGATATATGGTTAAGATATTTGGAACCAGGTGGTGCTGAACCACACTGTTTAAAATGGTTCGAACCACATTAACCTTAGGTTTGGAGGTTCGTGTTGGGAAATAAAAACTAGCTTGGTGCTCAAGTTGTAAATAATTAGTTTATCCACCGATGGGTCGGACGCATTTTGGAACTAAACAAACATTATATAAATGTTTATATATGTAACTTCTAATTTGAAGTAATTTTCTTTTATTGGTACTGAATATAAGTAATTTGTCACATTCATTACGTGGCTATAAGTAACTGTATTTTAAACCTATTGATATAATGATCTCCGTTTTTTAGAACTCCGTCCCAAGGGTCGTGGTCGTCCTCAGCGTATCCTCCTTGGAAACTGGCCAGAAAGCCACGTCCGCCAAGTGATTCGAGCCGTCGTCTTTCGCGAGGGAGGTCTCTCCAACTCTTCAGACTCCTCGGATTCCTCCCTCCTTCTTCCAAAGCAAGGAGCCACACAGCCTCCTCCTCCGCCTCCTCAACAGCAGTCCCTGGAAGACACGCAGGCTTGCTCTTCCTCTGCCGCCGCCGCCGCCACCACCACTTATAGACCACCCTCAGTCCACTCCGAACGAGACTACTCTCCCCACCACCACGAAAGGTCTCTCACACGCCACCCGCTCCATCGTCAGGAGCAGCAGCAGCAGCATCCTCAGAGCTCCTCTCAAACCAACTCAAGGCGCTGTACGGTCAAGCGGGTCATCATCGGCTTCCTCGCTGAGCCTCATGGCGGCCATGGGCGGTCCCTCAGCGAACTCATCATGAAGGAAATGGACTTTGATCCCGCCATGCTCAAACAATCTCAGTCTACAGGGAGCGGGCGGAGTCTTTGAAGACGCAGAGGAAATGAGCTCAAATCTGCGTCAACTACTGCACCTGCCTCATCCGATCCACGACAGGGATCCACGAGTCAAGCTCTGAACGAGGAAGCACTTCTTAATGCTGCAGTTGCCGAAAGGGACTCCTATGATAATCACAGGGCTCCCTCACAAGGCCTTATCTCCATGGGGGAGTCTTAACATCCCTCTCGTGTCTCTTAATTCATTTTCTGAGTACATGATGTTTTGGGAAAGAAGATGAGAAATGTGTTTCATGTTGGCAGCAATGGATAAACTTCTGGATCAGAGAGTGTATTTATACATATGTAAATCTATGCAGTGCGTATAGGATGAAAGATAGAATCTTCGACAGTTCATTAATGTTCATTAAGAGGATCAAAAAGAGTATTCTCAAAACTTAATCACGAGTAAACGTCTCATAGACGAATAAAAATATAATTTATTAATTATTTAAAGTTCTCCTCAAGGATTCATTTCGTTAAAAAAACGATATATAATGGATAAATGTACCAAACTTTAATATCTACTACACAAACCAAAAGTTGATAAAAAATTATACAATATTTATATAATAGAATCACTCTATGAACAAAAATGATGAAATGTTGTTTTCATTATTATTTATAATTACGAAGTAGAAAAGTTTATTGATCCTAGGTTTGATATATCAATTATAACGCATCAATGCTTATTCATATCCAGTCGGATGCAACTCCATCGTACCAAATAGGCAAAAAAAACAAACATTTAATATTTATGAGTTTTCGCGGCTATTTAAACATCTGCCAACAAAAAACTTTTTCTCCTTCTTCTTTTCTCCCTTCATTTATTGACAAAGAAAGTACTACCTTTTTATTATTTGTCTTATATTTTTGCTCCCAAATATTTTTATTTTAAATAAATTTTCAACCAAAGAGGTATTTCATGTAACCTTTAAATCACAACAAATTTTACTCCATCGTTTACAACAGACATGTTTTTTTTCTTTCTTATACAATATTTTAAATATTATAATTGTTCTAATCATTAAGCTTCTTCATTATCATGAATTATATCATCAATATTATTATATATATATATTCATATATTTTTTTGGAAAATGTGAATTTCTATTTCCTGTTTTTTAGTATATTTAAATTAGATATACTACTATTCACTTATATATATATATATATATATATATATATATATATATATATATATATATATATATATCTTATATAATTATCATAATGTTATGTTCCAATGAATATATAAGATATATACTTAAACATGCTTTAAATAAATGAATTCCATAGTCTCATCCTTCTCATGAAATCCTTTTTTTTGTACTTTGAGGCCAAGGGCTTGTAATTAAAACCATCTATGTCATATATATTTGCTAATAGGAGATCTTAGAGTGTTCCACTTTGGATTGAGGGGTAGTTTTAAGCATATTATGTATCTATTCCAAGCATCCCATATAGGCTTTTGGTCCCATAAAGATTTCGCTTTCAAACGTAACCAAAAAACGAAGGTTTTAATAATGGTCCCCTCATGGTTACATAGCAAACGAACGTTCTAATAACGAACGAAAAATATTTTTGGGTATGGTTACGCTCCTAACTTTTCTATATTTAGTTATAGTACGGATGTATTTATTTTATGTAAATATTATAAAATTTACACATCACAGTTTTATAACAGTATGAGTAAGTATGAACTTAATCTAAAACTTCATTTACTGTTCTGATGGAGAACATCGAGGACACAACATAACGTTATTATAATTTTAGTTTTTGGTTGCCTACATTCGAACAAATCAAAAATAAATAACATACGAAAGGGAACTTTTTGATTACTCCCATAAAGTCAGGCCCGCCCACCCACTGAGTGACGTGGGCCCGATTTTTTATGAATGTGCCAACTGTGCCCCCCCCCCCCCATAACGACTGTAGGGTCCCCCCCAACAGCCTGGGCCTGCATAAAGTTCAAGGAACATTATAATGACTAATGAATGTTAATGTAAAGGAACTCCCTCTAAAGCGTGAAAAGTCGCTGTTCGTGATGAGTATTTCGATTTCAAAGAGAGCCAGACCATATGGTGTATTCACTTATTTAAGTGGTTTAAAATTATCTCTATTTATCCAACAAATAAAAGGCGACTCGACATTACTTTTTTCATATTTTTTTTATTGAGGCTTAAAATATTTTATGATATAAGATACAACAAATATAATAAAATATTTAGGGGAAAGGAATTATTTGTAGAACATAAATAAAAATTGTTGTTTAAAATTATTCCTCGCCTGAGTTGCCTTTCAAAATATAAAACAAATATTCATATATTATGTCAAACCTCAAACAATACATATTTAAAATCAAACACACACAAACGTTAAAACCATAATAAATCCTTCAAATAAATTAAATTCTTTTAAGTTTCATAACATTTAATTATATTTTTTAACATTGTAAATACTTCGACGAAACTTTGGGGTAGAACTTAAATAAATCCGCCGCATATTGTCATCCCAGCACCAGAAGTGTTAGAAATCTTCAAAGAGAAGGACGAATAACAAGCAGCAGCAGAAGATATTAGAACGGCTCTTATTTCCTCCGGGTCCACAGGATCATTTTTGCAGAGTTTGCTCGCATAATGATTTAACACCCAATAAGCACACTCCAGTACCTTCAAATTCTCGGACGGGGCTTGACATTATATATCACTTCTCTTAAGTGAATGTTATATCGATAAAAAATATGTATATAACTTCATGTTTTTATATGACTCTTTCTTAACCAACTATGAGTTAGATTATTAGTAATAATAGCATTCACCATATTCACGGAGTGAGTTTTGAAAGACTTAAGCAAGAATTGGCAAACCGTACGGACTTTTGTCATGAAAAAGCCTGTGACTCTTGAAGGCTCCAGTGAATTTGACTTTCATATTTGCTCCCCCATAGCTCGAGATAGCTATTCCAAGTTGTAGCGGGAAGGAAAGAAGAATGACGACTCAGTCAGTGATTTGGAAAGAGTATATTTTTTGTCTCTTGTCTGCCACTCGTATAATCGCCGAAAAGCAGAGTGCTTAAGATTAAGACCTGCTGATGTCTGATAAAAACGATGGCATATGGATTTCTAGTTAGTGAGCAGGTCAATCTGTCATAGAGTTTTAGTAAAATCAATTTTCTTGTCACCTTGACACAGCCTTAAGGATTTATGACCGGTCTGCAAAGAAATTAAATAAAGAGTCTTGTTTATTTAGTTTGTTTGTTTTCTTCTTCTTTATTGTTTAGATATGATACAAATTTATATAAACAATAATATATAAGTAAAATAAACCATTATAGTTTATAATAAAATCTAAACAAGAGGTAAAAATAAACAAAATATCAAATGGGTATCTATTTAAATATTTCAATATTTTTTGCATAATTTTAAAATATTCTTTTAATTTGGATAGATAAAATTTGATGACGTTCCCCGCATGGACCCATGAGTCCTCAGTGTCGGAGGGTATCTTGAGGGAGAGGGCGGTGTATCGGACGGCACCTGAGAGCATCCCAGAGTTCTTTTAATGAAATATATGTTGAAAATGATTTTAAAAAATTCAATTGGCAAATAGAGATAAAACTGCAGTTGAGATTTGTTCTAAATACTATATCCTATTTATATTAATCGCGTCCGAAATTAGGCATATATATATATATATTCTTTATTATATATTTACTTTTAGAGTGCTTCTAAAATCAATATGGTCGTTATTTAGACCATTCAATTCTTATAATAATTTGGATGATTTTGAACTAAAGTTGAAAACAACAAGGAAAGCCTTTATCTAATATTGCACAAATGAAATCATTTTATGTCATTTTTCACTCAATTTATATGAGAAATAGTATTTGATAGATACTTAGGTGTATTCCACTCAAAATATTGTCAACCTATGTCTTTGGGCTATTTTTCCAAGAGTCATCATTTTCTTTTCTGTCTAAGTCCATTTCTTCTCGACACCAAATATGCAGCTGCTTTTCCTCATAGAAATAGTAGATGTTTATTTTGTTTAAATGGATCATCACTCGCAAACAGTCGCTACAATCGAACATTGAAAAAGAAGAAAAAAGTGTGGCCGAATGATACAAACCTATTGATTGCTGTGTTTGGAGAATCCATAATACTCCTCTGGATGTTTACTTTTTATCCACATTCTTTGACTTTTGGTAAAAATCCTTGAAATCATTCGTGTCTGTTGTGGCAAATATATATCATATTAGTATGGGTTTGAATAATATAACCCACTTTAGAATTATTATTATTATATCAAGCAGTGACTTGTTCTCTTACTTATTTATTCTTTCTCTAATGGCGGGAATTAGTGGAGTACTTAAAGTACTCCATTGCATCTAAGCGATCTGATGGTTGATAGCAGCATGATGCATTACCTAGGAGAGCATAATCGTGGGTTCTTTTTATTAATATTACTGGAGTATTCAGTTGTTACCTTCACTCAGGGGTGAAAGTAGTTTTCATATCTTACCGGTGCTACAATGTCCGGTGTGTCACTCACTGTATTATTTTTTTACGTCCTTTTTACCCGGGGGGGGGGGGGGGGGGGTTCAGAGGCGATTCACACCAATTTCATGACTTTTTAATATTCTTAACTACTTCACATTCTTGTGGGCCTACCTAAGTGTTCTATGTGAAGAAATGACATTACAAAATATTTCAGTTTATAAATATTTTACTGTGAATACTTTATTTTCAGTACATTTGGAACTGGACTGAAAAATGCAAAATGATGGAAAAAACTAAAATAATATTTTTTTAAATCTAAGTAACCAGATGAATAATTCTAAATGGAGGATTCCCTCAATCCAAACATATTTAAAACACATTCCAGATTAGTAACTTGACTGAAAAATACAAAATGGTAGAAACAAAAAAATATATTTAAAAAATCCAAGTAGGCCTAGTTGTCATCTTCAGGTTGCTGGTGAGCCATGCCACATGCAAAATGGTGGATTCCCACCATCCAAACAATATTTAAAACAAATTCCAAACAGGGCTGAAGTAGTTGTCCTCTTCAGGGTGCTGGCGAGCCATGCCAGATGTGGAATGTGCTGCTCTTCTCCCTTTGGCAAGCCAGGTCTTTACATATGGCAAAGGATTCCACTGGTTGGTTGGGGGGCCAACTGTACTGATGAAGAGAAGGTTTGCAGCATTTTTGGTTGTCAGTTTGCTCCTGTACTCTGTAATGATATTGTTCATCGCGCTGAACCCCCTCTCACAGTCTGCATTACTTGCTGAGAGGGTGTCTACTGCTATGCACAACTTTTTCATGTTGCTTGGAATGCTTCTCCCTCCACTTGCCTTATATTCAACAATCCAAGGTGTGTTGTTTTCTCATTTACATGTAGAGTATGACACAAAGCCCTCACCTCATCCTCTCCATGTCTGGGATTGGCATGTTCCCATTTCTCTGGATCAAGGACTGCCATTTGGTTCATCAGTGTGGTGTACATTTCTTTTCTTTGAGCAGCAACACTGGCTGTGCTCTGTTGGCTGTGGTTGTGAAGAGCCTCTCATTCAAACTGTCTGCCACTGCTTGGATGAACTGTGATGCATCAATGATGGGGGACCTGCCGACTATTAAATCTTCTTCCTTGAATTTCATGTCTTTCTCGGCCTGACTTGCCTCAACTGTATGTTGTCCTGGGTATGTGATAAGGCTTTCTATCCTCTTGATGTATGTTAGCATGATGTCACGAGCCTTTGGGAGAGTGATCCTCCTGTTCTGAAGAATCTCAGAGAGGTTCTTCAGTTCTATCAGAACATCAGCCATCAGAGCAAGATTTTTCAGAAAGTTGATGGAGCACAACTTAGAGAGCAAGCCTATGAATTTGGCTCTCTCTCTCTGCCATCTTTTGTGCTGTCTTCTGATGCATCTCGGAAGTGCTGTGCCAGTGCTCCATAGGAATGCCAGACTGCATTAACAGCTCGCCATGAGGAAGCCACCCATCGGACATTGAAAACTCTTCCAATTCTTCTCAATGTGATTTGGAAATTGTGGGCGCACTCACTCAGCTCCCGCATGCTTTTTGGGGACTGACTGTATAATGTATACAGGGCATCAAGGAACGCCTGGAAGTCCTTTGTCCCTCCAGTGGCTTCCAATGCCTGAGCCACCGCCAGCTCCAGCCTATGATTCAGGCAGTGCCATAGAATTATATTTGGGAAGCCACCTTGGAGCAGCTTCCCAACGCCTGACTTCACTCCCAGCATCACATTGGCCCCATCACTGCAAAATCCAATCAGCATCTCCTGCAGGAGCTCCATTGTGAATCCATTGTTGAGGAGACAGTGCATTATCTTGCCTTTGATGTGAGCAGCAGACAAATTGTCCAGCTCAATCAAATCTAAGGAAAAGCAATGGGCTCCATCTCGCCGTCAATGCTGAAAAACACAATCAGTGTCGATTTGTGCCCCACACTGGTTGACTCATCAGCCAACACAGTAGTTTTACTTTTATTTTCAATTATCCTTCTCACAATTTGATGTTTCATTTGAGTTGATACATGGTCAATTATGTCAACACAGACTGTCTTGCTGTGCAGAATGCGACCTAAATTGAGTGAATTTGCTTCTTGAAGATCAATTAATTTCTCAAAATCTGTAAAAGGCTTGTCATGTTTGGCAACAAAATAAGCAGTCCTGAACACTTTGCAGTGGCCTCTAACGCAGACTCCTGGCTGGTGGCATTCATGTTTAAAAGAATCTCTTTCTGTGCAGTTTTAAGAATCTTAACAGCTTCATTGTGGGCTGCAGATTCTGTGCTCATTAATTTTTTTTTGCGGAGAGATGACAGCTGCACGGTCCTTGAATGGCCACATGGGGCGATATTCCCCTCTGCCCAATTGCTTACGATATTAACACCTCAAGATGCGCTGACACCAAGGCCCTTAACATCACGGCATGAGATGCAGCCAAACATGCCATTTTGGGCATACAATCATTCTTTTTTTGTTCTGAACTGTTCAAATTGCTCCTTTGACCAAACAAGGGGGTAAGCGGTACTTGCAGCAGGCCCAGCATCACTTGTTGACGGTCCTGCACCTGCAACGTTACTCTCATTCACTGCCTTCGCGCAAGGGACTGCATGCAGCGAGCCATCGTTTTTCTGACTTTTTCCCGATTTTCATTTTCAATAACTCGGTCCTTTCTTTTAATAACTCGGTTATTCTTTTCTGCATTCTTTTATCTCTCCGTATCACAATGCTTTTCTTCACAGCACGCACTTCCTGAATCAGCTTCTGAAAACATTCCCATACATTGGCTGTCTATTTGATAAATTGTAAATATTTTAACACGTGATAATGTAAATATTACAGGGAATGAGAGGGCTCATATGAATACTTTTTAGGGAAAACGCGTGCTTACTTTACAAAGCATGCTCACATTTAAATCATAAACTTGCGGTCCTGTAGCCCACTAAAGCGGGCATAGGCTCAGCTGTGCCCCCGTTACAAACAGCGTGAACATCCTATTTGAAGAAGAGTAATTTATTATTTGTATGAGTAGAAGACATGTCTCAGTATGCCACCCAATCACAAAAACATGCAGTTTTTGAAAAGCCGATATAACAAGACGCGGGAAGAGTCTGGATATGTCTCAGATTCAGAAGATGACGTCATCGGATCTCATCTCCCTCCGAAAGTCTTCCAAAATCCCTCAGGAGAGCACAGATATTCTCATGCTTAGTGCTAAGAAACTCCCCGAAATATCATTGCCCATGAATACCTCTAATAATAATACACGTCTTCTCTATTTATGAGCAAGTCCCATGTGGATCCAAAGAAACGGGGATGCCATTGGTGTGGGGAGGTCGAGGAAACGTCTTTCCACTTCTTCTATCACTGCCTTAAAGTGGTCCCAGTCATTAAAGCTGTGGAAGAGATAATGTTAGAAGAACTCGGAGTATCATTAACCTCTACTGACTGGCTTGTATCAACATCTCCAACTTACGAGGAGGCTTACAAGATCGAGCACATGGTATCCACTGTACAAAGGACCCTCTATGGTTCAAGAACGTGCGGAGGTAGACTTCCTATGGGTCTCCAAGACCTCGTCCGAAGAAATCTGGACATTCTGCGCTCTATCCACTGGGAAAATTTCAAAACAAACGGGCCCTCTCTCCTTCGTGGGGACCAGCAAGGACAATAAATAGAAAGAAAAACCTCCACCTCAAGACTGAGGATCTTAATAATTATTTTATCACACCTTTTTACCAGTTTCTCTATCTTATTATCGTGTCTATCGTGCCCTGAATTTCTTATTATTAATTTTAATGCCATTTGTATTTAACATCAGAAGACAACGCAGGTTTTAAGTTTGTATAATTCCAGTTGATTCGAACCTATTATATTTCAAAATGTATTTTATATGCATATAGAAAAAGTGAAATATAGAAATTAATGATTAAAATATATAAATATATATATATATAACATTTCGCTGACACAGTTTTAAAGACGAGAGTCGAGATGACTTCATTCACTAGAACTAACTGCGGAGCAAGCGCGGGCAGGAGATGGAACAAACGGAACACAAGCTCCAGAAAGGCACCAACAGAAAGACCAAAATATATGGGATATTTGCAGACGTTTTGAAACTGATTACCATAGGCTACTGGATGGCTTTTCCCATAGCAAAATTTAGTACCATTATTTCCAAATTTTTTTTTGGTGGGTCTGAAAAGGGGTGATTTTAAAGCGTCAGTCGATGCAATTGGAAGCTGGCGCACGCCGAGATCCTTTGACTATTTTAAAGCAAGCCAAGCTGTTATCTTCATCGGAGCTGGTGAAAATGACATATTGTGGGTAGCCTAATATGTTTCTTCTTAAACGGCGAGCGTTACTTACATTTTTTTGTATTTATTTTTATTCAGCATAATAAACCTTACCGGTGCGCCGCACCGCCCCAAATATTTTACAGAACGCAGCACCGCCCCGCACCGGCTTACTTTCAAGGCTGCCTTCACTTCAGATAGAACACCTATCTCTCCAACTCGGTCTTTTATTTATTGAGGTATCTTTATTAAGTTTTGCCGCTGCCTCAGATCTATTATCGTTTCTATCGTGCCTGATTTCTATTATTATTTTAATGCCAGTTGTATTTACACATCTCACGCATGTTTTAAGTTTTGTATTTCCAGTTGATTCGAACCTATTATATTTGGGGTTTGGTACACTATCGTCTTTACAGTCCATTCGCTTAAGTGTCCATCCAATTTTTCTTCAAGCCATTATTGTCTTTCCATCATGAATTCCCCCTAAAGCCTAATAATTGACACTCTCCTGGAAGCATTTTTTTTTTTTGCAATAATAAATAAGTGTAATAATACGTGAGCTTTTATCAATGATTTGACCTACTTATGTCACTATGTTTACATAAATAACTGCAAGTGTGTGTGTGTATATAGGCTATTAATGAATAACGAGGGACCATCCGGAATTAGAACAAAAAACACAACACATTATGTACTATTTATATAGAAGCATTGCGATATATTTAAATAAGCGGGTCATTATGATATAATCACTTTGACATTATTATAGGGGGTGTTTGTTATAAGCAGAGTTGAAGAAAAAAATTGATAAAACCTAGCCACATGCTACATTTTTTTAATACATGCAACAAAGTCAGCAATATTGAAGAAAACTAAGGAATGCTTTATTTTATATATTTACTCACTAAACCTAAACACTAACAATCTTTGCAATGTTATTTTAGAATAATAATCCTTATGCTTCTTATTGTTATGATAATAATAAATAGTGTTAGTTCATAGCAACAAAATATAAATGTGAAGTCAAATCCTAGGAAGAATGTTTACTTTTCTGGGATCCTATGAATCCTACTCCGTTTATATTTAGGATCCTCTAAGAAGAATTCGTGTTCCACCTTGAAGTTTCCGGAGCTTCAAGAGCTATGCCCTGAACTCGAGCTCGGGGAGAATCCGGATCAATTACGGGAAAGAAGAAGGCAAACCTGACTGGATGGATCCGGAACAGGCCCGGCGGGATGGGCGGGCCTGAGGGGCCAGGCCCGCCCACCCACTGAGTGACGTGGGCCCGATTTTTTATGAATGTGCCAATTGTGCCCCCCATAACATCTGTAGGGCCCTCCCAAAAGCCTGGGCTTGATCCGGAACTTTCTGTTTTACTGTGGAGTTCCAGCACATATAAGTTCGTAGAGGCCGAGGAGCCTCTAGTCATGGAAGAGTTCGAGGAAATCTTTAAGGCTGAGCCTATCGACGATTTCCTTACCCATCGGATGAGGTTGGACACTACTAGTGTGGCAATACGATACATCACTCGATTATTGTTGGCTTCATTACAATGCCGCTCGACAGTCTTCTAATAGGGAAACTCAACCCTAGGGAAGTCATCAAGCTCGAGCGAACAATGGAGTCGGAGATGGTAGGGAAGGATTCAGCTCTCTTATCGAAGTAAAGAAGATCCAAGGCGTGGAGTCGCCCCAAGAAGTTCAAAGACCCAAAGGCATCCCCAAGACACGTGACCACAAGTGTTCTACATTTGAATGAAACCAAGGAGGATAAAAATGCCCAGATGCGGGGTGGAAGTGCAACTATAGAGGAGTGGTGGGTCTCTTCGCTTTCTATTGAGAGAACCGAAGCCGACGACTGCAGCTGTTTCTTTCAGCCTCGTTGGTGATGAGGGCGACATAATTTTCATCGAATTCGTTGTTGATGGTTGTATAATTAAATTCATTATCGACCTCGAGTTGTATGAAGAAAACTAGACAATAGGGCAGTCTTCCCCCAACTTCTGGGGGTCTTAACTTCTCGACTCCTTTACATACGCCTTCATGATGAGATGTCTGTTTCGGAACCTGATGGGATTTCTCCAAATTCAATATAAATTACTAGGAGGACAAAGCTACTCCCGAGGAAAAAAAGAGAGGCAAAAGTATAATGGAACCCTGAAGAAGTAATGAAATCACGATGTTTATTACAATATGAAGAGTTATTTATAGCACCATATAATTTAAATTGTTTACCATTTATATCATATATATAATATCATATATATATATTATTATATATATATATATATATATCTTATATTATATATATAATATATTCTGACATGAATGGCTTATACGTAGACTGATGCAACATATTCAGTTAATACCCATATATGAATTTTAGATGAATTGTTCTCAGAGTTGTATCCATTGGTTTTTATTGTGTTATGATTTAATATATTTTTTTGCAAATAAATAGTAAAATCAAGTGAAGGTTGTATATTTCAAGAAACTCAATACTCCTTATTGACACGCATTCCGGTCCCTTTCCAATCGACACAACCTACCTTTACAAACATTTTCATTATGAGCCTGTCTGTTTGGATCCTCATGGGATGAAGAAGTGCAGCTACAAATTTTAATACAGTGTAAAGGGTCATTTAAATTACTGTTTATTTAATAAAATACTTAAATAAAATTTTCTTCATAAACATATATATTTTAATATCTTATATTTTATGTAACGATTACACTGGCCAACAGCCAAATTTAGGTCGGACTAATTTTCACTAATCCTTATAGAGTTTTATCCACTGATTCCGAATATGGTATTCATTTTTCAAAGTTAGTGATAAATTCAGAGCTAAATGGATTTAAATTTTTCAGCACTTTTTCGATTCAGAGCCATTATTGACATACAAGGACTGAAGTATAGACAAAATAAAAGCAATGATTTGATAGAGCTTAGATCAAAGTACTCATTTCAATTTTTACTTCGTCTCTGGCACATTTAAACTTTAAAATATATGTCATTTTGTACGAAAAATGAAGGGTTTTTCTTAGAGACTCACTGTTCCTCACTGCTCCTCACTCAAAGGTCTTACATGATTAAAAATTGATATGAATATGAAGAAAAAATATCAAGCTTTAATTTGATATGCTTAATATTCCATAAAATGCCTTATTTTAATCAAAATTAGCAAATGAATATTTTTTAAATCCTCTCCATTTTGCCCTTTTTTAGAGAAATTCATAAGTCACCCAGTGAGATAGAACAGAGAGAGAAACTGACGTCACAACGTATGTAAACAATAAAGAGTAATTTTCCTTCTTTCATTGGAATTTGAGTGTTTTTTTTCCCGGAAATCTTCCGAGGATCCAGGATTCCTAATGAGTGGCCTGCCGGCTGTGCCGTCGTACACAACATTTGTGAGAAGAATTCATCGTGACACAGCCTCGGATCAAGCATGGAGCAAGGAGTGGAAGCTTAGGAGGACATGACTCCCCAGAGGGTGCTTAGCCTATTCTCTTTGCATCAAAGAGGATGATGAGTCGGAGACAGACAGACAGACATTACCTCTCTCTCTCCTTAAGGCTGGTTGGCTGGCTTATTCCGTCTGCTCAAAAGATGACGTGTCGGGCACCCCGGAGGGAGGAATGGACTCCCGTGAGAGAGAGAGAGAGAGTCATTGCCTTTGTCCTGTCTCCCTACTAGCCTATTCTATCGGGGAATCCCTTTTCAAGTGAATCCATCGTTTTTTGCAGCAGAAAAATGGATTACTTACGTTTTCGTTTGCAAAATTCACCTTTTATTAACTATGCAAAAGATACAGCGGGACGACCTCCCTTCCAGTCACCCACCCACGTCCTTCAAACTCATAGCCGCCGCCCCGAGAGCCCCAAGAGTGTACTTTTTAAGATAAAACCAGGACATCCAACAACACAATCCTTTCAACAGCCACAAATCACAATGATACACATAATTCATTTATGAAACGTGCAGTTGTCTGCCCACCGATCCGTCGCCGTCCTTTATTCCGGGGGGGGGGGGGTCCACCTGCCCTACATCCTCTCATACTGAAACAGAGCACCATTTCAACAGTAGCCGCCGGGCATGCCATGAAGATACACACAAGCGACCCTGCATGGACCCGGGAGAGACTCCCATCCCCCACCACTCTAGAAGGTGGACCAAACACCACCACGCCCTCGCCTGCATTGGCCTCACTCTTCACGTCACTCTAAATCCATTCTTGGGAACTAAGCAAAGACTTTCCAACACTCTCAGGTGGAAGCCATCTCCCCCATGGGGCCGAGTCCTCTACGGAGCGCTATGGCATCCGTTCCACCAAGGACGACCTCCTCCAGATGATTTAAAAGTGGACAGGGACATTTGCAAAGGCCGAGTCACAAATCGTCAATCTAACCCTTCCCAATAAGCATTCCATTTACATATGCCCTCCGGGAACAACGCTGGGCACCCGACGGGCCATCTGCTAGAGACAGACTCAAATCAAACTTTAAGAAAGAAGCGGAGAACTAGAAGATCATCCTACGCTGTACTTTGTGACAGTATTTTGGAAAGTTCTTTACCTACGTGTTGCTCACCCAGACGCCCGCAGGGACTAGCCTTGCCACGGTGCTGAATGAGCTAGTCTTTAAAGAAATAGCAATCTACAAGAACTGTTACAATTATCTTCAAATCATTGGGACAGCAAATTTAAAAACCTGATTGTCGCTCAATTGAACTTGTTTTGATATGTAAATTACATGAAAATAAAGGAATTAATTACATTGTAAAACATTCTTTTAACTTATAGATTTTTGCCTAGATTCAACAACTTATTTAGTGGTTTGCACTGCTGAACTCCAAATGCCTTCAATCTGGATGGCAGTATGGTGAAGATTGATCAAATTATCCCAAAGTGTCTACTAATTAATTAATTATCAATGTTAAAAATAATTATTAAATAAAGCGTATGAAGCATTAAAATGAATTTTTGATAGAACTTTTACATTTGTATACTTTGTTTGTCATGATAGCCCCTCATTTGCTTTCTTTTAGATGGTTCTAATCGGTTGTTATTAATTTTTAATATGTGCTGAAAGGCTTATCAGGCGGGGAATTTTTTTAAACTAAAAGCTGAATGATGTCAAAGTACGTAATTCCTCTTCTACGTTTTATATGTTCATATATTATGCGATGTAATTTTTTGAGCCTGAATAAAAAAACAATAAATTACTCAGTAAACTATTTATTTTTTAATTCTTGATAGTGGCTCAGATTTCAACAACTTATTTAGAAGTTTTGCACTGCTTAATCAGGAAATCATATCCGTTTATCTTCATCAGGTCAGGTTTTTAAGGCTAAATTGATTTTCAAGAGCCATTTTGTGACAAAAAATTCATAACATTTTTTTTTATATCAGCTGACTTTTCATGTGTATCGTCCTATATTTTTAAAATAAGAAAAAATGATATTTCAACAACATATATTAATTATCTGATTGTATATTTTAAACTGAATTATGTCCATTAAAATTATAAATACGTGTAAATTGCATGTTGCCATTTTTTAGCACCGGGATAAAATAAGTTTGATAATAATTTAGTTGAGTTAAATAATTTAAGTGTTCCTATAAAATATAAGAATAGATAATATTTTTGAATCGAACTAGATCATTAATTCCTTTTGGGAAAATGGATGTGGTTATCATCTTCAAAAAACCATTTCTTCTTCTTCAGGTTCTTCAAAACTTGAGGCATCTTCATCACTAATGTTAGGAAGTTATACGAAGATAGGCACTGGAATTTCTTCACTGTGGGCTACAGGACGGCGTGCTGATAGAACATCAGGATATTTGAGGGCTGTCCCGCTTCTTTCTGTTCATCCCACTCAAATCAATAGCGCAAAAGTAGCAGTCTGTGATATGGTTTGTGGCTCCTTACAAACCATGGGAATTCCAAAGTTCAGACTTTTCTTGCCATTGTCCATCGACGTAGAGTTCGGTGCATGCCCGCTATATCTTTTGCATAGTTAATAAAAGGTGAATTTTGCAAACGAAAACGTAAGTAATTCATTTTTCTGCTGCAAAAAACGATGGATTCACTTGAAAAGGAGACTCCCCGATAGAATAGGCTAGTAGGTAGACAGGACAAAGGCAATGACTCTCTCTCTCTCTCTCACGGGAGTCCATTCCTCCCTCCCTCCGGGGTGCCCGACACGTCATCTTCTTTGAGCAGACGGAATGAGCCAGCCAACCAGCCTTAAGGAAGAGAGAGAGGAGGGGGGGTAATGTCCTTGAGGGTCTGTCTGTCTGTCTCCGACTCATCATCCTCTTTGATGCAAAGAGAATAGGCTAAGCACCCTCTGGGGAGTCATGTCCTCCTAAGCTTCCACTCCTTGCTCCATGCTTGATCCGAGGCTGTGTCACGATGAATTCTTCTCACAAATGTTGTGTACGACGGCACAGCCGGCAGGCCACTCATTAGGAATCCTGGATCCTCGGAAGATTTCCGGGAAAAAACACTCAAATTCCAATGAAAGAAGGAAAATTACTCTTTATTGTTTACATACGTTGTGACGTCAGTTTCTCTCTCTGTTTCTATCTCACTGGGTGACTTATGAATTTCTCTAAAAAGGGCAAAATGGAGAGGATTTAAAAAATATTCATTTGCTAATTTTGATTAAAATAAGGCATTTTATGGAATATTACGCATATCAAATTAAAGCTTGATATTTTTTCTTCATATTCATATCAATTTTTAATCATGTAAGAAATACAAATTGAAATGAGTACTTTGATCTAAGCTCTATCAATAGAAATTGTCTTTATTAAGTATACATAAAATCAATCATTCAATTTCACTCGAAGATAAATTGATGCTTATTGTGTCGGCCTCAGATTCCTCTGCTGCCTTGTTTCCTGTACCAGTGTCTTCACAATGTCTTCTTTCAGAGTTACAATCTTTAGACCGAAGTGCCCTGTACAGGGTGGCCAGTTTCTTGGCCTTTTCGATCCCTAATCGGTTTCGGGTTTTGGACCAAACAAATCCGACAGTGCTAAAACATCGTTCGATGCCAGCCGAACTGGCAGGGCAGCTGTGAAGGCTTTTCATAAACCTTGCGAACTCTGCAGTTGTCCCAGAAGAACACTTTCTGTTGATGAGTGACCACCAGTCGCTGGCTTCTAGTTTTCTAATGTTTTCTGTAAACATATGCTTTGGATAAGTCTCAGATTTCTGCAACTTGAAGTTGAAGAACTCTATCAGGTATTCAGGGTTCTTATTGCTAAGCCACTCCTCAACTTCGTTCTGAAGGTCCTGTGTGACGTTTTCTTCCCATTTATCATGATACTGGGGATCTGTCATATATGCTAATAAGTGGGGTTCACTTACTGCCTCCTTGAAACGAACTGAGATTGCGTGTCTGAACGGTTCCAATTCATCATCTTTGAGAAGACCATACCATACATGACAAGCATCTGCTATGGTGCACTTTCCCTCTGTAGTGTGTCTAGAGCTACTCCAAATTTCTTAACCTGATCAAGTAGACGACTTGTTTTTCGTAAGAGTCCAATATTGTCAATGTTCTTAGCAACATTGTCAGGCATAGATATATATTTCTCCAAATACTCCGTTCTCACCTCAACGTATATAGAATGGTTAGCATTGAATGTTTCAAGGCAGGCTATGTGACTGTTCCACCTAGTATTATTTGGGAGCTGTGGTTGTTTCCCTCCTTTCTCCTTCAAAAGACCATGCGCCAAGTGAACATTTCTGAAGAATTTATGCACTTCAACTACTTTTTTCATTACAGACATGCTAGATGTATCTGCTTCGAGCAAAGCGAGGTAATGTGCATTGCATCCATATGTTATCATATCGGGATATGTGACATTAAGAAGCCTGCGAAGCTTTTTCATCTTTGCTTCGTTATCGGTACATATAGCAAACACATCTTTTTGATACTCATTATTCATTTGCTGAATAGCCTTGCATAAAATCTGGGCACAGTATTCTGCAGTCTTCTGAGCTGTTCCACATTCAATTAGGTTCAAAAGATAAGTTTTTTGTCCGTCGCAAAAGGCGTGGGCGATGACTGGATCATTTTGAACAGATGACCATCCATCTTGCGTAATACATACAGTTTTCACTTGTAGCATTGATTCCGCAGTCTTCTCCTTCACCTCGTCATATATCTCGTCGAGTAATTCACCCCCTAGCATCTTCCTGTTAGGAGGAGTGTAGCCTGGACGAAGATCTTGGCACATCTGCCTGAAGTGCTCACTTTCAACAGCATGAAAGGGAACATTCTGTGAGAAAAAGAATTTTGCCACTTGTTTGTTAAGAAGTCGACTTTTCTCGTTTGATGTTTTTGTGATGAAGGGATCCATTGAGTTGTCTCTAATTCTCTTGTAAGATATAAATGAATGGCTCCCTGACGTTGGTGATGAGGTGGATACCCTCGATTCTGTTCTGCACAGCTGGTATGAACACGAGGATGAAAGTGGTCGAGGAGAGGTTAAATCGTCTGTTTCTGAAATAATAGTTTCTTGTTCTGATGGAGGAGCTTTTCTTTTATTGCATTTCGACAGGTGTGCTTTTACTCTTTCGATTTTTTTGCTGATAACAGTTTCACAGTATCTGCACAACACCTTGCTGTTACTAGGCATTCCAGTATTTGTATCCTTCAGATCTGCAACCTCTAGCCATGATTGATCCTTCTTTCTACCAGAATCCGTAACTTGAGGCATTGTGAAACCTTGTTTTCTGTAGATAAATATAGAATGTAAATTGTGAGGTCTACTCTATGATCGAATTAATCAATGGATACTTTACCTAATAAGTGAGTATGATCTCACACGAAGAGCTGACAAACTTTATATTATTAAACACAAATTACAAAATACGTCGGGCATTCAAAGAACAACTAAAACGGTAAAATAATGGGATAACTATGATTCTATTTGTCTATTCTGATTGATGTGTGCGCAGTAGTAAAGCCTAAGAACAGTAGTGTGTCGCCGGATTAGTCTAGTCTTCGTGTCTCCTTTTGTAGGTCCCTGCCTTAAGTTGTGTTTGGTGTGTGAGAAGTTTTAAAATGTGTATGTAAAATAATGTGGCTCTCTTTGCCTATTCTTATTCTTGTATAAGCGTTACTAATGAATACACTGGTCTAGACTACTCACGTGAAGAGCATATAATATTGTTAGTCAGTCTACGTTGTACAATTTAGAATAACGTCTAATTAATGTATGTTATTTCATCAGTAGATGCATATTTATGCATTATGAATGTCTATAATAAGTTGATAAAATATAAATAATAAAAGTGAGTTATTCTAGTAGTTAAAAAAAGTTAAAAGGGAAATATTTTGAAAAAACCCGAAAAAAACCGAAAAAACCCAAATTCTCTGGGTTTTTTCAAGTGGGTTTTTTCGGGTGGGTTTTTTCGGGTGGGTTTTTCAGTGCCAACCCTGGTTTGAAACCATTGAAATAGATGGAGGTTTGGTGTTTCCAATGAATGAAGCCTTTTTCTAGCACTATTTTCATTTTGTTTTGGCCGGAAAGGATAAGAAATTACACTGTTAGGGCTATATCAATGTTTTTGTCCAGTTTGGTTATAAGTGGTGGCAAGACTATTTGTGCATACCTTATGTCATGCTACTTTTGGAAGTAGCAATTCGAAGTCCAACGTATCTATAATACATAAAATTCACATTATGCTCGGCCATATTACTGATTCGATTGATTTTATATTTGCCGGATCTTCTTTATTGTAGTAATATTATATAATATGTATTTACATTCAGCGATATTGTGCGCTCATTTAGTGAACTTTATATATAAGTGATCAGTAATAAAGACTAAATGAGCACGCAATATCCTGAATATAAGTACATATTATATAATACAAGAATGTTTTGGTTAACCTCATTTCTAGATTGATTTTAACGCATTTGTTTGTTTGAGGGTAGGGTTCAAGAGTACGAATTGAGTTCGAGTTTCGGATCCAAGGCAGAATTGAATTTTGATCTTAGCTCATTGCACACACAACCACTTAACCATGTTGCGTATTCATTCTATCTCGGGAAGCCAACAGGTAGTGGCCAATGTGTCAATTCCTAAGAATTGATGCTATCTGTTTTAGCTCTGGAGGATGTTGGTACAAGCATTTTTGAGTTATTATTCTCTAAAGACAAAAGAAACTATATTCAGCCAACAAGTGATAAGTGCTGACACAAACGACACTCACGAATGAGAGATTTGTTCGACAATGAATGGTTGTTGTGTTGGGATACCTTTATAAGAATATATGATTAGTATATCCCAGAGTCGTCGCCAATTAGGTTGCACGGCAGGAACTAATATTGAAGAGCAACACGTGTGAGAGGGTCATGACTTGAAGACTACTTTATTGACACAGTAGGAAAAGAAGGAAATATATACAGGGAAGAGGAAAGAATGAGGCACAGTAGATATGACGTCAGGGTGTCTTACAACGTGACGTCAGGGACAAAACACTGGTGTTATCTAAGAAAGCCATGATTACAAAGAGATGTTCTCTTAGGAGTCATGTGCCCAATGCAGGCCTCATTACGTCACTGGTGATCAAAATAAATGCTAGTTTCTATTTAGTGATGAAGGAGGCTATTAACTTTTGTATAAAATAAAAGTTGATGAACTATCTACTGAAATAATGATCCAAATGACCTCAAAAGTGACGTCACAGATCACAAAAGGTCAGAAATTATCTCGTTAAATGTATTTGTTCATGTTAAATGTTTTTCTATTACGTGTAAGCCTGAAAAATGTCGGGTAGTTAGTGTTTTAATATTTTAAAAGGAAAATTAAGTTACTAAGAACCAGGCTTGTGAGCGTTCAGGTTTTTTTGCGTTCAGCGTTCCGTTCAGCGTTCAAAAAAAATTAGCGTTCCGTTCAGCGTTCCGTTCAATGTTTTTGCGTTCAGCGTTCCGTTAGCGTTCAGTGTTCAAATATTTAAAAACGAATTTCCAAAAAAGTACTGCGTAGTGATGACGTTTTTTTTTTTTTAGAAAAGAATTTCCCAAAAAAAGTACTGCGCGTTTTTTTTTTTAGAAAAGAATTTCACCAAAAAAGTACTGCGTAGTGATGACGTTTTTTTTTTTTAGAAAAGAATTTCCAAAAAAAGTACTGCGCAGTGATGACGTTTTTTTTTTTTTAAGAAAAGAATTTCCAAAAAAGTACTGCGTAGTGATGACGTTTTTTTTTTTTTAGAAAAGAATTTCCCAAAAAAAGTACTGCGCGTTTTTTTTTTTTAGAAAAGAATTTCACCAAAAAAGTACTGCGTAGTGATGACGTTTTTTTTTTTTTTAGAAAAGAATTTCACCAAAAAAGTACTGCGTAGTGATGACGTTTTTTTTTTTAGAAAAGAATTCCAAAAAAAGTACTGCGTAGTGATGACTTTTTTTTTTAGATAAGAATTTCCAAAAAAAGTATTGCTGATGATGGTTTTTGTTTTTTTGAAAATAATTTCCCTAAAAAGTACTGCGTAGTGATGACGTTTTTTTTTTTAAGAATTTCCAAATACAGTCAAAGAAAAGTTGGGAAAAATTGAACGCTGAACGCAAAACTCTTTTTTTTTGCGTTCAACGTTCAGCGTTCAAAAAAAAGTTGCGTTCCGTTCAGCGTTCCGTTCATTGAACGTGCGTTCAGCTGAACGCCGTTCAATTTTGCGTTCCGTTCACAAGCCTGCTAAGAACCTAAATTTACATTATGATCAGGGTTGTGAATCAAAAAAAATAACTCCGGGGTAAATGGGTTGAAAAACTCGGATTTTTTAAAATAAAAACCGACCCCAATTGATTTTAATAAAAACAGGGTTTAAAAAAAATGAACCATATAGAATATCTCATAATCTAAAATCATTTTTTTCTGTAATAAATATTTTTTTAAACAAATATCTGTTAAAAATATCAGTTCTCTCCATATATTGGCAGAACTTTGACTGAAAACGTAAAATATATAACTGAATGTTCGCCAGTTCTATACAAATTTTCTTCTTTGCAGACGATTTGGCGATGTAAGCTTTTTGTATTTGAATATTATTAGTAAGCTTCTTTATTTTTGGCATCTTGGTCTAATTGAACTCCAAACGAGATGGTTGAATAAGGTAATATTTGAATTATTCCCTGACCCACTAGATCAGGGATGCCAGGGTGAAATCGGTCAGGGGGCCGGACTGTTTTCAAGTGGGACCTCGGGGGGCCAAATTACCGGTACATTTTTGGCCTTGCAACACTAAACACTAAACAAAAGTAGATTTAAATTTGTTGATATTGTATCATAAAATTATTTATTTATAAAAACACTTCTCAACCACTAACGTAACGGGCCAAATGAGATGTCCATTCGGGCCGGTTCCGGCCCGCGGGCCGCCACCATGGCACCACTGCACTAGATATTCCACTGACTTTTAAAAGCTCTCAGCTTAGTAATGCATTTAATTGAAAATATATATGCATCTGACAATCCCCTGAAAGCCTCATTTTAAACTTATTAATAAGTCCTTTCAACATCTAAATAAGTATAAATAATGCCTAAAGATGCTGCCAATTGTAAATGCAGAGAATTATTCATGTTTTCCAATTTGACGAGCGTAAATGTATTGTGAATGAAAGCATTCCATTACTTAAGAAGCAAGCAACCCGTTATTCCTCTCATGCGACAGTCCCATTTAAAGACTATAAAAGATTAAATCAGTGGACCAATTAGAACGAACTGAAGTTACTGCAATCAGGATATATGTTTATTTACATCTAATTGTTTCATGGTTATCTTATCAGATTACGTAATTGATGTGTATTAATGGAGGAGTCAAATTGATCCAAAAAAGCCTAACAGATTTATAATATATTTATATATACCTGTGAACGGAACGAAAAAATGAATGCCGTTCAATGAACGAAACACTGAACGGAACGCCGAAAAATTTGAACGCTGAACGGAACGGCAAGATATAGCCCTTCGTTCAGTGTTCAATTTTTATATAGTATATTAGGTACAGAGATAAATTTTATCCTAAATTAAAAGGATTCATTAAATAATTTTGCTTGAAAAAGTTCACTTCTAAAATAAGAACCCCTCAAAAGCCATTACGAACCCTTTGGAACATCCGAGCCCACCAGCCACAATAATAAGATAAAGTGGTTACAAATCCACCGCTATCAGTTAAAATACGCACAAATAACTACTAAAATCCCTTTTTGCTCTCATCGGATTATTGGATCTCACGAGCCAAACGCTGGACTATATGGTACTTCAAACCCACTACCAACAGTTAATATACAAATAGGGAACTTCTCAAATGGTATTTGGACCCCCAACGTTGTACTAGCTACAATAATTACGTATTTGGATTTCAAACCCAGTGTCTAAGGTTATAGTACGTATAAAGAACATATCAAATATTTTTGTGGTAAAAGACTAAGCTTAGTCCCATCTTTGTTACTTGAGAGTCTCGAAGTTTACTTATTTAGTTAGAAATTTATTGCCAATTACAATGGTACATACAAGCAATAGACACTAAAGTAAAGAACACAACCACAAGCTGGGGTATCTGTGTTACAACAGCAAAATAAATTCCTTCTTAAATACTGAAACTATTTACAATAATATTTTTCATTTTTTTACATTAAAAAAAATTAGAATTGGGATGTCCACGTCTCCTTCTTGAGACACTTCATGCCTTTCGAGGGACAGAGCAGGGCATCTGTAAATCGGGTGGTCTGCAGTTTGTAGCTCTTCCTTGCAAAGTATCGAAGTTCTGAGGGAAGAAAAATGAAATCTAAGTTGTTCTCTATGTATATCTTATCTGTAGATGGTAGGTCTGAAACCTCAATACCCCAGTATTTAGACTGCTGGGGTTTGAGGGGCACAAAATTGCATTTCTGGGGGTTCTTTTACGTATACTAATTGTTGACGGTGTGATTGGATCCCGTACACTGTATTATTGTGTCTCTATATAGACCCCAATCTTATTAGATCACCAATTTTAAAGGGGCGACGTTTGTCCTCAGATTTTTAAGAAAATAGTTTGCTGTTTCAATAAGGAATACATATGACACTTTGGTTAAGTCTAACATAATCCTCAAAGGCCTTACATGGCTTTAGATACATGGGACTATGTGCATTTCTCCTTTTTAATGGAGGAGAAGAAAAGAAACGTAGAATAATATGATGGGGGAGCAATAGGATTCCTACTATTAGAATGGAGGGACCAGAAACATTTGCCCCCATTTTGACCGTACAGTATGCCAAAATCATTTCCAGGCTCTTCAACTAATCCACCAGGCATATTTCTACTTCCTTCTTGATATCTTCGGAAGTTCACAATATGACACTTTTCAATTGTTGCCTGTTTTTTAGGAAACAAATCAGAATTAATGTTCTCATAGCCCAGTGGTTCCCAAAGTGGGGGGCGCACCCCTAGGGGGCGCAGAGCAATTGCAGGGGGGGGGGGGGGGACGAATGAATGAAAATATAAATACCGTAGACTAAATAACACTGCTAGCATAACATGGATTTTTTTGACGCAACTCAACGTAAACGCAAAGCAGAGGATGAAGCCTCACCAGATGTGCTTCCAAATGTTAAATATATAAAAAAGAAACTTGTTACACTGAACATAATTACACAGTTAAGGTGCTTGAAAACTGCTACACTTATTACAATCTGCAGTTTATGGCAGTTCACTTTTAATTTTTCAACAAAAAAAGGTTGAGGTTTGTATAAATTACAATGTGTGAAATAAACTGCAATGGACTCTGAGAACAAAATGTGTGTATATCCTTTTTTTGGGGGGGGAGGGGGCGCAAAATTTTCTTATGTACCCAGCAAAAAAAGTTTGGGAACCACTGTCATAGCCTATGAGCTCCAAAGTCTGTCTTCGCCATTGGCGACTTTTGTTACGTTTGAATACAAAAAATCAGAATTAATTAAAGTTTGTTTTTGAAAGGCGACATATTAAAAAAAACTTCTTGAGATAATTATAACCCAATGACGTTAGTTTTTAAGGCTGTAATATTCCATAAAAATATAGATGCAGTTACTTATCCCAAATCCACATGATAAACCTGTACCATTAATTTTGGCGCAGTTTATGCTTAAATCAACTAAAAGACCACTAAATGAAACAACTAACAATAATCTATAATTTGCATCCCTAATATATATATATATATATATACAGTATTCACCGCATAATCGGGCACCTGATAGTGTTGTCCATCGGGCGCGATTTTTGAGCCCGAGCCCGCCCGAAAGACTAATAATTGAGCCCCCGGCCCAAGCCGATTAGTTTGATATGCGCCCGACTTGCGCCCGCCCGACCATTGGGAAAATATATTTATAGCAGAAAGAAGTTCAATTCAACAGCCCGAGAAAAAGTGAGGACGTTTTTTTTTTAGAAAGAGGTTGAGGAAAAAAGTGACGATGTTTTTTTTTAGAAAAGAATCTCCAAAACAGAAGTGATGACGTTTTTTTAGAGAAGAATTTCCAAAACAATGATGACGTTTTTTTTAGAAAGGAATTTCCAAAAAAGTGATGACGTTTTTTTTAGAAAGGAATTTCCAAAAAAAATCCCGATGAGAAACCCTATATTAGAAAGAGACTTTTTATTGAAAGATATTTAATTAAATTTGAAAAAAGCCCGCCCGCATAGCCCGCCCGACTTTCATATTTTTTGCGCCCGAGCCCGGCCCGGCCCGTCGGGCGGGCGGGCAGGCGGGCATGCCCGCCCGATGGACAACACTAGCACCTGATAATCGGGTACCTCTCTTAAATGACATACGCCTCCCAGAAACACTTCCAGTGCACGTCATTTTTACTGGATAATCGGGCGCAAGCCTCTGATAAACGGGACACATTTTTTTCAAATGATCTTTGATTTATACACGAAATGTGTCAGTCACTGAGTGAAATGAAGAATTTCAAGAGTTCATCGGCATAGACGACGATCTCCAAACAAGTGGAGAGCTCCCTAATGAAGAACTGTTGGAAGTGGCACGAGAGAACAGAGCAGGGTGTTCTACTGACCAGGTTGACGAAGTTGAGCCTGAGGAGATACGACCATTAACAAGCCGGGAGAAGGTGCTAATGATGGATCTTCTCCGTCAGTTCACTCAGGAAAATGATCTTCATGAACTTCTACCGATGGTCTCCAAAATTGAATCAGTCGTGTATACGCAAGTGGCAAATGCTAAAAAACAACGTACTCTAGAATCGTTATTTACCCAAAAGTGAATCTGACATTTTATTTTGTATAATAACTGGCCTAATACATTTAATGTGAGGGATGCAAACAACAAAATGAAAAAAGTTGCCATGATCATGATGTTGGATGCAGTCAAATGTTAATAGGTGCATTGGATGTCAATCTTTGTCTCACAGTTGTTTTAATATTTTTTTCATAATTTTTTTAAAATATAACTGATGATGCCGTGAGTGGGTGGCGAGAGCTCATCGCGAAATCGGGCACCCCGCTTAAAGGGGCCGTTATTGCTACTCCCAGCCTGTCCCGATTATGCGGTGAATACTGTATATATATATATATATATATATATATATATATATAGGATGCAAATTATAGATTAATTGTTAGTTGTTTCATTATATATATATATATTTATTATATTTTATTTATATATATACCGGGTGGAACGCAGAAATTGTTACACTCTTTAATCTCTAAATGAAGAGGTTTTGAAGACCGATTTTTAAATAGTCAAAGGTATTAGCAAAAAGCAATAACAAAAAAGCGTGCCTAGTGAAAATTTCAAGTTGATCACTCAATCAGTTAACGAGAAAATGGCTTCATAACGAGACACCCGTATAAAAGTCCGCGCGCTTCTTGATGCTAGGAAGACACCCACAGAGATTTTGAGGCTGTTTGGCGTAGCCAGAATGTCCGTGTACTGCATTGGCAAGAAGGACAACATCGAGAAGAAACGTGGAAGTGGTAGCAAGGCCAAAGTGGACATACAGGTCATCAAGAAGGCTTTGGAGGCGGAACCACTGAAATCAATGAGGGATCATGCAAAGGACATGGGGATCTGGCACAACGATTGTGAGGTCTGTTAAAATGCTTGGGGAAAACAAATTGGTAAGGGCTGAGAGGCCACTTTCACAGAGAGAATAAAAGCTGTCCATCTCCAACGTTGTCAAGCTCTCCTCAACAACCTCAAAAAGTGCAACAGCTGGCCGCGTCATCATCTTCTCCGATGAAAAGACTTGGACTGTTGATCCAGTAAGAAACCGCCGGAATGACTGCTATCTTAGCTTTGGGGGAAATGATAAGTCTGCTCGGACCCTGACCACCACAAAGCACCCTGCAAGTGCAATGTCCTTGGGATTTGTGACCTCCAATGGCACCGCTGCACCACTCATTTGGTTCCCGACAGGATTCAGGCTCAAGGCAGCTGACTACATCAAGGTGCTGAAGACAAAATTCCTTCCATGGGTGAGGGAGAATTTCCCTGATGGCAATGTGCTGTTCCAGCAGGATGGGGCACCCGCATACACCGCCTTAACTGCCCAGAATTGGCTGAAGAAGCATGTGGAGTTCAGGCCTAAGAACATGTGACCGCCCTACAGCCCAGACGCCAACCCGCAGGGTTACGCCTTCTGGCCGCACGTTCAGTCCAAGGCATGTACACTCCGTCACGCAAATGTTGAGGCCATGAAAGCCTTCGTTAATGAGCACTGGACCTCCATGTCCATGGAGTACATTACAAAGATCTGCCAGGCCTTCAGGAGGCGTCTTGAGGCCATTGTGATCGCTGACTGTGGCTACATCGAAGATTGATGTAATATGTATGCCATAAACTATATGTTAAAGCTTTTTCTTAGATTATGAATATTTGCTGAAATATAGGTACCTAAAGTTTTAACTACAAAGTGTAACAATTTCTGCGTTCCACCTGGTAAATATATATACAGGAACGGAGTGGGAAGAATTTATCCACCGGGACAATTATGCGCACGCCAGCTTATACAGGCCCCAATATGCCATTAGGAGGCTGTCAACGGCCGTTTATGTTTCTTGAGGTCAGCGGCCACTGGAAGTAGTACCGGTACTCCCGGTGGCCACTCCGCCCCTATATATATATAACTTCACAGCATGATACTCGTCTTGCAGCAGTCTTATCGAATAATTGCCTCAGATTTTATAATTTTCCTTTAAAATTAAATGTATATTGAGGTTTTTATTTTATGAAATAATTAAACACTTTCTTAAGACAAGCTATTTTTGCAATTTCACTTTTTTTCGCTAAAGGTGTTTTTTAATTATAATTATAAGAAGTCCATTTTCAACATAAGTACCCAATGATCATTTTTGAGTTTGTTCTACCCCAGGTATATTTGAAAACAAAGTATATCAACATTGGCAAGGGAGCTGAATTTCCTCTCGCCGGTGATTTTGAATGTTGTCACATCTGGAATAATATTTTTTAAATGTTATTCTCCTTATTCTGTGAAATAATTAGATAAATAAAGCTTCTTTACACATTAAATACATGGTATTCCATTAACTTGGTTCTACCGTTCTAATGTGATTCTTAACTCCTATTATTTTTGTCATTATATATCATTTTTTAGAAGAAAATAATTATAAATAAACATAAAATATCGATAAATAATTTATTCATCATTGAAGTTGCATTTAACGGTACATTTTATTTAATTTTGATCCATTTGTAGGATGGCAAAGATATAAATACACTGGATCATTCAAGAATTCATAGTAATTTTCATTTTAAGCCGAAAATACGGCGAGTAAATAAGATTGGGTGGGTCTAGGATAAATAAATAAATAAGGATAAATATGTATGGATGAAACGCCAATTCATAAATCAACAAAACCTTTCACTTTACGAGGTGTACGTTTTAGAGAATAGTCTTCCTTAAGTTATATATATTTTTAAATTTTTCTACATAATTGCCAATAGAAAATGACAGCTATTATAACAAAAAAAAAAGACTTAATATAAGTATATTTGTCATTTTCTATTTTAAATCATGAAGAAAGACAAGAATTTCATATAAATATCCCCTAAAACTAAAAGGTTTTGTTACTGATTCCAATACATTTATCCAAAGTTTGGTGCTCAAAGTTAATCATAAATTATTTTATAAGTCTCCTCCAAGTCCCTGCTGCTTTTCGACGTCCTCAAAGGTGAAATGTTTTCTTCTAATGCTCTCGTCCTCGGGAACGTCTTCGAAGGACGGATAGGAAATGCTATTTTCCGATAGAATTTGGTTAGATGCGAGTCCGCCCTTGCGGAAAACCACGGTTTGAATGGCACTCTGAACATGACTCTGGGGCCAGTTTCCTTTTAGAACACGCTGGGGACGACCTCGATTCTTGGGACGAAGTCCTAAAAATGAAGAGTTGAAATACGGGGTAAAAACTAATCATTTAAAAATTGGATGATAGAAATAAAGTTTGGTTTTTTGGGATCGCAAAATCATATTCCTGATCGCAATAGGTCCTGACTTTCTGTCAAGTAAAGTGGGGCTTTGGATCCTGAGGCAATGACGACATCAGTCAGATTTACCGGACTCTTAATGTAGGGATCCGGCTAGTACATCTGATTGAAGGCGTCATCACTTCGCAAAGAAAATCACCAAAAAATACAATTTAAACATTTTCATGAAGAAACTACATATTGAAATGTCTTCCAATAAAGAAAGAAAACAAAAAAAAATCTTGCATAAAAGATATATCTCAATCCAAAATGGCTTATTTAGGCATTCGTCTTTAAAGATCGAAAACTTTAGATTGACTTCAAATATTATCATTATTTTGTTGTTGATGATAATATTCAAGCTTCAATGTAGCAAATATATTAATATTTTATAATTTTCGTTTCGTTTTTATTGCAATTTCATTGATTGGATCGCTGATTGCTCACGGCTCTGATCGTTGTTGTTCCTTTATGTCCCAGTGAATATCGAATACAATTTAAATACATTACTTATCCCTTACAAGCCTACAGAGGATAAAATAAATTAAGAATAGTCCATTTGAGGACTCTATATTTTCTCCCAATACCCTGGACGGTTCTATGAATATCGCTACAGATGTAGTTCTACTCTTTCCAATTGACATGGCATCTTCAAACTCTAAGGAAAATACTCTCCCAATGTAGCATTAAAAAATTTCAGATTAAGGACATGTCCGAATTTATAATATATCTGTGCGTATACATTTAATATAATTGTATATATATATTTGCTTATGTATTACGTGTTTTTTTCTGTCTAGTGAAAAGTGCCCAGTTGTCTCGTCTACAGTGTGTTTTGTCCATTTTATTTGTGTTAAAAAGTGATAAAAGTGCCTGAAGTTTTGTTTTGTGGGTGTTTCAAAAGGACTACATGTTCTGAAAACCCAAAATATGATATTAATAACTATTTTGGATCTTTAAAGGAATGAGGTTGTTGTTTTCTTTTGATAATTTTTTCTTCTTCCTTTTTTCTCTCTGTCTGAGAGAGCTATTTTAATCTTTCATCGTTAACTCACTTCAAGCAATGATAAAGAGGTTAATCAGAATATAAAAACTGGAGAAGGCACTCATTGTCTCAAGGAAAGCGAAAAAATATCTAGTGTATGTAGCTACAAGTGGAGATTCATTAAAACATATATGGAATGAGGATGGAAAGGAGCCTGTCAAGGATTTAAGTTACTCAAAACGATTTCATGATGTACAGAATACGGTTCAATGTAAGAATAAGAAAAATGACGGTCCTGAAGTCTTGAAGAAGCAAATCTCGTCTCATGTTGAAATTGAAAAGATTATTGTTACTCGAATTCAATCCCAATCAGCGGGGAAAAGGAACAAACCCGATACTGATGATTCACCAGATAAAGGAAGTATTAACCTCAAGCACAAAAAAAGTTCTTCTTAGTTTTTACCTAACTGAAACTTCAAGAAATTTTAATCCGCTGCTGTTTTATATGAAAATGATGGTTCTAATATACTCATACATAAGAAAACCTCAGCCTGCGTTTTACGAACCTATTTCTCTGGGGGAAATAGGCCGAGATTAGGATCATTATCACCTTAAAATCAAACGAAGTATGGTTCCAACTAACAGTGTGCAAATAAATATCGGGAAAAGAAGTCTGGTTGGATACGAACTCATGAAGTTACTGGAAGAACAATCTGTAGAAGTTGCTCTGATACCGAACCTCCACTACAGAACAACATTTTACAAGAAATCAATGGTTTTTACGACGTGTACACCCCAAACAGCCTTGATGGGCTAGTTTCAAGAGTGAGCATTGTGGTTTCAAAAAAATTGACGCTCTTGAACTACTGGAATACTCTTGCACATATATGGTAGCAATTTCAATAAGAGTAAAACACAAGCAAATTATAATTATATCTTACTATGATGAAATTACTTATCCATGTGTATTTCATAAGATAGAAAAGTTATGGAAGAAATGTAAAGACAAACGGATACCCCTTCTCATAGGAATGGACACAAATGCCCACAACTCTTTATGGGGATCGGGAAAAAACCAATAAAAGAGGAGAAGAGTTCGAGGAAATGTATCTTCATTACATATGAACGTTTGCAATTAAGGTAAAAACGCACGTTTGTTAGCGGAGTTGGATCGTATATAATTGACGTAATGTTTGCAAATGACCTCATTCTTCCGTTAATTTCACTATGGGGAGTCTCTGATAAACGCACGTTTTCTGACCATAAATACATTATGTTTCATATGGATGTACAGTTGCAGCAAGTGCTATTGAGAAATTCAAGGCGAGTGAAATGGTCAGAGTTCACAAAGAATTGGGGCCTTTAAGTACAACAACACTCACAGGAAATGAAAATGAGATTCCATCAATTGAAATAGATAGTTGTCCCATGATCTCACAATATCACTCCAACGAGCACTCGAATCAATGGCACCACTGAAACCTAGAAGGCTCGCAAAACTGTTCCATGGTGGACGGAGGAGTTAAGTGATCTAGGAAAGCGGTTAAAAAGGCCGAAAAGAGACTCAATGTGCAGCTGAAAAGGAGGCTTACTATCAGAAGAAAGAGTTTACAGGAGAGTGATTGAGCTAGAGAGGAGACATCACTGGAGGAAAATATGTAACGAATTAAACTCTCAACAAGCTGGGGTTGCGGCTGTTTGGAGGCACAAAGAAAATAATAAGTTTAGATTTGGAATTTTCCAAAACGAGGAAGGAAGCTATTCACTACAAGAAAAATATTATAAAAATAATTTTGACACATTTAATAACGCTACCTTGTATGGACCTAAGGAGAATGAGTTTTGTAATGGATCGGAAATAAGACAAAATAATAACTCCTTATGGGCTAACAAATTGGCAGCCCCCTCGTTCAGGAGGTTTTTAAATCTTTTTTTTAACCCCGGACCAGACGGGCTGGCCCCAATTATTTTTAAAAATTTAGCTGGTAAATACTACGTTCGAATTGTATTTTTATATAGTTTGTCCCTAAGGTTCTCTTACGTTCCCAGGATTTGGAGTGAAGCTGAAATCTTGTTTTAACCGAACCAAATAAGAAAGACTACTCAAATCCTAGAGCATACCATCATATAACCTAGTTGACACTCTTTTAAAAGGCCTGGAAAGAGTTGTGTATTGGCACATTGAATCTCTCAAGCTCAATAATCCTATGAGCTATCTGTATGGGTTCAGAATAGGGAAATCAGCTGAAACAGCTATCTCTAAATTGGTTGACAAAGTGGAAAGCGCCATTATCAACAAGAAAAATACTATTGTTATTATATTCTTCAATATCAAAGGAGCATTTGACAATCTTCCGTATAATGTTATAGAGGAATATTTAAAGAAAAATGGTGTCGATTCGTATTCAGTTGGATGGTACAGACATTTCCTACAAAGCCGGAAAATCGTTTGTGGGCAACAGGGAGTAAAGACTTAATTCACTCCCACTAAGGCATGTCCTCAGGGAGGAATTTTTTCGTCGTTTGTATGGAATTGTGCCATTCAACTAGCCATAGAGCCTACACCAGGAACACTGCTCACCATAGGATTTGTAGATGACATTGCATTGGCAATTACTAGAGAGCGGGAAAAAATGTGATGATTTTTGCCAAAAAAATGTTTTTTAATGTTACCCAAATGAGCAAAAAATGTTAAAAAATGTTATTGATGTAGACTCCAAATTTGATAAAATGTGAATTTATTATTCCATAAAACCATATCATTCAAAGCCTCTCCAAAGTCACTTGGAATCTTGCGGATTATTTCCTCAGCAGAAGATGGATTCAAGACTTTGAGTCCATCTTCGAGTGTAATTCCTGCGGTCTCCAGGCTGGTAATCGAATCTGGCAGAAACGATAAATGACTCGCAATAAATGTTAAGTCAACTAGGATGCTTTTCATTTTAAAAATCCGCTGACTATTGGATATACATTTGGCGTCGTCAGGGTCAAACATATCTACGACTGCTTTGAATTGCTCGAAATTCTGCCCAGATCCAGTTCCCTATCTGGTGATAATTGGATCAGGGGGGAGCTCTAGGCCAGGGCAACATTCTCTGAATTCAGCTCGTCGAGATGGGGCTTTGCAGAATACTTTCTTTACCAAAGAAATGAGACTATTCACGTCAGCAAAATTGTCTTTGACCTTGTGCACCACACGATGAAGCAAATTACAAATACATGTCACATTCATTAGAGACGGATAAAAGAACCTAAGGTCTCGTCCATACTTCCTAATATACTCAGCTGCGTCAGTCACGATAATTTTTGCCAAGCTTCAAAGAAGACGGATTCATTTAACGAAAAAAGAAAACAAGGAAAATCATTAGTTTAGAATTTTTATAAGCGATCAGTATCTGGAGACAAAGCAATATGCCATTATTGTTCAAAAAGCTATAAATTAAGTGGAGGCTCTACTTCAACCATGACAAACCATATTCGATCCCATCATCCCGAAAAAATGATAAAGTTATTGCAACTCAGCCTTCGATGACAACGTTCCTCCAGCAGCCTAGAATGAAACATTCTAAAAGAAGGAAGGAAGACCTGGATCGAAAATTATTAAATATGATTTTGAAAGACTTGAAGCCAGTCTATATGGTTGATTGCAAAGGATTCCGAGACTTCATTCAATCATTAGATCCTTATTATGAAATTCCATCAAGAAGAACGATAATGAATACGCTATTGCCAAAATTATTTCAAGAAGATCGGGATGAAGTCACATCAGAAATTTTGAATGCCGAATCAGTTTCTCTCACGTCCGACTTATGGACAAGTAAAGTGAACACCCATGCTTACATTAGTCTAACTGCTCATTTTATATTATTACCCAACAACAACAATATTCCCATTCTGAAGCAGAAATGTATGACATGTTCTTCGTTTATGGAAGCCCATACTGCCATCAATATTTCCACTTTCTTCAGAATGCTATTCTACAGCATAACATCCAAGATAAGGTTATTAGTATAACCACGGATATGCTGGGAATATGCTAATTCCATTTTAACTTTACCTTTTGACGTGGATCACATTGCAAGCTATGCTCACAAACTAGATATGGCTGTCTGTGACGCTATAAAAAAGTTTCGGAGCTCAAGGATCTCCGTTCTAAATTATCCAACATTGTTTGTTTGAAGAAGAAGTCTGTACCTCTAAAGCTCTAGTTTCAGAGGGCACAAGAATGTGTTGGAAACGACCGCTTCTCAAAATTCTTAAGCAAGACGTGCCCACTAGATGGAATCTCTATACCTCATGATGAAAAGGATATTAGATCAAAAAGCTGCTGTGATTCTGTTCCTAAGTAACATCAAAAATAAAAAGAATAATATATATATTTCCTCGAAAGAATAGTCAGATTTAGAAGACATCGTAAAATCACTAGCCATTGCTTATTTCGTCACTCAAGAACTCTGTGAAGAAAAGAATGTGTCGTCCTCCAAAATGATTCCAATGACAAAACAAATGTTAAAGGCTTACAGTAACATTATAAATAGGAGCCAATTCTCTAACCTCAGTGCTGGATATAATTTCTCTTTTGCCCTATTAGATGAGCTGAATCACCGATTTTCTGATATAGAAGACGTATCCGTCCTTTCCAAATCTTCCATCCTTGATCCAAGGTTTCAAAAGATGGGATTTAGAGACAGCACAATCGCACATATTACAATTCAAAAACTAAAGGAGGAGCTGCTTTCGTCGCATCAGTCCTCACATGATATTCAATTCGACAATGAAAAATTGGAGCAAATCAATGTCAACTGTATTTGGGGTGATTTCTTCGAAGAAGCGAATAAAAGTGTCTCATCTAACGATCGCAATCGAGCTACAGCAGAAAATGAATTAAATATATATTTAACAGAACAGCCAGTCAACAAATAAGTAATGCCTCTTTTATGGTGGCATTCAAATTGAATGAAATATCCACTTCTTTCAAAGTTAGCTTTCAAGTATTTAAGTGTCCAAGCAACAAGTGTCAGTTCGGAGAGACTATTCTCAACAGCTGGTCAAATTTTGAATGACCGAAGGAATAGACTCTCCGAATCCAATGCTGAAAAATGATAATTCTTCACAATAACCTTCGTTGTGAAAACAATCATCTCGAAGGTGAAGAGGATACTGATAATGTATAACGTATAAGTTATATCAATGATACTGGTCGTTTATAAAAATTCCGATAAATATGGTTTTTTTTTCAATCCTTAATAAACAAAATTTAAAAATGATATCTAATGATAGTTGTGTTTTTATGTATGTATATTATTTTTATAAAGGAAATATATATTGAGTGAATACTGAGTCCTTCTTGAATATTCTTTTGTTAAAAAAATAAAAAAGTACAAAAATCACTTTACAATACAACGGTGTAGGTCAATATTGGAATCTGTTTTGTTTTCCAAATGTTGTGTTACTATTCTAATTTAATTATTTATTTTGTTGTACTAATTTTCATACCCCAAATTTTAGTCTACCTATTCTCCCTTTTACGAAAACTTGTAATCTTATATAAACATATTTTTTTATATCTACCCTCTAAATTTGGGCGTCGAATTTTAGGATTTTAAATAAGAGTTGAATCTAAAGATAATTATGTTACATAATGAAGTTATACCGCACGAATCCATTGATGCCTTTGAGCTTTCATAGTAAAATACAAATTATTTTGATATTTATGCAAAACTTAACACACAATTTGTAAAAGTTAAGAAAAAGTTTTGGGCAATAATTAATTACGGAAAGTTATAACCGAACTATCACAAAACCTATTTCACATCAAAGGCAGAAATAAGTTATGCATTAAATTTAGGACTAGGGACTATTTGTCCCTAAATAACTCTACAAATTAAACTATGTTTGCTTAAAATATTGATGATTATTTGTTGATAGTTTGACTTTAACCCTTGTGTGGTGTTCGGGTCTGTGGGACCCGTTTTCATTTTTGTCTCAAAGAAAAGTAATACGAATTTTTATTATTTCAAACTCAGATTCATTGGCCTTGGCTCATTTTCTGTGAAGAACATATATCACAACACGTTTTCAGTGACCACACACCATACACCCCCCCTACACATTTACATTACATAGAGGGTGTTCGGGTCTGCTGGACCCGGGGTCAATGAAAGTGGAAATTTTAGGTCTTGTGCACCATCCACCCAACCTACAGAACCATCACCTGCAAAGCCTGAAGTAAGTGTGATGCTATTGCAGTTGATCTGGCACTCATATCTTGTGTGTGAGGAGAGGGAGTTAGAAAAATTTATGATATTTTCATTATTCTAGGTTACAGCCAGCAACAACAAAAAGAAGTGATGTTTTATTTATAAATGTGACCTAATAAAGGTAAAAGACTACTATTTACCATTTATTTTGTTTATATTGCTTGTAATTGAGATAAGGAAAGATCATTGAGTATTTTAACACAAAATAGTTTTTTTGTGTTTAGCTGAGAACCCCAAAACGCAGCGGGTCCACCAGACCCACGAACAGTGGCTGAGTTACAAAAATATGAACACCACACAAGGGTTAAATACCTCGATTAGGATATTTCTTTTTCATTCATTTCTTTACTCTAATGGGTGCAATTTTTCTCACCCTTTTTCAACTCTTACTTTGTTATGTAAATTGAAGTGACATGATCATAACTATTTGAATATATTTTCGTACTGCACTATGCTCACGAAAACTGCAGTAAAACATGGCGTGTGATTAGAAGCCATTCAATTAGAGGGAAGAAATAACTCAAATAATTATTTTTTGTTTTACATTGAAGGTCTGGATAGCGCACAATAATGTTTTCTTGTTCAAAACTTTAGTCTTCTGTTGTTGCAACTCGTAAAGCCACTCCACAAAGTTTCCAACAACTCGAGCTGCACAGATCGAATCCTTTGAGCAGTCTCTCTTCCCGATGCTAGTGAATGTCATCTTGACATTGAGGATATTGAATCAGTTAAAAATGGCCTGTAGAAAATGGGCCGTACCCATACACTCAGGGTGATATTTGTTATAGAATTCCAACCCGCTTATGCACTAGATCGGCTTGGTAGAACTTTTTCAGTCAGCTAGTGAGTTACTTTGATCGGCTTTCTTTATTTGAGATCGATATATTCAGTCGGACATCAAAGAAGCTCTCCGTGTAAATATAATTCGTGTTAAAAAACGGTCTCAGACCGATTTTCCTTTTCGGTCAGGTCTGAAGTGATTTTTAAAGACCGATATAGACCAAAATTCGGTCTTAGACCTCAGACCGAATTTTATTCGGTCTAGACCGTGGTTAAAATTCATTCGGGCCAGACCGTAGACCGATATTTTATTGATGAAAAAAAAACCGTAATATTTTTATAATATTCAACAAAACCTATTGAAAAAAGGTAGGTTGAATCTTAAATTTTAATAGCATTTTACTTTGTGTCCTGTGCCATGTTATTCTATATTTTTATGATTATATCATCAGTTCAATTTTAATATAATGCAGACGAATTATCATATCTAATACTAATGGAAGTGAGTTTGAGATCCTGATAATTTTCGACGAAGGATAAACTACGATGGATAATATACAGAGGTTTGTTCTAATATATTAATGACAACAATTATTGGGTAGTGCTGCAAAATACATATCCTTATTTTCTTTTTGTGATCCTTTTCAGCACGAAATTATATGTTTTCGACAAGACAAGATTTTAATTATTTCAAATATATTAAACCAAATAAATATTTCGGACCGGCTTAGATAGATCTGTGCAAAAAAAAGAAATGGACCGATTTAGACCGAAATATAAAATTGGACCGATACAGACTGAAGTACAAAATCAGACCGATACATATCGGTCCAAATGTGAGACCGGTTAATAGACCGATTTAGACCGATCTTAATTTGTATTTTTTTACTTTAGACCGGTCCAGTACTTTCGGACCGAAACTCAACACTAGTAATTACAGGCTTTGACCTGACATCAATGGCATATCTTATTCAAGAAAGAGTCAACCAAATGAATTCTTTTGTATCCAAGATAAGTCTAAGATTTAGCGAATCAAAGAAAAAAAGGAATGGTGTGCATCTGGGCACGTAAATAAGTTTTCCCAAAATAAAAATCTGCAATACAGTTATTGAATGGGTCTATTACTATAAGTATCTTGGTATCCTAATCCATCGTAGGCTTCAATGGGGGCCACACATTGAATACGTTATTGAAAAAGCTAAGAAACTTTTGTTTTCGGTTAGAAATCTAATCGGATTGAAGTGGGGCCTGTGGCCCATTTATATCCTCTGGATTAGGAAGGCCTGTTTGGAGCTGATTATGCGTTATGGAGCCAGTGTATGGGCACCACGCATTATAGAACAAAAAAAAGTATATTGCAAAGTTTCGGAGAATCAATAGACTTGGACTTTTATGCCTCCAAAATGAGTAGGGCTATGCGATCTACTCCCACTAAAGTTATGTAAGTCATACTTAATATTGAACCGCTCCATTTAAGAATAAAAACGAGCATTAATGACTAAATTGAAAACAAAGGATGATGTCCCGATAAACTGGTTGGCACATTCACAAACTTAAGGTGGAGGAAGCATCCTTCAAAAGAATTAAATGTGATTTTCGAACAGTATGGAGTTCCACTGGAAAAGAACTACCATAGGGCGTATTGTTGGCCAAGTTTTTAACCGTTAAGGGGAGGACTTAGGTGGATCCTACCAACTTGAATGTTTTTACAGATGGATCAAAAATGGAGAATGGAGTGGGCTATGGATGGTGCATATCCCTAGGGAATTACAGTATTGATGAAGGATTCGGAAACCTTAGTTGGTTCAACACAGTTTTCCAAGCTGAGTTAGAAGGAATCTTTCAGGCAGTACGGGCCCTGAACAGGTTAGAAAAATATCAAAGCTATCAAGTGGTCACCCATGTGGATAGTACGGCAGCTATCGAAGCACTATCAAAAAAGCGAGGATTGTTTACTCAGCAGCAGGAAAATATTTAGAAGAAACGAACAAATCGAAAAGAGATATTACTATTTCATGGATCAAGGGCCATGAAGATCACACCGGTATCGAGTTTGTGGATGCTTTAGCTAAGATGGGATGTAATATAACATTTCAATCTTGCTTAGAAGTACCACAAATAACGATCAAAGAAAAAAAAATCAAAAAATATGTTTGCTCACAATGGCTCAAAGAATGGCAAGGCGATTCTAGTTGTCAACAGACGAAGTATTTCTTCCCGGACCTTATTAATGGATGGAAGTTGCATACGCATACTAAAACATCAATAAAAAATGTTCTGAACTTTGTTTCAGGCCATATTAAGAAGCATCTTAAGGAAATGGGGTTGACGGGAGACGATTTGTGCAGGCTCTGTGGAGAAGAAAATGAGTCTCCACTTCACTTTGCAAATATATGTGACACTTTAGCTCGAATTAGGAGGGACCTATTACAGGATCCCGGGGGCGTTCGTTGGAGGAAGGACGAAGTGCATAAAATGATCGAAGCTCTTATAAGTACCTGTCGCTTCGAAGATGCTTTTGAATATGAATTTATATATATATATATATATATATAAGCTGTGTGTAGTGTCCGAACGAAAACAAAGGGACTAGAGTGCAGTAAAACAAAAAATTACGGAAAGGCTAAAAATGAAACCACATCTATGAAGTCCTCAGAGTAAATTGATCTCCCTTGAAGTGTGCTTTCCTTCCCCTACCTGAGTCTGGTGAGTCGCTGGTGGAGGAGGATGAGGGTCCAAGCATATTGTGTACACGGTGTGCATAGAGTGTAAAGGTTGGATATGGTATGTCATGAGTTCGTGCCGCGTGGTTGAGGGAGAATCCTTTTTGGAGTACAGACCAAATGGCTTGGGCCATGGTGTCCTGGCTCCAAGACTTGCTGGGACCCTTTTCACGATTGTTGTTGGAGGCGGAAGAATTGTGACGGACGTGCCCGCTGCCACTCGTTGGAGGGGATCCATCTTTCCCGTCCGGGCTGTTGTCGACATATTTCTGAAGTAGGGTCTTGAGCTGATATTGATGGCTTTTCGGGTTGTCTGAAAGCAGCATGTAAAAAGGGAATATATATATATACAGGGAGTACACGTATAATCCGGACTAATTAAAACAAATTTTGAAATGTTGATAACCAGTGGTTGCCGTGTTCGATGAAATGAGCGATAAACGATAATTATCGCTGAGGTCAAACCTTTTATCGTTATCGTTTATCGCAAAGTTTTCTAAAATTACCGCTCATTCACTTATCGTTAGTCCCAAAAAATGAGGAATGATAAACGATAAATTAAAAAACGACTTTTCAATATAAAAATTCGAAATACTCTTTTCTAAAAAAAAAACGTCATCACTTTTTTGGAAATTCTTTTTCAAAAAAAATCGTCATCACTTTTTTTGGAAATTCTTTTCTAAAAAAAAAAAAACGTCGCCACTTTTTTTTGAAATTTTTTATCGTTTATCGCTTACCGCTGGTTGGGTTTTAATTTTTTTTACCGTTTATCGTTTATTGCAGGTTGAGACAAAAGTTATCGTTTTATCGTTATCGCAAGTTGAAAAAAAAGTTATCGCAGAAACCACTGTTGATAACTTATTTATTTATCAATATTTTTCAACAATTTTTGTTAAATGAAAGGCACATATATATATATATATATATATATGTAGTCAAGTTTAAAAGTTGAGCAATATGTGTTAATATAAACATATAGATTTCTTACTTTCAGAGGCGTTTAAGGAATTATCATTGAGGTTTTTCGGATTCGTTATCGTCCAATCGGATTCGTTCTATTTAAAAAAGAATAATAATAGAATATGTTAGCTGGATTTTTCAAAATGACATAATAAAAAGTCAAAGTTTGCTCAAATAAAGCAAAATATAATTTATTTAAATATATGTTTTATAGAATGTCAATTTTCATTAGAGAGAGTATTTCTTTAGTTATTTTAGAAACTTTTAATTTTCAAAAAGTAAAATATTCAATGCACAAATAGTGTTTATTTATATGTTTTGAATGATTTGTGATATAAAGGGTGGCTCACGTTATTTTTCGTCTTCTTATCCTTTTGATGTCGCTATATATAATAAAATAGATGGATATTTATCAATATTTTTTATTTGAAAGTTTCAAAATTGACATCAGGCATTGCTGTATGATTTTTTGTGTCCCCATATGAAAAGGTAGGGCCATCATATAAATGAAGTGGCTTTCCATATCATTCATCGAAATTTTAGGCTTTAAGAAAATATTTATAGTTTTGTCGCAACAAGAGCTCAATTTTGTTGGTTTAAATATTGATAGAATAAATTGTAAAAGGACGTCTAACTTTTTTGATCCTTACAGTTTTGTTGTTCTCTACTTCATCCTCGTTTTCTCTTTCGTCTATCTCCGTGATTCCCGGTGTTATTTCCAGCATTTCCTTCTTGATATCAAACTCATTGTCATCTTCGTGATGAACATTATGTTTTTTTATTTCCTTGTCTCCTCCTCGATCAATATTCCTTCTCTTTAGACTTCCACTTGCCTCCAGGGGCTTGATTAAATCCACAAGGCCCCAAATTTGAAGCCTCTTGGCGGAACGAAGAAGGTTTCCCAGGTCCCTGAGCTCCACGTTGATGCTCCCACGATACATGTATTCCACTATTTGTCGGAGGGCTCGAAATGAAACGCTTTGAAGTACGATCACAAAGTGAGTCTGCCCCTGTCCCTGTGGACTGCTCAAAAAAAGTTTCTAAAATAAATAAAAATGGGAAATTTATAAAAAGTACTTGTGAAATAAAACATAAATATATAAATAAATAGTATTGAGTTGATTCACAAGGACTATGATTGTTGGACCACTGGCCCATTTGAATACTGGATACTCAAAAGAGAAGAATAAACTACTTGACTTGAGGAGTTCTTTGATCAACTTAAAATGCCTGCATTAATGAGTGAAGTCATTTTGTTGTCATGAGAATAGAAAAAAGAAATCCTAATTAAATGTTCAGAAATGTTATATTTAAGAAAAAGTACTCCCTTGGCATGACGTCACTTGGGATATTTTATGTCATTTCTTCCCTTTTTCTATTAGACTGCTCTTTTTAGACTTATCAAGTAATTATGATATTTAATTATTTTTCTACTTTATTTCATCGTCGTGTTCTGTCATAACTTTTGTTTCATAAAATGAAAGAGTTTAAAGCTTAACTCATAATTCTCAAACGGTAGGGATACAAAGATATTTTATACTTGTGATACCATATTTGAAAAACAACGATGTTCAGATGAAGTGAAAATACATTTCTTTAGAATAGAGTAGTCGTATTTTTATTTATCGTTCCTCTCTTTTGAGGAAATGGTGAGATGGGAAAAGTGATCATTTTGAAAAAAATAAGGATACAATGCCAGATTTTAGGAATAATAATAATCATTTGTCGACTATGAACAGAACTCATCATCAAAATTAAATGGAAGCATTTTAGGTATTGTATTAATGGGAGTGAGTTGAAGTCAGTGTAAGTCAAAGTTGGCCTGAGCAAAACGCATTCAAATATGTGTCAGGATTGCATAGGAACGAATGAATCAAAGATGGCTATGACGAAGGTAACGACAGGTTTTTAAAGAAAAGGAGGAAATACAATGAAATCCGTGTGAAATTGAACGGAAATCAAAATATCAAGCCATTAAGTATGGCGGCTATTTAGGCATCCGGGGTATTTTAGCCACAACAAAAAAACCTGGCGTTTTCAGATCCCCTGAATCAATACTCCAATAGGTTTATCTGCATATCTTCTTCGACACGCAGAGTCCGCTCTGACGAGATGGATTCCTAGTGTTTTGGAGAGCCATGATGACACCTACAAGGGCAACTTCATTCAGTTTGTGAGCGCAACATGCAGCTTGACACTTCTTGAACGACTATTCCGTCGTCAGCAGAGAAGTACTCTCGAAGGATTCTCAAGAATATAATTGTATGTCGTCTGTATTTTATTTGCAGTTATTAAGAGAATGGATCGTTTTTCTCATTGCAGAGATGCAGTTGTGCCCTTGAGTTGCTAGAACGAGTACTAGAATGAGTACCCTCCATTCGCAGTCCACTCGCCAAATCAAAGAACCCTTCTCAAGAAAGCCAGCGATGAGTCAAAGTCTTCTTTAAAAGGAAGGAAGGAAGAAATAAAGAAAGAAAGCCTTATTTATGACTCTGTCTGTTTTTCTCGCTAGTCCGTCGTCCTATACTCCATGCTCATTACTTGGAAATATCCCGAGGATGCCAGAAGAACGAGCTTATGGCATTGGAGAGAGTGTCCCGAGTCCGTGGAGATGGTCACGTCCACCAGAGAGCCTTCCTGAAGAAGCTGCTCAAAGACGTTTGTGAGGTTGGAGTTGTAGTCGGACCACTTGAGGCAAAAGAGCTCCTCGGAGGAGGAAGATGAGTTAGGATTCATCCTTGGCATGGAAGGGAGTCGACGATGGGTGGTAAAGAAAGTTCCAAGCGGAAGAATTCGCCCTCGTCTACAAAAAATTACCAATAACAAATATATATCCAAGCTTCAATGCTCTTGTTGTTGTTGTTGTTCCTGTGAAAGAAGAAAAAGGCGCGCGCTCATGAAATAAATAATAATAATATACATTTAAATAGTACTAACATCAAAAAATATTGGTGATAAAAAGTTTCGAAAAGACCCTTAAAGCAAATTATAATTGCCATTATATATACAAATAAAATATCAACATATATATAGATATATGTTGATATTTTATTTGTATATATAATGGCAATTATCAATATAACTAAGCAATATGTTCGAGATATAACAATGTATAAAATCTTTCTATAGTATAGTTATTAATAGTCAGCCTAAGAACTTAGGAGGAGAGAGCGGTCAGGTTAGTTGATGTATGAAAAAAAGGAAGAAGGAAGAATGTGGCGTAAAAAGTTCCAAAAAGTATAGAATATAAATAATATGGATAGGAACCTTATTCATTATTTTTGATAATCACCAGTGGTTTCTGCGATAACTTTTTTTTTTCAACTTGCGATAACAATAAAACGCTAACTTTTTTCTCAACTTACGATAAACGTTAAAAAAATTCAAAACCCAACTTGCGGTAAGCGGATAAACGATAACGATAAGAATTTCGAAAAAAAACGTCATCACTTTTTTTTTAGAAAACAATCTCCAAAAAAGTTGACGTTTTTTTAACAATCTCCAAAAATTTCCTTTCAATTTTTTATTTTTTACAAAGTCGTCTGATTTTTTTTTGTATTTTTACAAAAGTCGTCTTTGAACTTATCGTTTATCGTTCCTCATTTTTTGGGACTAACGATAAGTGAATGAGCGGTAACTTTAAAAAACTTTGCGATAAACGATAACAAATAAAAGGTTTGACCTCAGCGATAATTATCGTTTATCGCTCATTTTATCGCACGCGGCAACCACTGATAATCACATCACAAATTTAGGGGTGTCCCTCAAAATGATTATATCAGTATAATGTTCTGATGAATCAGTTGTTCTGGTGGATGGCTTGGAGGCGTTTTTTGTAAAATTGGGCATAAGTCTATTTGGAGTGCACTGAGAGATGGCCTCAATATTTAAATTCTGCCTCACTCACTATATTCTTTGTCATTTTAGTACGTATTTATTTATCAATTTTTTCATTTTTTATTTGTAACTTGTAGCTTTTGTAACTTTATTTTTTAGATATTGCACAACTAAAAATAGAGCTTTTTGAAAAATAGAATGGAATTTTTAGTGGACAAATATAACGAATAATTATTAACCTATTCTGTGTTTTAACCTCGATTGAGTCTAAATGTATTTATTTTATATATTTTACTTAATAAAGGTTTTATGTTTCAAAACGAACAAATTTCTTGTCGTAATGTTGATTAGCAGCATTTGAGCCAATCAATCACAATTCCCTTTAAAGTTCAATGTTGGCACAGGACACCATCATTCCAAATTTCCTTATAGTAAAGTAGGCTCTTGATTTTAGTTCGGATTACTACTTTTTTAAATGTAGTAAATCTCCAGCATATTATATATACATTTGCATCGCTTTATGTGACTGCGATATCTTACGCCGTTGACGTAGCAGTTATGTTCACAATTTATGTTTACTTTGCTCTCTCTCAGAGGAGAAAAAAGTGTTAGGGCTGCCTACTCTGCCAGTTATTACAAAACGGGCGTGCCTTGGGCAGATACTAAAAAAAGAGAGAGGTAAAAAGGGAAATAATAACTTAAAGTTTTAATAATAATGAACCTTTAAATAAAAAGTATGGATATCAGAAAAATGGTGTTCATTAAAGTTATCGCATATAATTAATTCCTTACTGATGGCGGATTAATTTTTAGATTTCTATCTGACTATTGATATATGAATATCCATAGATCAAAAGTGGTTATAATACAATTATACAGCTTGTTGATCGGAGTTTTTGTCCTGATCGGCGATCAATAGCGATATAGCGATATTTGATCGCTGATCGGAGTATCGCAAAGGTCTGATCTTTATATCTTTTGATCGTAAGAAAATCACTAAAAAATAGCGATCCGATCAATTTGTATAAAATAACTAAAAAAAGAAAAAAATGTTGGAATAAGGATTTTTGAGACAACATGAGTGCATTTCTTATAACTTAACTAGCTGTCACATTGACCAAATCCCTTCCAACAACTAATATTTGTCTAGAAAAAAAAAATACAGACTAATACTAATGAAAAAATCCTATGTGCTATCCTGATACATTTTTTGTCTTAAAATATACAGACAGGCGACTATGTAGAAGTCATTGTTTGGAGCTCATAGGGTATGGGAAAAATTTATTCTGGCATCTCTTGTCTTAAAGTATGCAGACATATGTCAATTGTGGAGCCAGAGTGTTGGAGCTCATAGGCTATGAGAAAACATCATTCTGATATTTTTGTCCTAAAATATACAGACAGGGCGCCTATGGAGAAGTCGTTATTTTGGAGCTCATAGGCTATGAGAAACAACCATTCCATTGCCATATAAAGATGAATGCTTATAAAGGTTAGACTGTATATAAATTTAAATTTTTACTTATAATTAGTTCTACGTAGGTAATTTTTTTGTTGATCGCCATTAAATTGATCGGATCGCTGATCGGAAAAATCCCTGATCGTTATATCGCTATATCGCAAAGAATTTATGATCGCTATTTTTGATCGGATCGCTATTTTTTTCCTGATCGCTCACAAGCTGCAATATATGATATAAATACTATGAAGATTCACGTTTCTATTTAAAATGATGGCTTGTGAACGGAACGACAGCTTGAACGTCATTCCGCAGAACGATCGTTCAACGAACGGAACTACGACAAATCGAAACGCTTACAAGCCAAGCCTGTTAAAAAATGCTTCTAACACTTGAATATTTAATCCAGGTAATAAAAAATGGGATAAATACAGTTGCACCATATATATATATATATATATATATATATATCAGAGCTAGGATTCGGTAGAAAATCTACCACCGGTTCGATATTCGGTATATACCGAATATCGATCGATATCGGTATTCAGTAGATTTTATTATATATCTACTGCATCGATTAATATTCGGTACGGTAGATTAGAAAGAGAGATAAATTTATTAATGTATCTGCTTTCACTTCTTCATATGCATTTCATATCGGACAGTTTATAACAAAGGACAATTAAATACATCATTTGTTATAACTTATTATATATTAATTCAATACATACTATCTTATATAAATTATATATGTACTTGGATTTTGTAGGAAATCGAAGGCTATTTATTTTTTTTAAATTACTGTCTCTTATTGTCCGATATTAAATGTACTTTCAGGTACTCTAGTATTTGATCCATAGCATAAGCTCATATTGAATTTCTATTTATATATCTACTCTATAATACTTTAAGTATATTTGTATATTTATTTTCGAAGTTCAAGTTCTTCACACAAGGAAGCGCTTGGCAAAGCGACAGTTGAACGATGTTTCTCTGCTATTGAAGGGAATAAGCTCTATATATCTTAATGTCTCTATGTGAATGCTACAAAAGTCATTCTTTCAAATATACCGTACCGATTGTCAATCGGTGCGGTATTTGGTAGTTTCTACCGAATATTGTATAATCGGTTCGATATTTGAAATCTACCGTCGGTAGTATCGAATACTGATTTACATTCGGTAGTCGCAGCTCTGATATATATATATATATACATATATATATATATATATCAACTCAGTTTTGACATACATAGTTCTGATTGATGGATACTGGGCTTAACAATTGGTTAACACTTATTGGAAGCTCCTTTTTAAGTGAGGATTCAGCCCTCTTCACTCTTTTGAATAATCTGTGTAAACCTATTTCTCGCCATTAAATTTCTGATTCATTTGACATTCTAAATATAGTAAGTGTTTATGTATGGGATCTTTCAAAAACATGACTCTTTCAATTACTCTGTCCCCCTCTCAAAAGTCATTGATAGGTTGGCCACTCCATTGGCTATATTAATAGTCTTCAAGGATGGCAATTGACAGCCTGTATGTGACGTGATAGATCCGTAAAAATGTATAAAAAGGTTTATAGCAATGAAACTTGTCCAAAGAAATATTGAATGTTATTGCATACAATTGTCATGGAAGAAGAAGTCATGAGGGAGAAATATAGGTAGGCTCACGTTTTTTATTGCATACTCTTTACAAATCAATGATCTATATATGAACGCTATGATAACGTCACTTGCTTTCATGCACAATAACTCCTTATCTATGGCCATAGTGTACTTTTTATAAACATAGTGCAGGCATTAGGGTTCTTATCAAGTTCTTAAATGGTCAAATGTGTCTGTTCAAAGCTTCATATGGATCATTGTAGCCTTTAATTTAAGGATTTGTCTTATTTTCACAGGTTTTAAATTGCATTGAATGAATTGTATTAAATGTACTTCTTCCTATTTAGTACATTTACAAAAAAATATTTCCAGGAGTACAATCAAATATCTTAAATAATTAGAATTGCATGTTTGACACGTCATAATATTATATTTAATGGTATATGTAGATAATGTTCGGTATTGCATACAGCATTTTTTTGCTTCTCCTTTTCTTTGCAACAATCACGTTGATTTACCTTCTATCTATATTTAGGGATAAGAAAGCTCATCATGGGAGGGGTTTTAATAGAAATAATAAATCGCTAGATCATTTGAGTTTTTTTGTGTGAAAAAGGCCACCATTTTAAGTATTACTTTTTTGTTGCAATAATGTAATTCCATTTGATGAGGACCTTTTTGTCTATTTAACATCATAGTTGATCCTCAATGAGTGTACTCCAATCCCCCCAAACCTGATGATTAAATGGAAATAAGGTGAATAATAATTTAAGTATGGATTTGTCTTTCTTTTTTAGAGGAAAAATACAACAACTAGTTTATGAAAATATAGATATATATATGATAGTAGGTAAGTAATTATAGCAATAATAATAATAATAATTTAACGCCAGACAAAGGAAGGACTATAGGTGAATAAATGTTTATTTGTGTGTTTGATTAGATGGTGTCCGTTTTCACCTAATCAAGCAGGAGACGCATACTTTAGATGGCCCAATGCAGTCATATGACAGAAAGCCCCGCACTGTCTACATATAATCATAGCGTTAACGTTGCAAGTCCTTTTAGTCTCTGCTGTTTGTTGAATCCGTTGAGGCTGTTGCTGTTGTTTGGATACCCGGGGTATCACACTTCCGAGTGTTTTAAGGGTGAGTGTCTTCCCGAAGACGTTTCCGTTGGTCCCTCCAGATGAGGATCCCAGGGTGAGGATCCGCGTTTTGGAGGTAGGTGGGAGCATTCGCTCTCCGATGATGTTAGCTTTCTCTGCGGGCGGGCTGCTAGTGGCTTGTAGAAAGACGAGTCGGGAGGCGTCTACGCTGGAGGGTCGATTGAGGGTTGGGGGAGGGGCGGCGGCTGGGGGTGGGGCGCTAGAGGCCCGCGGAGGCCCAAGGGAGCTTGCAGGAACGGCTAGGAGTTGACCATTAGGTCCTTGCACCAAGACTATTTTACCCTCGTTGAGGCTGTTACTACTAAAACTTAGTGAAGCAGGTGCTGGGGTAGTACTCTCATTGAGCTGGAATAAAAATAAAAATTTATTTTCTAATGTTACTCAGTTGCCTCCATAACCAATACATAAACGGCATTATTAATGACGAAGAACCTCAACGTTGAAGTTACGTTATTGAATGAATGTCTCCGTATGAAATCGCCGACCATGTTAAGTGAGAAGAAAAATAAACATAGAGAGATAGAGATATAAAGATATAGAGAGCTTATGCCCTTCAATGGCAGAGAAACATCGTTTAGCTGTATTCTGTGTGTCCAATATAAACAAAGTAATTTATATTACGTCATCGTAGGCTAATCATGGAGATAGAAAGATTTGTTTATATTGGGCACAAAAACGTATTCCTCTGAAGAATCCAATAAGCTCTCTATCTCTCTCATAGAGATATGAAAACATAGAGACGAAGAAGTAAATATTATGCGGATTAAATAAAATCAAAAACGTAACCTCAACAGAAGGATCTTCAATAAATGGGCGAGAAAATAGAAAACATATAGAATAGTAGAAGGCTTTAACTAAGTTTACTATATTAATGTTTTTCTATCTTATGAGTGACACATATAATTAGGGGTGCACCGAAATGGAAATTTGTGGCCGAAACCGAAAAATAATTAATTGCTTTGGCCGAATGCCGAAACCGAAAATAACAGTTCAATTTAAAGTCACGGAAACACTAGGCATTTAAAACAATAAACAACCGATCAGAAACATTGTAGGTGCAGATCTGATGACACGCTGTCATTACAAAAAGCGACCAGCAGGTTTCCTTCTCCATACTGAGACAGCAGTAACCTACTAGCCCTTGCAACATTATAACATTCTTTCTTGATTTCTCATCAAAAACACTATTTTTAAATATCGCTTAAGTCTACTGATTACAATAAATGTTTAGACAAGTTTTTCAAAGAAAAAATGTTTATTTGAAAGCTTCAAAAATGTTGGATAACTGATACGAGTTTCATTTATACCCTTCATACATTCTGTTTTTTTTTCCCCATTCATTTCATACTTTTCATTTTAACAAAAAGCATAAAACATCACCCTTTCTACCCGTTTCATCTCCCGTCTTTATTATTATTATTTATTTTTCGGCCTCCGATCCGGCCACTCAATTGGCTTTCGGCCGAAAGCCGAATGTGTCTTTTTTTGCGTTTTCGGCCGAATTTTTTCGGTGGCCGAATTTTCGGTGCACCCCTACATATAATACATTAGTAGTTCCGGCAGTTGTGCATTTATGATTACAGTTTACTTCAAACTACCCTTAGTGTGATGCTAGGATATCAGGATTATTAGTGTTTCTCCTCTAGATTTTAATAATTAATTTTATGGAGCACATTCTACATTCCGACTGTTCTGTGACAAAAGTTAGTAAATACTACTCCGACTTTCACCCCTATTTGTCACGACCTCGAAGCTCTCTATGAGCTGCATGCACAGGTGACTCAATAAAAGAACGGGGAAAAAGAAATCTCCATGGCAACCATCTTATATCGTTTCTTTGACGTGATATATGGTCAACGGAACAACGAAGCAGAAGAAGAAGGAACTTATTCAAATACCACCGAGAGTTAAGGAGTAGAATAAGGGAGAAATAAACACTCAGTGACTCAGTCGTTGTTGAGTAAAAAGTAATACACTTTTTCTATGAAACCGATTTACCAAATATCCTAGGCTCTATGGTTTATAATCCGAACAAGACTATGGATATATCAATTCACTTATTTTCTGTCCTTTTAGTAAACAAAACTTACATGCAGTACAACGGGTTGTTGTGCATTGGATCCATTTGATGAGCTGGGTATTTCAGCCGTGATGTGGCTGTTGTTGACCTCCTCCAGGATGGAGGTGATGTCCTTTCCTTCCTCTATATCGAAGGTACTATCCTCTCGATGAAAGGAAGAGCCTAATGAGGTGGATGCTGATGAGGATGGAATCAATCTAAGCTGTGGGGATGAGCGTGGGCTGATGTGATTGTTTAGTATCTCAGTTGGATTGCATGAGGAGAGTGGAATGGGCTCCGAGGGTAGGAATATGGTTTTGTTAGCAATGTTTTTGAGTGGGGGCGGCAATGGTTTTTGAAAGAGGGAGCGCTGTTCTGGAGGAATGTGTGTGCGGATTTCGTCCACGGAAATGGGGACCGTGGGCAGGGAGAGCGTTGTGGGGAAAGGGGTTCGAACCCCAGCCGAGCGGCTGCGAATGACGCGCGGAGAGGCAGCTGCCAGGAGGGTGTTGCGGGGTATGACGACTGGCTGGGGACTCGAGGAGGAAGAAGAAGTTGATATCCGCTTGACTATCATGGGCTGATTGCTTCCAGACTGGAAATCATGAAAAATAGATCATTTTATTTGAAAAGGTTAAAAGAGAAAAAGGATTTAGTTGCAATCAATAAAAATATTTTAAAAATCATTAAAAAACTACGGGTTGTAAACAAAAAAAACACCGTGTTATACTTACGAAAGAAGAGACAGGTATGCGTATGACGGTGGGTCCACCGCCGACGCCCTGCTGTATCACAGTGGCATTTGGGGGCAGTCCCTGAACCACATGGCTCAGACCACCACCACTACTATTCACTTCCTTCCGAGTCGACGTTGTCTGCTGTTGAGAGGAGAGTGAGAGGACAGAAGTTGGTGGTGAGGGCTTCAGGGGCACTCTTAATAACCCCGAATAGGTCTCAAAACCTGCTGCCCAGCCGTATTAGAGCTCAGAAGAACCATTTGCTGATGCGAGCCACCCAGTGAGCCCGAGGAAGAGGTTGAGCGTCGAAGAAGGATTTTCCCCCCTTGGGAGGAGGATGGTGCTAATGAAGGAAGAGGTGGAGCCACAAGTTTGGGCTCCACCTGACTCCTATTCACAGATTTTGCCACAACGGCCTTACATATTTCATAGGAGCGCTCATGATTGATGTTCCCTGAGCGGCTGTGTGCTTTGAGGGAGGGTCTCTTGAGGCTGCTGGTGCTGCTACTAGTACTAGTAGTAATGGGGAAGGGGACTTGATCATCATGAGATGAGATGGGTTATTGGAGGTGGTGGTGGAGAAGGAGCTACTCAGTGTGGTCGTGATGATGGATGGTGGAGAAGGCAGATTTCCTCCGCCTCTGCCTCCAGTAGGTCCAAGTCAAAGAGTCTGAGCTCTTCTTCGAAGAGAGGACTGGCCCGGCTTTCTAGGAGGGGCGTAGGAGATCTTGATGATGCCGGGGAGGATATTCTAGAGAAAAGGGAAGGGGAGTCTGGGGGTAGGGGCTCCGTTGGCAAGGAGACGAGAGGGCTTTGGATTATCACAGAGTTGTTGTTGTTGTTGCTAGAAGAGCAAGATGAGGAGCAAGTTGGAGCGGATAGAACGGCGTGAGGGGGTAGTGCACTTTGGGGTAGGGGAACCGTAGGGAGCTCAACTCCTGTTGCTGCAAGGAGAGGGCTCCCTCCCTCATGGCGATAGCCTATTACGTCCTCTTCCTTGATGGATAACACAGGATATTGTCTATTTCCTCCTCATCTTCTTCCTCAAGGATGGGCTGCTCTGGAGGTGGAGGAGGTGGTGGTGGTGGACTTTCCTCACGGATTATAAAGGGCACCGTCTCATCCACTGATTCCATGATGACGTCACAAATATCTCCCTCTTTATTCTCTTCTCCCCCCACCCCGATTCCTCTTGTAGAACAGGAAGTTCTCAGAAATGCTTCTGGACTCCTCTACTTCTTCTTTCTCTGGGTCTTCCTCCTCTTTGGAGGAGAAATCTTAAGGCGTTTGCTACAGGGCTCTTCCTCAGAGACTTGAGGCAGGGATGTTGATAAAGGTAATGATGGCTCTACTAGCTCAAAGTGCTTCTGCATGCCCCAAATCGGCTCAAAGTTGCGTACCTGTAAATTTAAAAAGGAAGTATTGAATATTTATATTATTGAAATAAAATTAATTATTTTCCCACCAAATTTGATTTTACACATATTAATTGTTTAGTGTTTTTTGTGTGCGATAAAATGAGGAATAAACGAACGATATTATTATGTATGAATAGCTTCTCTATCATTTCTACTGGTCAGTATTTTTTAGGAGAAAAATAAATATATATGAATGATTCAAATCTTCCAATACCTATAAAAAACTGTGGCTTCTCTTTTGCCGCTCGTCTTTATTAAAGAAAACTGAGGTTATCATCACTTAGCTGAGTAGTAATTATATAAATCTTTCTCTAAATTAAAAATCCTACACAAGAATATGTAATCAAATATATTGATTTTTCACTTGAGTCAATTATATAGAATGAGTTGATTTTGTTGATAAAATATTAAAAATAAATTCGTCAAAAATCAGACGTCAAATAAATGTCTAACTATATGAGTGCAAAAAGCGTGTTTAATGGCTAAGAAGAGCGGCGAAGCCGTTAATTCCTTGCTTTACCTTCCATGGATCAATTTTGGACTTGTCCTTTTCGATGTCCCCCTTGTTCTTTTGAAGTACTTCCGAGGAAAAGTCTCCTTTGAGAAGCCGTTCTCTCCATTCCTGACTGGCCTTAGCAAAGAACTCATTGTTAAGCCCAGACTGGCGGAGTTTAATGGATTCCTCGGGGCTGCCTCCTTCTTCTTCTTCAGGATCCCGGACGACGTCCACCTGAGGTAGAAGCTGCAGGAGTTTGTACTGATAATTTGGTGGCAGCTTGAGGAAAGTGGCCTTGTTGAGGAGTGTCCGGAGATTGACTTGCCCCAGGATGGACTCCGGGGACTCAAAGTCCACGGAGCCCTCTCGGGCCAACTGAATAGAGGCCACATTGGAGAGCTTCTTGCTTCCTGTCTTTTTGTTACCGCTTTGAGCTTGGAGAGGGAAAATCCCTGGATGGAGGAAAGGACTTCCTTCATCGTCGTGGCCTGAGGAGAGGAAATATCCGTACGATTCGGCTTGTAATGAATCGCTATGTCTGCAAATAATAATAACATGAAAGACATTAGGATAACATCAGTAAGAGTATGCCAACAATGAGCTTCAAAATATAACAATAAGCTCTGATACAATTTGAGTATAAAAATGCCTTTTTCTTGAAACTTTATGGTTAAAGGAAGAAAAAGACATAGCTTATGTATTATATATGGCGTTTGGCGAAGGGACAGAACAACATAATATGCAGGGACTTATAATTTGAAAACAGACCGTGTTAGTGATAGAAATATATACAAAATAACAACACCTTAGTCAAAGCAAGACTTTAGTTGACTAAAATGTATATTTGACACATGGGCTTTCAGTCTCTAGGCCATGAGGAAAAATTATTAAATCGACATTCATATTGGTTTCTACTATAACTTGTTATGAAACTGAATTAACGATAAACGATAAAATACTTTTTTTTAATGTATAAGCTAAACCTGAGTTTAGTGATTAAAAATTATGAACTTGCAATAAAATAAACATAAGCACGATTCCACTTAGCTAACTTTATGCTGGTTGAACTAATAGGCTCTCAGTAGCATTTTTTTTTTTTGGTCCGAGGTATTCGACAAAATTTTAGGGGGAAATCCCGAACATTATAATGTCTAAGTTGCGATATGATTTTAGTGATATACTAAATTTATATCTTTACATTCAAGCAATCAACATCTAACAGACTAATCAGTGAAAGTACTACTTTTCAAGAGCTATGTTAAGTATACTCCGGTGTACATTAATGTTAATTCAATTGAAAAAGAAAGCAAGGGTTCTTTTAATCATTTCTTAAGAATGTTAATCAATAATAATATGACACAGCTTGTGCAAATGAAATTAGTCATTTGCTTAATATACTACGTACTGCCATTGTGTCCTAGATTTTAGATAGATCTCCTCTATCATACAGCAAATGTTAAATTGATTTAAGGGGGAATAAATTGCATACAACCCTATTGAAGTCGAGTTATAATTCGCAAAATACAGTGTATTAAAAGTAAACTGCATAATACGCATAGTTATAAAAAGTATTATTGCATTGTAGTGAGAGCACGAGGCTTCCAGAGTATACTGATTTTATTAATATAAGAAGTTGTCCGGCACAGCATTATGGTATTTAAGAAATCTCAATGCGCTTTTACAATCTGCCCCGCTATATTTTCTCTCTAAATAAAATATGTAAACTTTATGCATCGTCGATTACGTTCACAACAGAAATGTAGATCACATATCTTTATCAAATTCTTGAGCCACATAAGAAAAACTGAGCTATATGATTTCATAAATATATCGTAATTGTAATGAACGGGATAAATACTCCCAATTTTTAAATATTAGAGTATATATATATTTAGAGAGAGTTTTTCCTTTGTAAAGTATTGCATAGAGCCGCTCGAAATGCATGCTTTCATAAAATACAGTCCCCTTCAAAGCGCACCCCATTCAAGTATATGTTTCAATAAGAAAAGAATCAAGTATTTACCGCCATTGCTTGTAATGGAGGACTTGGGATACGACTCCATATTGAGGTCGCTGATGCGGCAACATTATTCTGATGATGAGCTGGTACGCCCCCGACTGCTGCTTCTTCAGGCGGAAGCTTTTTCTTCTTTTTGGGCAGAGGGGCTTGACTAGACGGAATGGCGTTAGAGTCCGAAGGGTTCGCTTGGGTCGAAGGTTGTGAGCGGATTTGTAGGTGTTTCCGCCAGAGGGACTCAGCCCAGGTTCTTCCTTGGCAACAGGGGGCTCTTGTGCTTCAGGCGGCTCTTGGTGTTCTATCGGAGAGACAGAGAGCGTGGAAGAGGGCTCCTGGAAGATAATGTCCGCCTTTTGGATAGCTTCTTCCATGGAAAGTGTCGTTTCACTGCTGCAGGAGCTCTCTGTCAGAAGGGAGGAGGACTCTGAAGGGAGAGTCGAAAGGAGTGCGGGCTCCACATCAAGGCCAAGGCCACTTCCTCTGCTGCTACTGCAACTGCTGCTGTTTCCGGGCTTTTCTCCCGAGGAACAACTCTCCGTTTTCCGATCCGGTCCTCCTTTGAGTATGGATGTCCTTCCGGGAGCTCCACATAGAGAACGCCTTCTTCTCTTGAGGCTCCCCCAGGTGCTCTCGAGCCCTTGAGCTCCTCCTCCTGAGCCCCTCCTCCTCCTCCTTGTCTTCCTTGGCCTTCTTGTGGCCTTCCATGCGTCTCTTGAGGAGGAATGATTTCTCGTCTCTGTGATGTCCGGCTGCCCTCCGGAATGTCCGCCTTGAGTCCAAATACGTCCTTGTGTCCCAGGCCTTGAAGAAAGTGGGATTCCGCCCCGTGGATCCCCAGGTTAACACGGAGAGAAGCTCGGGCAACTCTGGCAACTCGGGAGGGAAATGAAGGGACTCCTTGGCGATGAGACGCTGGATCTCACGGACATGGATGGGGATTTGAGGGAGACTCTCCAGGACGGACTTGGCGGATTCCTTGAGGGAATTATTTCTTTTTCGGTTGGTGCGAACACTCTTGGAAGACTCCATCGTCATGACTACAGCGAAGAAGAAGAGGCATCATGCGTCGAGGATAGAGTCCCTGAGAGACTTTTGCGTCGCCAAGAGCATCCTCGATCATCACAAATCACCCACTCGGCATCAAGAGGAACAATCCAAACGTCAATGAAACTCACTTCCTTCACTTCACTTGATGGGGATGGACACAATACAGAACAAAAACAGAAGAAAACAGAAGAAAACAGAAGAAAAACACACTCAACCAGAGCTCCACGCTTTCTCTCCCTCTCTCACTCTCTCTCTCTACATCTAGTCCTCTCTATTACCAACTCCACAGATTCTTTCTTTCTCTTTCTCCCCCCCTTCCTCTTCTCACAGGCGAAGAAGAAAAGAAGCCCCAGACAGGTAGTTTCCTCGTCAGAGCACTAGGCGTAGTAGTAGTAGTTCTTAGGATGACTCTTGTTGTTCCTAGAGGAGTAGTAGTTGTAGTCGTAGTAGTAAGTAGTTGTTGTAGTTGTAACGCTCTCCACCTATCAGAAGAAAGGAAGTCTGACGTCATAGCCTGAGTTCGTCTCGGAGCTCAAGAGACCAATCAGAGGGCACGAAGTAGAGATGATCTGCTTAGAAACACTTGGCTTGCAGAGAAAAAAAGGCAGAAAAGGCAGTCGAAGAAGAAATGTATAGCTTCAGCCTGCTTGGAATGGAGTATTCCTTATGGTGGTGGTCGTGGACTACTTAAGTCTATTTTTCAAAGTCCTAAAAAATAGGCACCTTTTTAGAGTATTTTAAATGTGAGGAAGCCCTAAAGGGTGCACACCATAATAGCGAATGCCATAAAAGCGAGTCCATAATAACTAATTCTAAAATATCTGATACGACATTTTTGCTAATCACGAAACAGCTAATAACCATAATAGCCAATGGATAAAATAGCCAGTTCCATAATAGCTAATCCCAAAACATCTAATATATAAATTAGAACATCCACAAAAAACATATTGCTTCAATGATAATTATTACGACATATTATGATCATAATCAAATACCTCTCTACACCATTCTTTAATTTAAAATAGTGCTGAAATTATTGGCTGCGGTGCATGTTAAGGATTTCTGAAATTCCACCATTGCTGTATTGGCCAAAATGACCCACACAAATACTCCAAACCAGGGCACGACTGATTTTTTTTTTGTAAGGCAGATTCTAATACATTCTGTCCAGGGAGTCTTCCTCACAGTCGTTAACTCAACATAGCACCCTACGGACATTCAGTTCCTTAACGTCTAGGAAATAAAGGAGTTTTGGGGATATTGACCAGTAGAAGCCTCTTCTACATAAAAAGTACGTGATGAGCTCCCTTTTGCATCATGAGACAGTCCAAGTGATCCTTCCTGAAGGGATGATACTGCTGAGTTCAATGAGAGCGCTACAAATCTAAACGACGATGATGAACAATCCCTCATATCATGGAGAAAAAATAATAAAATACGGCTAAAAATGTTCGTCATCCCGTACGGAACATGGAGATGATCATTTAATTTGTAAAAATAATATATTTAGTGCATTAAACGTTTATTCTAGTGTTTAAAATACAGATATATATGGTATATGTATATATGTACATATATATATATATTGTGATTATGGACATAGTGAACGAGATGTCCCAAAAAATTGAGAAAAAGATGGATTTTTCACAAATCCATCTTTGAAATCAAATCATCCATCAAATCCTGAAAATAAATAGTCATTTAACATTTGCAATTTTTATTCACCCTGTAAGAACAAAAATTATTTTTATTTTTTTTTTTTCTTCGCAACTTTTTGAAACCATAGAACCTCTCATCATGGATCATAATCACGTTAATTGATTACATTTCATGATATGAAAAATGTACGAAATATAGCTTCTTCATTTAACTAGGATATGAAACATAAATAATTTATTTAATAGCGCAAACATATTTAAATGAAACATGGGAAACTAATTGTTTCCCAATATCGTGGGAAGTTCAAATTTAATGATACCTTTGATGGTATGTTTTGAGGTCTTAGGTACTATCTTGAATAGTAATTAAAGCAACGACAGATTTTTTAAAACTCCATTCATAACTTTCTGCCGCAACGGAACCCCAGGCTCTGGTTATTTTTTGGTTCTTGGAGGGGTCTTTGTATTTATGGTTCCTTGTATGCTTGTTTGAGGGTAGGATCCAGAGTTCGAGTCTTTTGATCCAAAGTAGAATTGAATTAACGATCTGGACATATTAAAATGCTTTGCACGAAAGGTTAATATAGAGATACTGTGTAAGATCTACAATTGATTGAATGGTTAGCAACGCTATTATTAAACCTGATATATAAATATATATTATATATTAATATATTCATAACTTAGGGCCAAACATGCTTAAACTCCTTAAGATTATGCGTACTGTCCTATAAATGCCTTGAAACTATAGGTCATAGATTCCTAAGTTTGTTATCAGAAATCGAAAGAGAACCGAAAAACAAAAGAATAAAATTCTGCAATGTCTAAATGTGTACCATAATGTGATTTATTGCTACATGTATGTACAATAAAAATCAGTAGTGCTATATTTCTTCATTTTCAATAAATAATCTTACATAAGATATTTGCTCAATGGTTTCTAACTTTTGGGGTGTGTGGTGAAATAGGCAATATTAGTATACAGTTTTGATTTAATCTCTATGGTTACTTGTATTACACTTATTGAATATAACAACCGAAAAAATATTATTATAGAATCATAACTACACAAAAGCTCTATTGACTTTCAGGAAACAATGAAAAAAGCATTGACATCATGTGCTTATCTAGCTATGAAAATCAATAAATTACTTATACAAATATATAAATATGCTATGCAAAACTATTTCTTAGATAATAATTTGGTACATTTAAGTTCTTGGTTAGAATGTTATGATACAGCTCCGAAAAATATATCGAATTCTATCCTTTTTGCGCAAATATCTATATGAACTGTCGCAAGCATAAGAAAACATATCTTTTAAAGCCTCAGTAATATTATTAAACTCTTACAATAAGTAACATATTTATTGTTATGTATTTAAGAATATATTCTTATTTTATTATGTACGTGACTTGAAGAAACCAAAGCCAAAAAAAAATATCAATATTTAATTGTCCATTTATAATTATGGTATATTCTACAAAAAGAAAAGAATGTGACATAAGGAAGATTTTATTATTGTTGATAGATAATATGTCACAGCTAGTATTACGACAGTTGAACGATGCTTCAAGAAACATCCGGCTGAAGAAAAGACAGCCGGCCTAAGAGTTTTGTTGGTGGGAGTGTGTCGCCTCTTTTATTCCCTTGACAACTACAAGCTTTCTTTTTGTTCTGGTATAGAAAGAATTAAAAACTTTACTTTAATTGCTATATAAGCCGTATAACAAGTGATCTTGATTTACGATGTTTCTTAATAGAAATAAAGGATATAAAGAGCGTATTCCCTTCAATAGCATAGAAGTACCGTCGTTCAGCTGTCGCCTGTGCCAATATAAACAACGTAATTTATACTACGCCATAATAAGTTAGTCTTAGAGAAAGAAAGATTTGTTTATATTGGGCACAACCACGTATATCTCTCAAGAATCCTACTTTCATATCTCTATGGGTTTCTTATATCGGAAATAAAAATAGAGATACTATAAAAACCTAACAATACTTTTTAATGGTACCCATGATAAAGCAAGGCTGGTCTCCCAATCTCTCCCACCAAACAAACACTTAAACAACATCATGTGTTTTCTCAGTATAAGTATATTTGTGATGTATTTTCTTAAATGACGCTTGAGAAAAAAAGGCGAAGAAGAGAAAAACGCCTTTTCTATTTCTAGCTATTTTTACTTCATAAGAAATGACCATATAGATATTATTCCTCAAAATTTTACCCTTGTCAACAACTGACAAAATGAATCACTACACCGAACTATCAAAAATGCTTATTTTTTCATATTAACCCTTTGAATAATGACAAAAGGCTTCAGAAAATGCGCAATTAGCCCCTAAAGTTTTGAAATATTGTATTTACCGTATATGATGAGCAATGACTGCTGTTGGTCACTGTGCATATCAACCGGTTCTTATCAAACATCTTCTTACTGTTATACAAAGAAAACAATATCTTCTTGCTCCTCCTTTTATTCTTCATATTTTTTTTTGTGTATGAAATGCTTAAGCTAAGGATACCAACTATTGTAGCTAGATATATTTTTAACGGGATTTTTAAGGATGATTAAATGTCCGAGAGCGCATTTTCTAGAGAATTAATCACAAATTGAAATCATAAAAAATGTAGAGTATCTCTCATAGAATTGCAAACGCTTATTTTCGTATTTGTAAAATTTGCCCATGCTCATTTTAAGAAAATACATCACATTAAATGTGATGTATTTTCTTTATACCTTATTGCCTAATGCCAACTGCTTATTTTATTATCACTCTCCCTTATACTCAACCAATCACGTTCCTCCTTTTGTTATAATTGGGTATTTTGAAAGAAAAAAAATATAAAAAGAGGGTGCGTTGTTGCTATTACATACTTATAAATCGTCCATATAAATATTTTTCCACAGTTCCTGTCAGGGAGTTGAATGTTATTGATAAGGTCCATAATATTATTCTTTCGTTATCAGCCAGAGGACCTCCCTCCCTCCATCTCCATTCCCAAAAATGCCTGCTTACCACTCCCAATTCCCGGAAGTCCCTCAGCGAATCGGGAACATGAGCCTCCTTCCCATCAAGACAGACACCCGAGGGCCCGCACCCGTCTTCCCAAGACCTCCAAGGATCCCGACATCATCGATGAAACCATTTTCTACTTCAGGCCAATGTTTTCTTCAGGAATTATGAAATTAAGTAAGGATGCTTTTAGACAAAGATTCTCTGGACTACGGTTGGAGGCATCAACAACGAAATGGGAATTTATTAATATACAGAACTGGGATCTAAGAGAAGAAGAAAAAAAAACCATACCGCTGTTAGAGATAGTCATAAGCAAGCAACGATAATCAAAAAACAGATTGAAGGGTGATAAAATCTTCTCCTGTATGTAATTCTTTTTAATAAACGAGGAGTGATAAATATCAACTGCCGTTGTCGATCATCGTTAGCCATCACAGTATCTGTAGATTTTTGTAGAATCTCATAATAATATCGGTATTCGGTGAATATTGGAAATTCATTTCAGGAAAGATCAAGAATCGGAATAATAAATCTACTGACTTTATCGGGAATTATTAGGAAGTGTGGTCTAACTATTAGTATCTGTAGTTTATTATTATTATAAATCTACCGATTGAAGGCGCTACAGTAGTCGGTGGATTATACAAATCTTGAGGGTGAAATTCAATATAGGATAGTCAACAATCCGATAAATTAGTTTACTACCGTTATTAATGCAGGCGATACCTGTATTTTTTTTAATCTAGCGATTAAAGGTGCTATCCGTAGTCGGTGGATTATAAAATCGTCTTCAGGATGAAATTCAATTTAGGAAAGTCTAGGATAAATGTATATTGCCCTTCAAAAACAAAATCCTTTTATCTTATTTTCTTTAACACCTTGTAAAAACATCGTTATTTTATAAAAATACTTTTTTCATTATGTATCAATAATTTGCCCATGAGTGTTCCTTTGGTTCAGGGACTTTTAATGGTACTCAATCGCTATCTTATACGAACCCAGATCGATTACCATTAAATCGTTGAGGGATTTAAAAAATAATACACATATCAGTAAAGCTCAGTGTTAATTAACGAAAAATATTGGTGAACATTTTTTTCTTCATATAAAGGATAATTGCAAGCAGACATTAAATCAACTACTCGGCTACTTCAGTATGCTTGACACATAAACCATAATGCATCTTTGTAATATCATGGACATACAACTAAAATTAAGAGGTCTAGAAAAATAAGCTTTGCTTTATATCTTATTATTTTTCTAGACCTCTTAATTTTAGTTGAATGTCTATGATATTTTTCTTTGATTAGTTTTTATAAACTATTGAGTACTCTGAATGATTTTCTCAGTCAAGAACACCTTTGTATGTAAAGGATGCTAAAGCAATTATTAAATATAACAAATCAATATATTTATTTATTGAATGGGTTTTTACGTAAAATAAAAACAGTTGTCCTTTTATATTTCTAAAACTTTTTCGTTTTCTCAGATCAGAAGTTGACCGCGTCATGATATATCTCACACTCTACATCACAGAGTGCCTGAAGCGCCTTCAGAAATGCAGTGACAAATCAAGGGACCCAGGAGATGTATTCCCTCGCCATATCCCGCTTCGACTCCCAGGGGAGGCTGGTTTCCCCCTCAACGGCGTCTACGCCAAGCCCACCCACACCAAGGAAGCAGATACCATGCGACAGTACTTCCTTCAGCTTCGGCACGAGACCGGAAAGCGGATTGTGGAGAGGGTCTTGACACGCCTGACGGAAAGCCCTCTAAGTGGTGGACCTTCTTTGCCAAGAGAAAGTTCATGGAGAAATCACTCTCTGGGCTGGACAGTATTAAATGAGTATGTTAGGAGGGTAAATGGTCTTAGAAGAAACGACCAGGTAAAAATTATCTATGAAAATGGTCCAAGAAGAAAAAATAATGAAATAAAAAAAAACGGTCAAAAGTCAAGGAAATATTACCTAATATTGGCCCAAACCATTTAACCCATTAGTGCCTAACGCGTATTTGAATACATATAAATCTACATGAAATTTAATTAAAATTTGGTCCTGTGCAAACAAGTAATTATGATTCACATAGATTTATTACCTTCTTATTAGTGATTTAACATCTTTAGTGAAAATTTATTATAGATTTATAACAAATGCTTCTAAATAACAATAAAGTATCGGCTCTTTTGGGTTATTGATTCATAAAAAATGAATTTATTTATTAAAGTATTTTAATTCAATCAAGTATTTGTCAATACATTAATTTTTGACCGTTTTTTTTCTGTATGTCATTATAATCCTTTTCTATCTTGACCCTTTTTCCAAGGATCGTTTCTTTCGGACACCATTATAGACACCTTTCGGAAGCGCATTCCAAGAGGGAAAAGGAATAAGTCTTTAAATAATTTTGCTTTTACTCACAATTAAATAATATTATGATTGATAGGTCTTATTAAAATATGGTAAATAAAACACATTAATAAGAATTGTGGGGTTTTATTGCATAGCAGCATAATCTAAATGGGGGGGGTTGTCTCTTTGTGCTCAGAGCGTGCAAGAGAATCAGGATATTACAATCGTAATTTCTACTAGGAGAATATTACGATCGTGATCTCTACAAGTATAGTCAAAGTCTCTACTGGATCTCCATCTCTGCTGGGACATATGCATTCCTTAGATTTATTATTTACGTGTTTCCCTGTTACAGAACAATCGTTAAAAGAACGGACAAGAAAGAAATTTCCCGATACTTTCTCCCTTGTCTTTTACTCGTCAATTTGTCATTAACTAAGTATTGCAATTATTATACGAGGTGTCTCAAAATTATCTTGACATTTTCGTAAACAATATAGCTATCTGTGAGGTGGGCTAATAATACACTTTAAAAGGACGATTATAGATTCATAGGAATGTATATACATATAGAAAATATTTTTTCAATTTTTGTAAACTCCTTGATGCGTATAACAGATTTGAATAAGAGCACAGTTGAAAACAAAGAAACAAGAGTGATGTACATAAAATTTATTACGCATATACATGTTCAAGTATCATTGGTGATAATTTATCAGTTATAAAACAACAAGCTCATATTCTTAGTATCAGTAGTCAGGATCAATAATAGCATGACATATTATCAAATATGTGCTTGCCACAATACAAATAAGTTTCCTGGCTTATTAAAGGGGCTAATTGTTTTGTTCTTAGGAGCCAAGGTATGAACCTTCAAGCCTAACGCAAGTTAAATTTTATATCATTTTAATGGAATCCAAACGGGATCATGATGAGTTGAACACATGATATCATCACATGTATAAGATATAATAGTATGTGTATTTTTAGCTCAAAACAAATGAACAGCACCTCAGAAAATATTTTAATGGTATCAATATATTATAGCATAATATAGCATATATTTTATATAATTTCAAGGTTTGAAATAAATATCGTATACAGGGATACAATAAATGTAAATATTAGAGTAAAACAGTTTAAAAAAATCAGAAGTGACATACCATACTAATTAATACTTATTTGATTAAATGCAAGGTTTTTGTACTTTTTCATAGTAAAAAGTTCATCCGTTGAGAATGTTGACAAGATTGCCTGCCTGCCTGCTTCTCATAGTTCAATTGGCAGGTCATCAAGTTCAGCCATGAGCTCCTCATGTAGACTCTCATCAACGACACTGGATGAGTGCTGACTCTGTTTCCGGCGTAGCTCCGGACTGGGAACGGGCTCAATATCCCGAGCAGCCTCCAGGAGCTCTTCATGATGTCGGACCTTGGTGAGGAGTGTGAGGTTGAGTTGATTCATGCCTCCGGACTCCAGCTCCAGGTTGGAGGTGTTGGCGAGCATGAGGCATGAGAGAAAGTATCGGGAGACCTCTTCCTTGTCCGTTCCTTTAACAATGGTTCTGAAACATGGGGGAAGACGTAAATGGAAAGGAATATGTGAATATGTCCCAATAGAGACTTTGACTGTACTTGTAGTAGATATCACGATCGTAATATATACCTGAAGAATCAACTAAGGTCAAACCTGTATATAGCGGCCAATCAAGGGAATCCAAAAGGTGATCCTTAAAGACAGGTGACCACTAATCACTAGGAATGGAAATCTGGAGCTTAGCCTTGTTGCTTTTCAGATCTCTGACTGTTTTTGGCCGTGAAAAAGAGAGAGGGGTAAAGAGACTTTTTCTCTCTCCCTCTTCTTTTTCACGGCCAAAAACAGTCTGTGAATCTGTAAGCACCAAGGCTTAGCTCTAGATTTCCATTTCTACTAATCACAGAAGGATTTTTTTCTATTTTTCTTCTGCGAAGAAAATTTGCAAGGCCGCTAAGAACGAGTAACCGTTATAGAAAGATGACCGATTATAGGTTTGACTATTTATTTCTCTCTCTCTCTCTTAGGTAGATTCTAAAAATATATAATGACCGTTAATTGGTTTGACTATATATATATATATATATCAGAAACAACGGGTGCCCAGCCCGGTTCCCGGCTGTTTTTTGAACGTCCCGGCCCGGTGTGTTATCTTTCATTATTTAAAAATAATTTTTAATATTTTAATGTAATTTTTTTAAAGCCGACACTTTCTTTTAGAAAATAATTTTAAAAATTAATAAGAAAAACATATTGTTTTCTTTAAAAAAACGCTTTTTACTTAAGTCTGTTATACCATAATGATATTATTATATTTATTTATTCTAATTGAATTATTTGGTTCGTTCTTTTGTTGTATTAATTTATTATCTATTTGGTACGCAACAACTACGACTTTTAAATAAGAACTGAAATACAGAAAAAAGTCGTCACTTTCAGAATGACGACCGAAGATATTATGAAAAATTTAAATCCCAGCCCGGTTCCCGGCGAAAAAAAGTTTCTCGGTCGTTTCCTGATATATATATATATATATATACATACCGGGTGCGGGACGGAAATTGCAACACTTACCTAGCATATTGTTTACACCCCTCTGGGTCTGTTAAAAGGATTCGATCAGAAAAAATTGAAAATATAAAGCAGTAATATAACTTTTATTTTGATTTTTTATTCTATATATCTGCTCTTAACAGTAACAGCAGCCTCCAGACGGGACCTGAAGGCCTGACAGAGACCGTATGTAATGAATGTCCATTCCATCCCAGTGTTCATCAACGGAGGCATTCATGACTTCAATATTGGAGTGACGTATTCTGCAGGCCCTAGCCTCCACATGCGGCCAAAAAAAAAAGTCCAAAGGGCTTACATCAGGGCTGCATGGAGGCTACTTTTCCTTACCCCAAAATGGGATGCTCTCTGACAAAAAATTATGGGTGGATTTTGCTGTAAGGGCTGGTGTTCCATTCTGTTGGAGCACCACTTCTTGGTTTGGAAATGTTGCCTGAACCCAGGGCAAAAAGTTTGGTGTGCAGCTCTTCAATGTACGTGGCTGCATTCAAGCGAAACTCTCGGGGAAACCAAATCAATGGCATTGTGTCCCCTGATGAAGCCACAAAGACCAGAGACATGGCTGAGGCTGGATGTTTGATAGTGGTTATTGGGCACTATTTAAGAATTGGCTCCTATTCCAGGGACTCCTTTATTCACTTTAAAAGTCCATAGTGATAAAGGAGGCTATACTCAAGTAAAAGAGAGAGAAAAGAGGGAAGGAGAAGAAGAGAAAAAGGAGCTCATCATTCAAAACAATCATGTCCATGAAGGAAATAATTGAAGTAACGAGTGACATCGAATCTTCTAGGCAGTTCCTCCAAATAAGAGGCTGCCTAAGATTTTATCCGCCCACCTGGGGGACATGCCATCGACCAATGTCTCTGTCCAAGTACCGGGGAGGAGCAAAGCGGTGGAAGTGTGGCACCCACCAGGACAAAACTCTTAACGAGAGGAGTGGTTCCTTATGGACGAGTTCCAATCTGTCATTTCCCGACACGATCCGCTTGGCTTGGGCGTGGGCCCAAAAATGCCAGTTAAAACCGTTCCCCAGGTGTTGGACATAAGCTCTGTATCAGCTGTGCGCTGGTATTCAATTTTCCAGGAGATATGTTCACGAAAATTGAGTTCCAGCTTGCGCAAGATTGGAGGCCCGGGCGTGGTGGTCCAAATAGATGAATCCCTCATGGCCAAACGTAAATATAATAGAGGCCACCTCGTGCCTGAGAGGTGGGTGTTTGGCGGATATTGCCCAGACACAAAGGAAGGATTCCTCCTAATGGTTAATGATAGGAGAGCCGCTACTCTCCTGCCTTTAATCATGGATAACATTGAGGCGGGTTCTATTATATACAGCGATGGTTAGGCTGCATATAATGGAATCCGTCAAATGCCCGTTCATCCTCGCTATGAGCATGAGGTGGTCAACCACTCCAGGAACTTTGTGGACCCTTTGACAGGCACTCACACTAATAATGTTGAGTGTTTAAGGTCTTCATCAACATCTTCAAAACCAAAAACGGAGATTTCTTTTATTCTGACCGGATCCACAGTCCAGGTCTTTTCATCAATGAAGATGATGATCATTTCAGCTGGTGCAAATTTCAGGTCATTAATCAGACCCTTGCAGCGTTGGAGATGAGTCACTTTGATTTGAGACGTCAATAGTGGCCTCTCCAACATCACTAGGGACTTGCCACCACACTCCTTGACAGCCCTTCTGACCGTACTCTCATCAACAACAAGGTCCTTGGTATGAGCTCCATGCTGGTGGTTGGAACCCTTTGGATCACATCACAAATCAATTGTGGTTTAAATTTGTACTTGCCACTACTCCCAGATTCCCTCTCGACCCCTTGGTTAATGTCCAGCTTTTGTTGAGGCGGTAAATGGTCGATCTTGCCACGTTCAGTTGCTTGGCAATCTCAGTTGGAGTCTTACCCGCGCCAAAAAACGTCGATACTTGAACTCTACGGTCTCGTTCCACAGTGGGCTTAAAACGGGGGTCAAGCGGACATTTGCCTGTAATTTTTGAACCCTTGTTCCAATTTTGGCCATTGAGGGCTCATTAGAAGCGTATGAGGTCATAAAATATACAGAAACCAATTTAACATAGAATTTTTTTTGGGGGGGGTCTGGGCCCCCCATTTAGGAGAATTGGGCGGATATCCCGAAAACACGTTTTTGGGAATATCTTGACAAATAATGATGCTATAGAGCCCATTGAGAGCTCGTTAGAAGCGTCTGGAGAAGTGGAATATATAGAAATCAATTTCAATTCAGAATTTCTGAATTTTGGGGGTCTGGGGCCAAAAAACCTCAAATTTAGGAGAATTGGGCGGATATCCCGAAAACACGTTTTGGGAATATCTTGACAAATAATGATGCTATAGAGCCCATTGAGAGCTCGTTAGAAGCGTCTGGAGAAGTGGAATATATAGAAATCAATTTCAATTCAGAATTTCTGAATTTTGGGGGTCTGGGGCCAAAAAACCTCAAATTTAGGAGAATTGGGCGGATATCCCGAAAACACGTTTCGGCATGATGATTCCAAAAAAAAGTAATGCGTAGTGATGACGTTTATTTAGAAAAGAATTTCCGGAAAAAGAAATGTTTGGAAATAATGCGTGAGATTTGGATCAATATTTGACCGAAAAAGGCTTGAAATGGCGCAAAAATAAGCAATAATCATAGAACAGTGTAGTTTGATGGTTTTATGATGCCAAATTTGGATTCAGCACCCCAAAAAACATAGGAAAAGTGGTCTGGATCATGAAATTTGAGTAAAAAATACACAAGTTGTTTCTAGATTTCAAGCATAACGGAAAAATTTAGGTAAGCTCATTTTTTAGAATATGAGAAAATTAAAATGGTTCCCAAGAGTCAATTTTTTCAATTTTTTGGATTAAGATAGTCCTCAATGTCAAGATTATCATATGTGAAGCATGAAAAATTTCATCTTGGGGCTTTTCTGCAATTTTTCATTGAAATTTATCAGCGGGGGTCATTTTTAGGGTTTTTTGATGGAAAAATGCCCATTTTCACAGTAATTTTTGTGGAAAAACCATGAATTTATGTGAAAAAGCTGCCCTATTTATGATACTGAATCAAATTATAGGTATTTGGGCTTATATTAGGGGCCTAAGGGACATATTTAGAGGGTTTTGGTGGAAATTATGAGCATTTTTTGAATATTTACTCAAATTTTCTCCGAGAAAATGAAGTGTTTCCGGAATATGAAATTCGCAAACTTCAAATGGGCATATCTTAAGAAGTAATTGGAGTTAGAGGACAAATGAGACCATTTTTTGATAGTTCAGAGTCTGAACTATTCATATTTACATGTTTGAAGGTGATCTGAGAAATTTTTAAAATTTCGATATGTCCGCTTGGGAACCCACTGTGCGTTCCATCTCTCTGCTTATTCTCACAGGAAAATGATATTAACACAAAAGCATAAACATAAACACTGCTACCGAAGTCATTTAACGGAACATTTTGTTCGACACCTCTCGTAATCTCAAATCAAATTTTTGTAAGTGTTAAAATTTCCGTCCCGCACCCGGTATATATTTCTCTCTCTCTTTGATAGATTCTAAAAAATGCATAAAGGGATGCAGTTCAATTTTGAGAAGTCCAGGATAATTGCCCTTGAAATACAAAATACTTAATTTTATTTATTTATAATACCTATTTTATAAGAATACTTTTTCCATTATGTATCATTCATATTATTTTTCATTATATTATGTACAATGATCGAACGCCCCCTAAAAATACATCATACATTTTTGGGTCCGTTGAGGAAATACATCACGTTGTTCGATTTCGTTCAAACTTTCACAAGATGATAATAAGAATCACTTTAAGCATTCTTATAAGATATCCAGGCTTAATATATATGTATATTATTAAATATTTAGAAATGAAGATTTAGTTTATACGGAGATTTTTTTGATATATTTTATGATATGAGGATTAGCATATTAGCATTGACCGTAGGACCTTCAATATGAAATTAAAATATATCATATCTTGTGGGTTCTATGTAATCTAAACATATATTATTTTCTAATATCTAGGAGCATCTAAGGGATGATAATAACAAGTATGATGTTCACTTACTGAAAAGACACGGTGCTCTTTCGATTATCACGGGGAAAGGCTTCAATGATTTTAGATCCGTAGGAGTGTATATTAAAGGCTCCTCGTGCCTCCACAGCCTCCAGCTTGGGCCTTATGTGTTCATGCCAGCTGGCCACACGCTTCGTGAGCTCAGAGGAGCCAACATAGCCCTGGCTCTGAGCAACGTAGTCCTTCACCTTGGCAAGCACCATTTCTTCATACGTATCCTGGCCCATACCGGAGACGGAGGCTACTGAAGGAGGAGGAAGATCCTCATGAGGATCTCCAGGAATGTCCTCCCAATGGGGCTCCTCTCCCACATCCTCAAAGTGATTCCCTCCTCCTTCGCCTTCTTCTTCATCTTCCTCTTGGGTCAAGGCCACGCGAGGCTTTTGAATGCGGGCTATCTTCCTCTTCAAGGGCTTTCGACGCTTTTCCTCCTCGTATACCTCTTTGGAAAGCTCAGGGGGTATGTTGGCCTATGTTAAAGGGATGCAAAAAAATATTTTATTATAACCAAAAAATGTCATCCTAATTAATATGAAATAATAATTGCTAAAAAATCAGTCCAACTCAATATATTTTTGCTAATGGTTAATGCTAGAATGTGTTAAATGTATGTTTTGAGTATTTTAGGGTTTCATAACTTTTAATTATGACCATTTATCCAAAAAAAAAATCATATCAAATTTTACATAAACCTCATTCAACATTCTTCAGTGATGTGGAGACTATTTAATTCTAGCACGTCTTTTTAAAAGATTTTTTTGTTTGTTGTTTCGAATCTCACAAATAAAATATAATAATTATGTTGTATCATAACTTACGATCATCTCGCGTTTAGATCGATAGGAAGCATGTTTGGCCTGATTGAAGTATTCGCTGAGGGTCTTGTTGACCAAGTTACTGCTCGAGGATACTTGGCTCTCTGCAGGCTTATTAAGAGATCCTCTACGACTCAGCAATTGAGAGCGCCGATTGGATTTAGGCTTGTTTCCCTCCTCAAAGGCCCTGTTTGAGGTCTCATTCGGCCTTAAGGGCTCCCATATTTCCGCAAGTGAGAGAAGAAGACCCTTCTTGGGCTCCATGTTCTCACGACAGTATCTTGAATGACCTTCCGCTGTGAGCGTCGGACTCGATCGATGTCTTCAGCAGCAGCCTCTTGAAGAGGGGGATCCGCGTCGATATGGGGAGAACCTTCTTCTTCTATATTTAGGGAAATGTCTTCTTGCTCCTCTTGAGGTGGAAGTGGAGGCGTGGGTGGATTGGAGAGGTGGTCCTGCTCTTGAAGTGGATGATTCCATCGTGAAGCCATCGTGGTCATATTGGTTGTTCGCATGAGTCCATGTCCAATGACGCATGAGGCTGAGCAGTACTGAAGGTTCCCTCTGAAGTCTTCCTTAGGTCCGAGTAAGTCTCTTCCCCATTGGAGACGGAATAGATGTTGACCCGGCAATGGAAGGCTGTGGCCTCCTTCCCTTTCGGGACATGAGCTCTGAGGGCGTGATGGGGATCAATTGAGCTTGAGAGGGCATCCCTCATGGGCGGAGAGGAGTGTTTTCTGAGCTGAGGCAGCCTCCACGGAGATAGGACTCAAGTCATCTGAGAAGAGGCCCAGAGAATCCTTTTTCCTCTTTTCTTTCGTGAGGACTCCTCTGTGTCATCATCAGTAGCGACAAAGCCTGCTCCTTCTTCCTCTTCTCCTCCGGAATGTGGACTCTTTCCCTGTGATGATCGCCTCTCAGCGAGAAACTCCAGCATCTCAAGGACACTTTGCCAGAGGAACTCCACTTTCTTGAGTAGACGCTTGCCGTTCCCTGGAGGAGGAGTCCCGCCTTCACAAAGTCCACGCGCTTGAGGCTTTGGGAGTCCAGCGTGAGGTCCGGGATGTCATCCCGGAGATCCGTAAAGTAAATGTCCAGAAACTGACTCAGGGGAACATTGAAGTTGGCTGTGAGGTCCTTGATGGGACGAAGGAGCTCCGCGAAACGGGGGTCCTCGGAGGGCGTCATTATCTTACGACAGGGAATCGACAAGGGATTTCGGAGAGGACAAAGATCAAAAACCTATTCAGTCAGTATTGTTCAAGTGAAAATCATGATTCATGAGTCTGGATCTTGCTTTTTGCGCCAAAGAACAAAAATGAAGGGATTATTGAGACATCATAACAATAACAATAACAAAGACATCATGCAAATCAACAACTACCACATGACGCCATCTACTGGATTCTTAATAATGCATGGAAGGAAGAAAATAGATGATAGTAATCCTAGGGAAAGATATAATTAATATAATAAGATATTAGGAAACATAGATTTTAAACACTAATGCAAAAGAAAATATTAATTTCATAAGTGAACTTTAAGAGATAAGAAATATTAGTAACGGGGGTGATTGTCTGGGGGGTGGTAGTCCTAAACTCATCTCTATACATACGATAAACTATCATTTTATGTCATAGCTCCACTATACACAAGGAGAATATAATAAGGTGAGGCAATGGGAATCGACGTAGGCAATTGCAGGGCGACAGCTGACTATTTTGTTGTGATATCACAGGTGCTACGCTTGAATGCTAGTTCAGTTTGTATTGTAAAGCGAAAATGTGATATCCTCGAGGAAGTAATGGTGTTAGTGCCATCCCCTCTTGCTATAATCCTCGAGATGCATAATATTTTGCACTTCCGACGAGGGATCCCAATATCCAACATATGTGGATTGCACGATGCAGAAGATCCGACCGGATTAGCTTAAAGAATGCGAAGATCTGCGATCCTCATTTTACTCCAGATGACTTCCAAAGGAATATTCAGGCTGGAAGAATAGGAAGAAGCTTTAGTCTCAAGTTGTTCCTACACTCTTCATCCCTGGATCACCCTCCTCAAGTGTGTCCAAGTCCTTCAGACAGGTTCGTCAAGAAGCCCGTGAACGAAAAAAATTGTGAGTTGACTAGTGAGAAGGAATAAGGAACTCTCAGTCACGAAAATGAAGCTGTCCTGCTACAAAGCTAAGTGCCTCAAACTTGGCTCATAACACTTTAAGGAAACTTTAATTAGAACCTCATTCGAAAAGGATTACACAACGATTCAAACAAGAAGCTTAGTGAATCCTTTGACAAAGTTCATTCGTGGCTACTCAAAAGAAGATGTAACTACCGCCCTCATTCTACGGAGCATATGTACCCGGGCCTTTGAGTACTTGCGCTCACGGAAACTCCTTCCTCTGCCTAGTCGGCAAACAAAGGAAAAATTCCAATGACTGTTCCAACGAGGGTCTCTCCTATATTGCTGGATACTCAGGAGGTTTAAAGAACTCCACCCACATTTGGTGAAACAGAGGAGTAACATTGAAGGATTTGAAGAAACACAAAGTCCTTGGATTGAGTTATTACTGCCCCTTCTCCCGATTTTGAAGTTCTGACATCTCTTAGAAAACCATTTCCATTTTTTAAATAGGTCTTTATTTCAATTGTAACATAAGATAAAAGTAAAAAAGGCAGTAGAATTGTGTATAAAAATAATACATAAATAAACATTATAGTTATTTTTTTTCATAATAGCCATCAAGACGCAATCGATAAAGACCCCATTTTTCTAAGAATTTTAAGCCACTTATCAATTTATATCCAAATTGGTCAAAATAAGTTATTATTGCTTTTGTAATAAATAAAAAGAACACGGATTCGAGTCAATTTTCTTAATAAGCTACTTAAACTGAAAAATGCTAGTGAAAACTTAAGCACATAGGTCAGGTTACTAATGAGCATAATTCTATTCATATTCCTATGTTCCCCTTTTTATATGTACATATGTAGAATTCTATTATTGTGATTTATAATTTTTGAAATAAATGAAAATCTTGAATTTAAAAATTATTTTATTGTTTGAACTATTATTGGCTAATTACTTAAAATAATGAATACTAATGATATATCACTTAACAATTTTTCATGCAATATGGGTTCTGTACACTAGCACAGAACAATATTGTAATGAAATATTTTCAATTGGAAGATAAAGTTGAGAGATAATTACTAAATCATTGCAATGAAAAATAATGTTTTTTCATTGTAGCATTCGTGACGTCACAAAATTCTTCCTTTTGATCAAGAGCATAAGTCAAAGATTTCCTCTTTGACTCACCTTATTTATATTCTCCTTGACTATACATTTGTAATGTCAGCTTTGAATTAGTATTCAAAGCTGAGAGCAGACATTACATATGGCTAGCTACTCTTTTAATTAAATAAGACATTAATACATTAACTTAGTTAATATATATTATATTTTCCTTGGGCGGAGGAGTTGTTACATTAAATTAATACTGATAGGTGGAATAAGAAGAGTCCATTCAAAGGATTCGACAATCAAAACATGGAGTTAGGCCCATAAAGAAGAGGCAATTAGTATTTGGAGGATGATTTTTTTGTCTCTGAGTCCTCAACAGACACAATTCAAGATATATTTTGTAGCATAATACAACTGATTTTATCATTATTTACCCGTCTCTTCTTTCAACCAATCAAGTTGCAAAAAGCATGACTATTCAGGAGTTCAGAGTTTGAAAACTCTTAATACTCTTTGGCGTTTATGGTTATTTTGTTCGAAATTCATTGCAAAAAGTGCGGTTCAATTTTTTTCTAATTGAATTAAAAATTGTATAATAAATTATTAAAAAAACGTTTATGTTCAGTTTGGCCACAAACGTTCCATAGGTTCGAGTATAATTTTTCACATTCTTTTTTATTACATATTCGAATATTATTAAAAATACCACGACAAAAAGGAGTACTCGAAGTGAAGTTATTGATGATTTCCTTAAATTATGAGATAATTAAAGTCAATAATGACGACTTCTCAAAGTTGAATCGAGTGAGTAACTCCATTTTTGAGGATTATTTATCTAGGTTGCGTGTCTTTAAGGAAGACAACAAACAAGCAAGCAAGCAAGCTTTGGCGGCTACAATGTGAGAAATCCCATGCCAGAGTGAGAGAGTGAGAGTGAGTAGTATTATTGACTACCGACATTATTGTGCAGGGGGTCTATCCACTCTGAAGACACACCACGCCAGCCAGTGCAATCGGCCCGGCCCTATCCACCATGTTATTTGAGGGCGTCCCCGTCCTGAAGTCCGCTCTGGACCGTATCGTCCACCTTGAGAAATGCTCCCGCGCCCTGAGTCGATCCAGCCTCCAAATCCCTCTCTCATTACTCCTCCTCCTGGATGCTCAACTTGGATGGATCGGCGGATCACGGCGAAGCCAAGAGGGCCTCCCTTCCACTCTCTTCTCCTATATGGAGTCTCTCCTCGGAGTCCTTCTCCTAACCCAGGGCCTCCTCAACGCCTTCTCCTACTTTTTCCCCATGTTTCGACGGGAGAAAATCCCTTTGACTGCAGGACAAATGACCCGCTTGGGCCTGTCCAAGGGCTCCCTGGGCTTTAAGCTCCTCCTGAATCCTTCACCCAGCAAAACAGCCTCGGGCAATCCCACCTTCTCTCCCCTGGAAGGAAGCTTCATTCTCAACAAAGAAACCTCTTCAGCGAATAACTCCTTGAACTCCTCCTCATGGATGTTCACCCCTTATTCCCCTCACGCCCTTCTCAAAACGAGCTCCCCAGCCTCCTCCGCTTCCAAGGAGACAAAGGAGGAGTCACGAAGGGACTTTAAGCGCTCCCACTTCTACCATGAGTCCTCCTTGAACTCCTCTATTAACGACGAAAAGTCACTCACAGAGTATCTCAGGGACTTTTCCGCATGGGAAAAGAGCAGTCAGTCACTCTTGCTGTCCTCGGGCATGCCCGGAAAAGCAGATACATCCACCCCAGGGAATTCATTTTGGAAGTCATCTCCAGGGAGCCCTTCCTCTCCCTCAGGGATGGACTACTCCCCTATTCTGAAGAAATACTCCTATCAACTCGCATCTCAGCCCCCTCCACAACCCCTTAAAGTAGTATCTTCCTCTTCCCCAGAGCCCTCCTCTTCGGATGCATCCAAAAATACGACCTCCCCACTTCGGGAGATATCCTCTGCAAGCAGACAGCTCCGCGTTGATCCACTCCGACTCGTTCAAATGACGGAAAATCTCCGTCTGTGGATATCCCAAACGGTTCTCTCGCGGGTCGTACAGGAAATTGACTCCACAAACAAGGCTCTGAGTCGTCTGGGGCTCTCTGACTGCAAAATCGGTGAAGTGGGCCTGGAGAAGATTAAGAAGAACTCTCTCTTTCATTTTAGTAACATCCCTTCCCTCTGCACACTTGTGCCCTTCCTGGAGGTCTCCTCCCATCAGGAGTACCTTGTGGGCCGCTTGAGGGAGTTGGTGAAGGGGGGAGCCCTTGGATCCTATCGTTGGAACGCTGGAGGATCCTACAAGGGAGTGGAATGGAGTGATAAATTCGTTACGGACGCTGAAATTATTATGCACTGCGTTGCTTCATATCTAGACTCTCGCCTTCCTCCGAACTATGACTATATTGAAGGGGACGGTCGGGCTTTTTCCTCCGTGTATTACTTTGAGAAGCCCCCAGAGCCAAAGAAGATTCCCAGCGTGGGTGTGGCCATTGTTCAGAGCCCGCAAAAGCCTCCCTACTACTACTTGCAGTTCAAGGATAAAATGCTTGAGCTGGAGCCTGGACGGAATAATCTCTTTCATGTACTGCTTATGTTTATGCATCATATCAAGACCAAAGAAGATGGAATGGTGGGACGGATTAATTTTGGGCTCTCGGGTGTTAATATCCTATGGGTACTAGATTCATGAGCCCACTCTTAAATAAGACTATTTTGTAAATTTGTATTTGTACATTGATGGGGGTGAAAGTAGATAGCTTTTATTTCCAAATTACATATTCTTATTCGTCAAATAGTTTTTACCATTACTTTATTAATATCTGGGACTAAAAAAATATAATTTGTTGAGTGATATATTAAGCTTAAAGCCGACTCGATGACAAAGGCGTCTAAGGATGAGTCCAAAATCTTTGCAGGGTTGAACTTATGAGATCTCCGGATATCTGCCATTGTTTCGTAATTTTTACATTGATATTGTCAATAAAAGATATCGATTCTTGTTCAGAATGAAAGTTTGAGCAATTTTAGATGTTATTTTTGACAAGTTCAATCAGACGGATGAGAAAAATTCCTTCTAGACATAACTATTTCTTACGTAATTCCGTCCGCAATAAATTGGTGCCTCTCGTCACAGGTTATTTCTAGTCGTGGTCGGTATTTTTTTATCAGGAAATTTTAAGTCAAAAGCAGATTATTGAAAATGATAATTAATAGAGTTGTTATTAGATATGAATATTCGGAAAATCGCTAGTATCGACGTTAGATTTCATCTACCGATATTTTGTCTTAAACAAATATCGTATATCACTACCAATCATATGATATATCTATTGGATGATTAAAGTGAGAGGAAACCTCTTTTTATATCTTAATCACGATTTTTTGAAAATGATTTGTCCACCTCTGGCAATTATTTTTCCTCTTTGTATTGAATATTTCCAACTGATTGAATATGCTTTGATTTTTTCTTGGATTGAAAAATTTATATTCCAAAGCGTGTGAGAAGTAATCACTTTGAACTCATTATATAGACTAACTTTATTTACGCATCGTATATATTAAGTATTACAAAGGAGATTTGCTGGATAATACGACTGAGGGAGGGAGAGAAGTTAGCAACCGCCACAATTCAGTACTTTTTTTTCTATTTGGCAAGCACTCAAAATTTATATTTCTTTGGTAAGTACTCATTAACCATCACGGTAAAAAGATACGTACACCGTAGCCTTAGTGAATATATAAGTACCGTATGATAACCCTGATTATCAGGGTACTTTTTAGGTTTGGGGACGATTGGGTCAACCAAGATACATAAAGATCTTGGGGTCAACAGTGACCCACAAAAAAAAACAGATTTTCTGCCGTTATCCTTCTATATTTTAGAGAAAAACTTTTATAGGTAAATATTTATACATTTACGAAATCTTAAGATATTCATACATCCCTTGTGCAATTTAATTCTGTGAAATATACTACCAAATACTCTGTTTTCAGTTTACTTGATTGCAAAAAGGTTCTCGTCCCCAAAGGAATACTAGAAACTACGCCGGGAAATCAATACGTATATTTTTCCTGTGCTTTATGTACTTGTTCAATATCAAACTTCTGGGTCAATTTATACTTCATTGAGATCAATTTTGAGAAAAATAATCGACTTTGAAATATAACACGTTTTATTCAATAATACTGAAAAGAAGTACGTACTTAGGTAAAGAGTCACGTAGTTTCTAGTATTCCTTGCTTTAACACTCAATAAACTCTATGCCCCTAGTCCTCAAGGGAACTCAAAATAAAGAAGAAAAATAATGTATACTCGCATATTTGGGCGCCTACGGCTTAAAATTTGTATCATGGATTTTGTGGAGATAAAATAGTTTTTCTAAATGTCAAATGAGTTGCAATAATTTTCTGTTTTGTACAAAGATTCCTCATAAAAAGTTTGACTTTGTACAAAGATTATGTTTTAAGTCACTTGAGATGCTTTTTCTTTTCCCTTTTTCCTCTCTTTACCTTGAAAAGTAGGTAGTAAAATCAGAAAAGGTGATTTTTTTGGTTCATTCCTGGTCCCGTCACTTTGCAAATAGTTTTATTAGGTCCGCCTTGACCCAAGGATTCCATAGATATCTTCAAAGTTCAAATCTGACCATAAATGTGGGAGGAGATAGCGTGCGGACATACATACGGACGGACGGAGATTGGTGAATTATTATATAGATTTAAGAGGAAGCTTTAATGTAGGCATAATTATAGATTTTTATTTAAAAAATATAATTTAAATATCACACAGGAGCAAAGGATGGTCCATGGTAGGAGGTCACTGGGGAAAACTTCAGATCCGGATATTGATTTAAGTTGGATATATCCAGTTCATTGGCCTTCTCGGACCCATTGGCGTACTTTGAAACGATGAAATATCGAGACCACTCTAGGGAACGATTCTTTTGGCTCTTAATGGTAAATTCCTGAAAAAAATTAAGAAGGAATAAATATGATTTAGCGCATTTTCGTTCTTTTGAAATTGAGCACTTTTTTGCTAGTAATTAACAAAGTTAAAGTTTATAACTGTACAATCAGATTTTAAATGGAAACTTATTGGTTCTTGATTTGAATTGAAAGAACTGATCGTCAAAAGTGGCACTATTCATTATTTAAAGTTAGGTATTTGCATATTTTAACGAACATTTTTTGAATTCCTTTTCTAAAAAGTCCACTTTTCGCCCAGAATGTATATTTTTATATTTGTTTGGCATATTTTAAATTTGTTTCGCATTTTTAGTCTTTTTGCTTATTTTCTGCCTACTTAGTCAACTTTTGTCGCATATTTCTGGGCACATAAGACATTATTTTGTCCCAAACTCCTACAGTTCTGCTCATCACACGACCCTGAAGACATAGGCTATAGGCTAAAACATGTCTTCTTTAAATTCTGATTATATTTGCCCTTAGATTGTGTGAATGTCTTACAATCTGCATCTCCTGCTCTGGAGCAACGTAAGCCATGGAGGTGTCCCTCTTCTTAGATTTCTTCTTGCGATTGTTCACTTTGTGCTCCGATTTACGAACGAGTATGCAGGCGACCTTGTTCTTCATGATTCGGTAACGACCATACAGCATCCCTTGGATAGGAGGCGGCCTGTAAAATATATGAATGGAATTCATGAGTCTTTAAGCGTGATGAAATGCCTCTAATATAATTAAAGTGGACTGACAGGCTATATACCAAAGACATAGAGAGCTTATTGGATTCTTCAGAGAAATACGCCAGTGTGTCCAATATTTAAAAAATATTTCTATCTCTATGATCCACTTACGGTGATGTAGAACACATTACTATGTTTATATTGGGCACAGGCGACAGCTAAACGATGTTTATCTGCTATTGAAGGGAATAAGCTCTCTATATATTTATATCTCTATGCTTTATACCCTCTAACAAATTTACGGGTCAAATTCTAGCCTACTAAATTGACTAAATTTAATAAGAACGAAGTATTTTTTTTTCTTCATAAAAACTCTTTGGACTCCTCGAGATACTATCTACAACTTGTACCCAATTGTGACCCAAAAGTTATGTAGTATTTTGTATCCATTCAATTGAAGTCCTCATTTTTTTAAAAAATATTTAAGTGGAAAATTATATAAAGTACCTCAAGGGGTCCAATTTATTGTTTATTTTTTAAAATATAAATACACGAGTAATTAACGTTTTAAATTATTAATTTTTGGGTCATTTTCCAAAAAAAAAAAAAAAGAATAGAAAAACTTATTTAGACTCCTTGACATCATATCTACATTTTGCACCCTATTATTTTAAAATAGCATTTATATTGAGGACTAAAGAGGCGGTTACATGGCGAAAAACGTAGTACAACATAATATTATTACATAGCTTTTGGGTCCGTTGAGGAGACACTGCACGTTATTCGACTTCGTTCAAACTTTCACAAGAGGATCTCTATGCATTTTTATTTGCGATTTTTTGGCAATGTCTATCTGTCAAAGCAATTATTCAATTATCGTATGATAAGAAAAACAAAATAAACTTTCACACTTTCTCATAGATTGTGCAATTTCTTTATTTGAATAATATTAATAGGCAACATCAGGATAAAGGATTCCTAAAAAACATTAAATGAGACACTTTTTAAAGGATGATATTCTTATCTCTGAGTTGATGTCCCAACAGCCTCGAATGAAATGTTGCTTTATTCATAATGACAACGGTTTTTTTATTACTACCGCTTCTTTTTTAAATCAATTACGTTGCGAAAAAGTCCCCGTTTGTGTTTCTTACCAATAGCAGGTTTTAAGGGCATTGAGAACAGAGGCAGGAGGATCCGACGTAACGGCCATGACCACAATTCCAGAGGGAAAGAATCTTACGTATCGATAGTAGTGGACCACATGCCAAGCCCGATAGGCCTCGTCCTGGAAGCCCTGCTCCCCCTCACGCATATAGGTCGTCTTAGAAATATAGGATCCATGCGTCAAAACCCGAGGCTTTCGCAGGTAAACATCCCGCCAATTTTCCCAGAGGCACGGATTTGCTCCTGACCCCAGGTTCGAGCACAAATACTTTTCCAAAGGACTGGGGAGCGAGAGGCTCCATAGAATCCCTTGCAGACAGAAGAAGCTCTCTCCAGGGAGGACACGTCCAACTCGCTGGAGACGACCCATTTGAGGATCAGGATGAGGAGTTCTTGTGGCAAGGCACTCAAGTGAGTTCCCTGAAAAGCATACGAAAGTAAATACAATTGCAATAATGGATAGAATGATTCCTTAAGTATAATTACTCCATCCCATAAACATTAAAAATAAATAAACTTATTTTTTTGTGTGTATATTTTGGCGATTCAGTTGCAGGGGCGGTCCTAGGATAGTTGAGGCAAAAAATGAATCAGGATTTGGAGTGGCAAGTCACTCAAATGAGTTCCCTAATAAAACATAAGGGAACAAAATGAAAAACAATACAATAGTCGGTATAGCAATTCGCTATGTTGAAGAACTATATCCGATAAATGTAAAACACTTTTGGGGTTTAAAGGTTATAAGATTGATCGATTCATTTTTTCTTCTTGTTTTCTTTGGGGTTTTAAAATTAAATCGTTGGAAATACATTATGTAGACCACTTTATAACGTTTGTTTATGAAACAATTGGATTTTAATCATATTTAATAATATTTATTATAATAATAATATTTAATATATAATAATAATTATATTTAATAATAATAATTTTCTATACAGAAATGCAATATAGCGATCAGTAATATTGCACATCACAATTGAACGCCAATTAAAAAAACTACGATCCCCAAGTCTGGTTTCAATGGATTACACAGATAAAGGATACTATTCTTGTGAAGTTTCAAAGCACTCCATGAAGAAATACAACAAAAAGAATATTTACCTCTTGTGAGAACTCCTTTTCACAAATCGTTCCTCCCGAGACGACGGTTATTTTAGCCGAGGTGATCCTAAGGGAGTTGGCAAGCCCTTCTTCTAGTTCCCCAATGGATGATTCTTCTCCGTTTCTCTGAGGATGAGTCTCCTTGACTCCTCCACCATCAAAGGTCACTCTCTCAATGTCAGGTACGAGTTGAAAGGCCTTCTTGTAGAACTGAACTGCATCGTAGAGATCCCCATTCCCCTCACAGTCCACTCCGCGTTGAAAGAGCTCCTTGGCCTGAAGTGAGAAGGAATATATATATATATATATATATATATATATATATATATATATATATATATATATAGCATGCAAGGATGGTATTTTGGTCTGACAAGACGAAAACTGAATTTTTAAACTTTGTATTTATACAATTCTTTTTTTGGGACTTTAGGAACCAATACTGATATTCGGAGTAAAAAATATATATTTATACATTTGTATCCTCCTTCCCCTTTACGTAGAGAACGGTAGTCACAAGAGATGATTCGAGCTTGATAAAACCTTTAAAATCTAAAATCCTCTATGACAATTTCGGTCCTACGAATATTCGTATATAACACTTATGCATAAGGAAAATCTGATGACGTATTTTTGTGTTCGGAATTATTGATTCTAGGAATTTTTTCTTAACGACACTTTTGTATAAAATTTATTAAAAAAGGAAACTAAAGACTTTTGGGCTGAGCTTATCTGTCAAAATAGCTTTATTGAGCATTAATGAGCACATTTATGGTGTTTTATTTTATAATTAGTATTATATCGATATGTACCCTCATGGGTATATTTTATAATATTATTATCCTATATATATATACGATCGAAAAAGTGTCAAAATGAGCTCATTTTACTAGTTTTATAAAATAAAACACAATAAATGTGATCATTAATGTTCATTAAAGATTTTCCTAATGCAGAAGTGTTATATACAAATATTCCTAGAACCGACAATTTCATCTTTCTGTTCTCACATTTAGTGCTTAAAATAGGTAAAGCATTATAATATTCCATCATGTTGATTTCTACTTGTTCTATAGTTTAATGTAAACAATTTGAATTTTTAAATATTATTACTTTATGTACTTTTTCATTAATCATTTGAAATCACACAATCTATGCATTTTTAAAAATTATTAACCTCACTCTTAACGAATTTAATTTAAGATAAAAACACATAATGCTGAAAAATGTATTACTCTTGTTTTATATTTACTGTCTCACCTTTGAAATAAGACTCGTATTCTCATCTGGAGAAGCCTTGGGCACACGAATTTTTTTATTCACTTCACTTCGCCATTCCTGACGAAAGCTCTCCAACTCGTTCTGGAAGTAATAAGTACAAATACTAAAAGTAACAAGAATTATTGCATTAACATGTAACTTTATATATTTCTTGTCTAATATAATTTAAACGAATATCAATAAAATCAAAATAGTAATTTTGGATGAAGTCAGTATGCATGAAAAACTACGTTATTGCCATATACATATATAAACAAACGAATATTTGCAGATAACTTAACAATTTTATACATAATATACCATTAAAATAAAATAAAAATATTTGAACATACATTCTATTGAGTGACTCAGTATTGAGTGACTCAGACTCATTGGCCATTATATTTTTAAAGAAGAAGTTAGATAGGAATTTGATTCCACGACAAAAGTATCCATTGAATGAATCAAATTAGTTATTGAATAGAGACAATAAGTACTTTTTATCATCTTAGAGATCATAGACTAAAATAATGAAATAATATGACTTCATAAAGCAATTTCCTTTTCTACAAGTAAGTTGTACACCTACGTTCTTCATTTAATATTACTTAAATAGATAGGCTATTATTTAGCCCGTTAGACCTGAAGAACATTATGTTCGAAGAAAGATAAAAATATTGAGGAACATGATATTGAATAGTATTCTATAAACCAAATGAATTACATATATATTTTAATTATTTGCATACCTATTGCAAACATACGAAATTAATTAAAATAACCAATGAAGGAAATTATTTACTTATTTAACACATTAACACTAATATTTAATGGATTAAAAAACTATATTTTATCATCAATGTCCACAAAAAGAAAAGGCGGTATTATTGATTTCTGCTATTTTACACGTTTACAAGTGTTCCGGCTGTTGCCATCTATCAAGAGCAAAAACTTCATTTGAAACCCAGTTAAAATAAATTCAGTCCTTTAAAAATGTGTCTTTTCCTTCATGTCTTATAAAATTAATTACAAAACATTATATTTAAAATGTATGGTGATACCATTTTGGAGCATTTCAATAAAACTAACAAAATTATTTTTATATTCGACGTTTATCAATTTGCTTATAAGCTTTATCCAAAATGTTCTTTAAATATTTGTCCCTATGAAACAATAAGAAAACAACTCTTTTCTTTCTAAATAATGATTTTTATTAATGAAATTACATATGAAATCATTTTTTATCGTTGTTAAGTCACATCCTCATAAGCGTTGAATATATGCAGTCGCGTCAAATGTATCTTTAAAGATTTCCAGGCCAAGCTTTCATTTTGAAACAAAAACCTATCTATCGACAATTTTAATTAGAACATTAGTCATTTATAACGTTAATAAAAAAGTAGAATGCAGATATACTTTTTTGATTAGCCATGGTCATTATTAAGAGTAGTTTAACATAACTGAGATAACTTTGATTAAAGCTTAGGATAAACGTCATATGTATTTTTAACGAAATAAGATTGTCACAACTCGATTTGTGGGAAGAGATAAAACTATTTTAGCTCAGTGTATGTGGCCTACACTTTCAATGTTGAAGGGCGTAGGTTCCACTGCTTCCATGAGGGCAAGGTGGATCAACCTTCAATTACGAACGAATGTACTAAGTAGGCAAAATAATCGATACAAAAGTATTGACTTGTAATTAAATCTCGATCCATTTTCATAGGTTTTCTTTTGCATGAATGCATCATTACTCATTTTTTGAACCCTAGAGATGGATTTTTTAAATAAAAATTAGCGATACAGGACAACATTTAAGGTGTTGACCTGAGCCATGTTTATACACTTATAAAATAGACGGCCAAAGGAATGAACTCTGTTGAATCGGGGATTGATATATATATTTCGAACCTCTATGGGATTACTGGACTCGTCATCCTCTTCTTGTTCCTCTTCCATAGACACTCCAACGGATCCGCTCCTCTGAATAGACTATTCACTCGAATAAAGACATTAAAAAAGAAGATAAAGTGTTGAGTTAATAACATAATTATAGCTATTATTATTTATTGCGCCTTGACTCACCATGGCATTTATTTATGGACCTTTGATAATTAGTCCCAAGGAATTTAAATCATTTAAGATGGAATCTGATGTAGAAAAAAATATGCATAAAAACTGAAAGTCGCTAATAGGAAGTCTATGTTAATGTAGATGGCAGCACAGTCTTTTGTTTATTTATAATTTGGTATTACATAACACAGGGCCCTACATAACACACATAAGGTTATTGTGTTATCCTTGCCAAATTCTTTAAAATATGTTTATATATTTAAATTGATGATATTAATTTAGTTCACATTATATTTCATATCTTATTTATATGAAAATACTTATTTAAAAGGAGTAAATATGATATTTAATTGCGCATTAAATTAGCATGTTTTGATTATAAATTCGTTGGTAATTACGGACGGTGTGAAATATCAATTAATTTCTATGTTATTTATGATGAGGTCAAACTTGGATATTATGCTTACTTGGGAAAGAAAGAAAAATGATTTTTCGAGACCAACTATGAAGATTAAGTTCAATACGTTCAACGAATATATATAATTGTCTTCAAATCTTTTTACATCCATTCAATTTTTAATGGAATGCCCATAAGTGATTGGGGTTTAAGATGTTTTATTACAGATTTGGGTCCACAAATGAGAATTTTTAATTACTTTAAAATTGACCCCTTTCAAATTGAAGTATAGTTTTAAAATCAAGGGCGCAGTTTTTACAGTATAGATTAAGAACCAATAAAGTCCTCTTACATTATGATTTGTTTAAAAAAATAGGCTCAGCTCTGTTGGCTATCTAGCTGGTCTACCGGTGGACCTTGAGCGAATAATAATCTATTAGTGATCTAATTTGATTTTTCATCTTCTTGGCCTTGTAGGAAATAAATAATGAAGATGTCTCAATTTAAATGGAACATAGAGATGTAAAGATATAGAGAGCTGATTCCCTTTAATAGCAGAGAAACAGCGTTCTATTGTTTCTGTGTGTCCACGATAAACAAAGTAATTGATACTACGTCATCGTAAGCTGATCATAGAGATATAAACATAACACAATGACGTATTTCTCTTCCTTCCAATAGCTGAGAAACATCGTTCAGCTATATTGTTGACACAATGACGTATTTTTCTGACGAGTCCAATAAGCTCTCTATATCTTTATATCTCTATGCAATGGACGTGGCAATTGAGACAAATGACGTCATTGATGAGGATATCGTTCTTCCACTGTTTTGACGGCCAGGTTATTTTGTCGGCTCTTGACATATTTTCATTTTCGATTGATTGTAGGAGGAGATGCTGGGCCTACGTTTCCCATCCCTAACAACGGTGATATCCGTGGCCTTCTTGGCCTACATGGCTCACTCCCTCCTGGACATGGCCAAGATGTGGGTCCCTCCCAGCTGCGAGATCGGTCTCTCCTCCAAGGAATGCCTCAAGTCCCGCCTTGAGATCAACCCCGCCCTGGACTTTATTTTTCTCCTGGACACCCACCCGGAGATCCGAGGAAGCAACCCTAAATTCCTTGGCTCCATTCGCCTATCCTCCGTTCACGAGTCCGAGTCTCGACTCTCCGTGGAAGTGCCCATCTCCGATGAGCTCAAGAGGAATGGATCCAATCTCTTCCTGGGTATCTATGCCGTCTCTCCTCCCCAAACACAGGATCCCAGCAAGAAGGACAAAAAGGAAAAGAAACGGATCGAAATCCATGAAGGAAACTATCGAGAGATCCTTTCAAGTGGTGAGCCCATTTTCTCCGTTGCTCCTCTTATTGAACATGCTGTGCCGGAGCCGGAGACCTTTAATCTACTCGGAGGAAGTCAAGAGAAAGACCACAAAGAGGTGAGCATTTTATTTAAAGAAAAGCGCATTTAAAGTATACAGGAGAGGGATTTTGGATTTTGTTTCTATGTTATAAAAATAATGTTAATAATATAAAACATATGACCGATATTAGGAACTGTATGTTTTAAACACTAATGCAATTTTGTCATACAGAAAACATAGTTAAATTCATATATGAATAAACTTTAAGAGATGATAAATATTTGTAATGGGGACTAATTGTCCTAAACTCTAATAAACGATATTGGAATGACCAATACAAAAACCCATTAAAATTACTTGCGAATCAGAGATATTAAGTACATTTAAGGGGATATTCGAATATCTGAGCTTATGTTCACCCATCCACAAGACAAGTGATGCTTTATAACATCAACTGTTTCTTTGATATAATTTCCGCTCCTTATCTTTCAACCAATCACGTTTAAGAATAAAGTCCCAGGGTGTTATCTTTAGTTATTATCACCATGTCCCCTTTTAACAATTTCAGAGCAAGTCTAAAAAAGACATGGACCGTCCTTTTTCCCATCTCCGCTCTCAAATCGTGATAAACGTCATGTCAGATCCCATCCGCTTCCCCCGAGCGGAAATTCCTGTGGAGTTCTACCACTTCTTCCGCCTCAGCCAAAAGATCAAGACCGTCTACCTCCCCCTGGTCTACGTGAACGAAATTAGTCTCCGCCTTCGGGATCTGCGACTCGTCAATGCATCAGACACCTCCTCCCGAGTAGACATAATATATAGACCCATCGGCTACGGGAAGCTCCGTGTCTTCCTTCACTTCTCTCAGGCCTTTGAGTCCATGAAGAACCTGGGCTTCACAGCCAAGGACAACGACGAAATTAAGGGGATCCTCACGGATACCAATGTTGTGCTCCTGGGTGTGACCTTTGTCATCTCCGCCATTCATCTCGTCTTTGATTTTCTCTCCTTTACGAATGAGATATCCTTCTGGAGGAATCGAAAGTCCATGAAGGGACTCTCCTCATCCACGGTCATCTGGCGGGCCTTCAGTCAGTTTGTCATATTTCTATATCTCATGAATGAAAACACTTCACTCCTTGTGCTTGTGCCCTCGGGGATCTCAGCCCTCATTGAGCTATGGAAGGTCACCAAGTCAACCAAAATGAAGATCACACTTAGAGGTAAGCTCAATGAACAAATCAGTAAGGAGAAACTTAGAGATATATATGTAATATAAATGCAATTAATACCTGTGAATATGATGTAGTACCTATATTATTAAGTGACCAATGATGCTAGATTAATCAGGGAAACCTATAACGTGGAATAGGAACTCCCTCCTTTTATTGTCAAAGTTTAACTACCTTCGTAAAGAAAGGAGAAAGTTCCAATTAGGAACTTCCTATGGATATGGATATTAATGCTATACTCTTAAGCAATTTTTCTGTGTTACAATTTGACCGTTTTTTTCCCTCTATCCACTTTGAGACATTTTAAACCATGATTGATTGAAAGGAAGGAAGCATCATCAATAATAAAAACATTTTTCATGTTTGAATAGTTACATTGAAACTTCTGTAGTTCGGCGTCTATAGAAGTCGGACAGACGGACGGACGGACAAACTCCAATTATAATGTTGATAGTTACATTGAAACTATGGGGGAAAGTAATGCTAATGAATTCAATATCCATTATATTTTAAGTGACGAATGATGCCTGATTATGATGCCGAATTACTCTTTTGGGCATTGAATCCATTACTTTCATTTTCGACCATTTTTTCCTTATATAGTATTTTTTATGATGGTTGCTCTGGGATAAAGAGTAATGTCTATTCAATTTCCTTCCTTTAGGCATCCAGTTTGGCGATGAGGATTCGACAAGTGAGGAAGAGCGTCGGACTCAGGACTATGACGCCAATGCCATGAAATACCTGAGCTACATCCTCTACCCCTTGGTCCTGGGCGGAGCCATTTACTCCCTCCTATACACGCCCCATAAGTCCTGGTATTCCTGGACGATTCAAAGCACGGCCAACGGTGTCTACGCCTTTGGATTCATATTCATGCTCCCACAGCTCTTTGTCAACTACAAGCTTAAGTCCGTGGCCCATCTACCCTGGAAGGCATTCATGTATAAGGCCTTCAATACATTTATCGACGATGCCTTTGCATTTATCATTACAATGCCCACGGCACACCGCGTGGCATGCTTCCGAGATGACATCGTCTTCCTCGTATACCTCTATCAGAGATATCTCTATCCCATCGACTCCAGTCGAGTGGACTCCTCACTCTACATGGACGAAGATGATTCCGGACTACCATCAGACAAAAAGAAGTCTTAGTCCATCATCAAGCACCTATACTAACACCTGTAACACTCCTTGGATCATCGCACTAGTATTATAATTAAATATATTCCGACTTGTTAATGTATGCACCAGTTTACCTGACGTCAGAGTAATTCTTTGGACTCCTCATTCCATCTGTAACGTCATGGTAACTGATGCATAAGTAAAACAAGTGAATCTATATTCCGTAAGCACCCTGAGAAGAATAAGATATGGACATAAAGTTTGCCAATGAATTGAGGTATATATGTCAGGTTTGTTTGTTCCATATATGCATGGTGATATTTATCGTGATGTTTGACTTCCTCTTTGAGATGATAGCTCTATTTCGTTTCTCCTTTATTTATAAGGATTTCTATTTTGGTCAATTGAATGTAGCATCTGTATCCATTCTAAAGAAGTATCTGATTCGGCTATGAAGCGTTCTTATCCGCTTTGACGAGAGGATTGAGGATCGGCTTTCTTATGCGGTGAAGAGTCCCTTAGTTCTCTGATTGAGTTACAATATTAATATATATTTTTAATGATGAATGGTCTCGACTCTTCCATTAGTGAATGCCTTTGAATAAATAATAACTATAGCCAATGACGGTCTCTCTAGACAGAAGCAAAGGGTCACGATAAATCTATGTCTCAAAATCGGACATGCCAATCACTGTTTATAGTGCAATAATCGAATTTTAGTAGTAAATATTTTACCGCATTTTGTTATAAAAATAAGAGTTTACTATTACATAGAAAGTGGGAGCTCAGGAAATTTGATGATATCAAAAATGATTGCTTTAATTGCATGGTAATCCCTTAATATCTCTAGGATTCTAGGTTTATCACTTTTTTGACATATAAACCGTCTATTACCCCCCCCCCCCCCATTTTTTCTATCATACACATTCTTTAAAAGTCAATTACTGATAGGATTGTCGTTTTTGTTGTCTGAACGGGTGGGTGCATTTTTGTTTTATTTATATATTTTATTTTATACACGCTCTTGCTCCAACTTAGACAATAAAAAAGAAAAAAAAAAAAACTTTGAGATATATTGGGTGTGTAGAAATATCTCATTTTAATAGTTAGAGCAAGAGAACATACATTGTACAGGGTATTTATGAGAAAAGTTGCACTATACGTTTTTTTCAATTTGCGCTAATGTTCGTATATATCGGTCCCCGGGTTCTCGAGATAAACGTCTGACCTACGTAAAACGATCGTCGCGTGTATTGAGGCTGGTTATTCGTTTTATGACATTGCTGCCAAGAACAACGTTTTCAAATAGACCGATTACAACGTCAAAAAGCTCTACGACGATATTGGTGGCTATAGCCGACGCAATAACGGAGGTAGGGCACAATTTACACGTATAGAGATACTCGTTCATATTGTCACCTCTGACGTCCAGGTCATCTGGCCTATCTGAAAGAAGAAGAATCTTGACATTGCCCTGTACAATTACATAATGATCCACTAATTCCTCTCAGCGTTAGACTGACTCCATGGGCGTGTCCTGTGAGTTTGACAACAAGAGGGGAACAGACCCTCCAGAAGCAAATCAAAGCCAAACAGGACACAAGTGGATTCTGGCCAAATGACAGTTGGATCTATTCCGAACCTTAATCACCTGGACTACAATTTTGGACGCCCCTTGAAGTAGTAGATACCTCCAAGAATACCAATAAGCATATTAACTGCCTCAATGTGCCTCTGTTTGGTACAACTTAAAGACCAGGTCCCTGAAGAATGTTTGCTGTCCTGCTAGACCGAGGCTGGTATCAGACCGAAAGATTAAAAAAAGAGTAGATGGGAGAGTATATGTTGATGTATGTAGGTAGCAACTTCCAGCTCATAGGACTTCAGATACATGGTGTAGATTTTGATAAAGTCCGAGACATTTCCACGCACCCGCAATATGAAACTTGCAGAAAAAGTTGATATTTATTTATATAAAATGATAAGAGTGCTTACCTGTTAAAATAAGATAAAGAGATAGGGCTTTCAGCTGATGTTTTCATATATTGAGGATCAAAACACGACATAGGTTTTTTTTATTTACCAAGAATATTTAAATTCTTCGCCTTTGGATAATTCGACTATTATAAATGGTGGATTGAATTATTTATTTAAGAATGAAAGATTATGTAAAATTTTGATCCTCTTGACATGGAAGCAAGAGCTGACTGCTCCTCTTTTGATATATGATATACACTCGATTACATTTAACATCTATATGTAGTATGTAGCCAAATGTTTAAATATGTGTTAAGTGCCAACTGAAAATTGTACATTCCTACCATTGCTTATGATAATGAATATGCATTTTTTAAAATCACTAATAACACTGCAAACGAAATATTAATTTAGGCCATAAATACTAAGGCATCTTTTTTGTCTCCTTTATCAATTTTTCTCTAACTACATTATATTTTTCAATGATATCAATTCCTGCATTTCTTCGGATCATCGTTCTTTAGTTTAACCATTATTAATAATATCTTGTCATGCGAGAACATTCTTTTGCCCCAAAATATGTCCATCATTCATTCCCATATGAGAGTTCTAGTGCACGACTCACTGAGTATAGTATCCCTTATAACTTTGAAGGCCTCCTTTAAATCTACCCATCTCATAAATGAACATGGATCGTGTGACACTTTAATTATTTTTAAATATTTCATGTGGCTTCATTCTCTCCATTTGATATTTCCCGCCACAAAATATTGAATCCCACGCCCCTCCCTCACCCCCAATCAGCATGTAATCTGAAGATAATTCTGCGTTTTGTTCGTTAAAATGTTTTATATAAATAAAGAAGAACAAATGTTATTTGATTCCTTTATTCAAAATGTCTTCAATAAAGGAAATATATGTATCCAGGGCCCTCTTTTTGTGGTTATTTTGTTCCGATGCAATTGCATCCATGTGAACAGAAGAGGTTTAGGAGGGCCAATGGTCTCTAGGAGTATATAATTCATCATTTCCTCCCAGGAATATAAAATTAAAAGCGCTTAAAAAATCATATGTGTCAATGTAACAATCAACACTTTAATCTTCGTATATATGTAAAGTGTAATCATTTATTCCAGCTATAAAAGTAGCTAATTATCGAGGAAAAGTTGTTCTCAAAATATTTGATTTAACACTTTATATCCTACAGTTGAGTTCATGCAACGCTAATATGAAAATACAATTATTTATAAATTCCATATTTGTAACAGATACGTCTCAACTTGTTCAAATATGTTCATAAGATGCCAATGCAAGATTTTACGTCTTGTTTTCATTTGTGCTGTAGCGTTATGGATGTAGGGACACGTTTTGAAGTTTCTCTGTACTACATAATGGAGACACCCCAGAAGTAAGTCGTAATATCGCTATAAGATTCTTTTGGACCTAAATGTTATATATATTATATAATATAATATTAGGAATATTTTGAAACTATACAGGGTTCGTAAGCAAAACTTGGATTTATAATTAGAGTACTTATTCTAGTTTATGTTGAGATATTCTAAAACTTTTTTAGGTCAAACTGGTTTGTCTGATTATTGTACATATTTTTTCAACAATAAATTTCTATAAATCATAACCATGACTGAGCAAATGCAAAAAAAAACCAGCGCTGCTCAGATCTACTTGATGCTGGGATCAAGGTAGCAAGGATTATTTTCACTCTTTATCAGGTCTACAATCGTAGGAACGATCGCAAGCTTGGGAACACAAAAGTGTACCGCACAAAAAATTCCGCCCAGACCATGGTCCTTGGCGTCGTGGCCTCCGGTGGCAAGAAGATGCCTCCCTTTTGGTTCAGGCTGGGCAGAAAATCGACCAGAATGCCTTCTACAAGGTGCTCAGGTACACCATCTTGCCAAGGCTGAAGGCTAATTATGGCAACTACGTGTGGATCCAAGATTGTGTTCCCTCTCATACAGCTTCGAAGTTTAAAGAGTTCTGCGCCATCAACATGGCCAATTTCTGGTCCAAGGAGATGTGTCCTTCTTCCTCCCCATATCTTAACTTCCGGACTACGCTGTGTGGGGCACTTTAAAGAAGGAGACGAACAAAATCTCTCACCAAAATGTGGACTCCCTGAAGACTGCCATCGTGGCTGAGTGGGACAAATTGTCTGGGGCTTATCATCGACTCCTGAAAGATGTCGTCGTGTGCAGGCTGTAATTGAAGCTACTGGTGGACATACTGAGTGAAAAAGTTTGCAAATACAATGTTCATAAAATTATAGTTGATTATTTTCATTTTATTATAAATATTATAGTATTATTTGTATTTTTCTAAAGCTGCTGCTTCAATCCACATTTTGCTTACGAACCCTGTATATAACTCTTTTTGAGTTTTTGAAATTACTAGTTAAAAGTTATGGATATTATTTTTTTGTTACGTGAACGCAACGCTAGGATAATAGGTTTTGTTTACAGAGAACTCAGTTTGTACGAATTTGATAGTAGATTTGGAAGATTAACAGACCTATGCTGTATATACCGAACCTCTGATGCTCACGTAGTAACTGATGAAGATTCCCTTGATGAAAACGATCAAAAACTTCCATTCTTTGAACATTTTATCGGGTCCCCAAATAAGACTAAAATGTTCAGTAACTTTATTGAATCTTCTGAACAAATATGATGAACAAAGATAAATCTTCCTTGCATCTTGTATTTCGATAACTTATTTATGTTTCTATCAGTTCTAGTAGACTTAAGTCACGAGGTTACGAAGGAGTAAGGATACTAAGAAAAATTCGTCTATACTATAAAAAGGCCCTTAGAGGCTTCAAAACTATGGAAAGAGTCTAGAGGTTCAGTATCTGGCGCATTAGCTACTAAAGAGGACACCGATATATATTTATATTTTTTGTGAGTTGAAAAGACAAATCTGTTGTTACGGTGGCTTCAACAATCGGAGGACAGCTGCAAATGGAATTACCAGACGCTGAGATTATATGAATAGATCAAAATCCCTCAATCTGATGCCATCAGGAAATTCAATGAAAACAGGAGGAATTGATCAAATGGATCAACATATGTATACTTATAGAGTTAGTATGAGGGGAAGAAGTGGCGTAAGAGTATTTTTACATGGTTACTTGAAGCTTCAGTTCATCATGCATGGCACTATCAACAGAAATAGCAAGACTCAGTCAGAATTTCGAAGGTAATCAGTTTCGACCCACCTAAAGAAGTATGGAAGACAAGAGCAAGTCAGAATGCAAAAAAAATCATCAGCACCAAATTTCAACATTGGGATGTAGGACTTAGTCTAAATTGCTTTTCCAACTACCAAACAAAATGAAAAGTTAAATGTATTATGGTATTTGTGTATAATATAATAAATAAATTTCCTAAGTAAATAAGACACAATATATTTTTGTCGTTTAATATCCTAGCGTTGCTGTACGCAACAGTTCATACATGCTATACTATTTATCTGTGAAAGCTCAAATTTTGTAAATACATTTTTATATCTCCATATAATAATCTGCCAAGTTACATGAAAATCAAAGAAAAATAACATGAAAACAATGGGTTAAAATAAGGATACAAGGTTGTTCATAAAATAATGATAATTATAAAACAGATTAGAAACTAAAAGGAGAGTGTTAAATGCTTTTAAAGAGGAGTGTTCCCACGAAATTTGCGCATGCATTTTGGGTGGACGTTATTCAATGTGAAAGCGTTCCACAGGCGGTCATGTTGTTGCCGTTTGGGTAACGGAACTCCCAGGAGATTGGTAGATATGTGGATTTTTGAAATAGCGTGCCCGCAGTTACAGTTCAACTACACCCTGGTTCCCAGGGTTGTTGATTTTTTTTGATTTTTTTTCAAAAAAATCAAAAAAATCGGATTTTTTGATTTAAATCGGATTTTTTTGATTTAAATCAGATTTTTTTGATTTTAATTGTTAACAATATTTATGAACCAAAAATATTTTTTTCAATGTGTAATTTTGTCCATACTTTAAATTGTAACTTTTTAAAACATGCCCAATATACATATAGGCCTACCTATTACTCAGGGACTTTAAATGCTGTCTTTGATTAAATTCTAGTTGCCTTACTTAATGATTTCATTTTAATAAAGAATGCAAAGGAGTAAACAATAAAATTACAGAACTTCAAAGGCCTTGTAATGAGTCATACTCGCTAATCACGTGACAGTTCGAAATCTAAGCGAGGATCGAAGACTCATGACAATTTTCTACCTTAAAAAATTACTGAGTGGAGCTGCCAACGGCTGATCAAAGATGACTACAAGATGGGTCACTCTCGAATCTAGGACGCGCTAGGTACGCTTGGAAAAGGAGGCGCAAGACAATCGGACAATTGATAACTCGTTCCTGTAATTGTCAAATTAATTGAGTTTCCTTTTTCATTCATATTGTACAAGCAGAATAAAGCCAATTGTTAAATATGTTCATCAAATCTTAAGCTAATTAGAAGATTTAGAAGAGCAAGAAGACTGACAATTAATAACTCGTTCCTGTAATTGTCAAATTGAACTGCGTTAACTTTTCCATTTACATTCTACAAGTAATAAACAATTTATTTGATAAAACATGACTTGATTTTAATCATTGATTATAAAATGTCTTTGGAAAAAAAATAATTTAGATCGCAATCCAAATTGCTTGATTTAAATCAAATAATCCTAACTCAAAGCTTAATATGATATATTATATGATATAGGCCTATAGTCTGAGGCTATAGATATAATGAAAAAGGCCACTGCTCTACTATTAAGAAGACAGACATGAAATGTTTTGTTTCTGTTATTGAGAATTAGAAGCATAAAATTATCATATCAATTTAAATTGAAAAAATATGAATTGATTTAAATCAATGATTTTAATTGGAAATCCACTTGATTTAAATCGCGATTTAAATCAATGATTTAAATCAGCCTGATTTAAATCAAACAACCCTGCGGTTCCTTTGTTTTCGGACATTACACATTTATGGGTACGGTTTACTCGATCTCCTACTGAGCTAGAAACAAAGAGAAACAACACTTCAACACGGCCATCGTGTTAACATTCCTCACAAACCTCTCTATTATTGTACTTATTATAGAAGAAGAATAAAAAAGTATTCGTGCTGCAGAGTGCTCCTGCCTTGTTCTTATTATTGTTATTGTTTACATTGATTCATCATTGCATGGGATCAAATTTCTCGAATGGGAGTGGACGGGTGGCATGATTCCAGTCATTATATTTGCCCCGTCTCGTCTCATCCTTCTCCTCAATGATCGGAGGAGGAGACGAGACGTTTGGAGCTCCTTCATCAATGTGGTCGCTCCTAGCACTGACTCGGCTCATGAATATGTTCAACGGGACTCGCGGATCCAGATTGATCTATGGGACTGACTCGTTCTGGGATGGATGTGTTTATGGGAGATTCATTCATCTGTACGACCCGGGTAAGTACTTCAATGAACTTCTCGTCACAAAAGCTAGTTCTTAAGACCTCTTAAATATAAAATATTAAATATATATATATATATATAAACGTTGACTCTTTTAGTATTTTATGAGCGACCTGACGAGGAAGACAGTGAGGGCCTCGTCGTCTGGGACAAGCGATCTACATATCTGGGCAGCTCTGGCAAGACATAACTGATGAGAGCGTTTCGCGTCATAATTTCGGTGGGCCCGGAGTCCCTCGAAAATAAACGGACACTAAACATGCTTCAAAAACTCCCCTCCTCAGAGTACTTTAAACTCTGGAAGAGCCCCACGCAGTATTCCTTCAACAAGGAGGGAAATTGCCTCATCTGCATCCAAGGAGGAGCTGGACGTCAACAAAGTTCGAGGGATTCACAAGGCATACAAGGACATCTTCGTGCGCTTCTACTTCTGCTTCGCTCAAATCATCCTCTGTTCCACCATCAACGGTATCAAAAACACAATCAGTGCCGGGTCCTCATAATCTTGGTTCTTGGAAGGGTGTTCAGCCACGGAATAGTCCTGAACCTCCTCACATACATGTTCGTTGAGAAGCAGCGAAAAAACGCGGAGTTCCTCGCGAATGCCATTAAACGCCTCGTTCTTAGTTTTCTCGATGGCGAGGAGTTGGCCCTCGTAGCTGCTGTGAACGGAGAGGCCACGGATCTTGGCGTCTCCATGTTACCCCTTTTGGGCGGCGTCTTTACCTCGGACAAGGCCACGTTCAGTACCCCCTACGGACACTACCAATGACAGGGAAAACTCTGGAGACGCTCATCTGTCTCCTGTGTTCGCGTCAAGGCGCGGTTTTCTAACACGGCGACCAAGCAGAGACCCACCGTTATATTTATAATTCTTGTTTAACCCATTAACTCCGGAATTATTATTTTTCTCTTGATTCATCTAAAAATATATCAAACATTCATTTTATTTTGCTCATAAAGCCAATCGTGCCTAAAATAGGCCCC
>CP045904.1:3816459-3876527 GCA_013387185.1 Caligus rogercresseyi | reverse complement strand
ACTTTATTTGTAAGTATCTGATAATAAAAGTGAAAAATTCTTTATGAAATGGAACATAAATAATAATGAAAAATATTATGAAACTTTGTAAGTATAAAAGTAGTATTAATTAATGAACGAAAAGTAACAGTGTAATATAAGAATATTTTATATTGACCTTTTTATTTCGGAAATCTTTTATTTCTCATGTAGTTTTTCCATTTATCGACACCTCGTACGAATTAGTTCACAACTCTCTCCGTATCCCAGCGTTTAGAACGGACGTCCTGAACTAGGACATAGTCGCCGACTTTGAGGATGGGGGTGTTTGAAGGTTTTGGTTCTAAATGACAATGTTCCACGGTTGCGTCTTCCAACGATTAGCTTGAAGATGATGCGTTGTTATTTAGGAATAACTTCTCCAAGCGCTCCATTCTTGGCGAAACAATGACCAACGCCCTCCACATTGATAAGTAAATATTTGGCATTTTTTACCGCAGCTTCGGCACATTACTTCTGGTGATATGGCAAAGAAGTCTCATGTATTGTTCTTCACAATAGTTTTGAACTTCTGAGCGAAATTGAGGTCCATTGTCGAAACAAATGTATTTTGGGTATTCAAATTCTAAAAACCAATCTGTGATTGCTTGGGTGTATACGTTGGGGTTGTCGTGCGAACTCTTTCAACTAAAAAATTACATCCAGAGAGATCTGTCCACCATGACTAATAGTACTTTCCTCCGAAACTAAAGAAGTCCATACAAACGCATTCCATGGGTTAGTCCAACTGATTTATCTTTATAAGGATACGGTTGAAGTTTCTGGCATTCATTGCGTTATTTATCATGATCTTGATTGCATTCGACATTCCAGGCCAAAAATAAAGTTGACTTGCGAGGTTTTGTGCAACTCACACGGGATTCTTTTATGTAATAGCTTCCATAAACATTTCCTGTAATTTTTGGTATTAGGATTTTATCCTCATATATCGGCACAGGACCCACCAATTAGGATGAACTAAATTGGCCCAGATGGTGAATATTTGACGAAGAAGATGTTGGTCTGGCAATTGGGGTTGATATTCCACAAAAAAGATTTAATCATGACTGGTATCTTCGTCGTAGGATGATGCTCGACAAGAGGTTGTGATCCTGATCTTATATAAGAGATATTATTTCTTCTTCTTCGAGTGTTGAGAAAGCTGACGTGCGAGATAAAGTACCACGAGGATTTACGTGCTATGAATCACAGTCAACTGTTGATTAGAGGGTAGAAATGTGTTGAAGACCAATGGGTGGGAATAAGTCTTAAGTAAAATACGATATAACCAACACAACGACCAACTACTAATTGGATAATGTAGAAGAAATGGACCAGGAAAATATGGACTAGGAAGAAATGGACCAGGAAAATATGGACCAGGAAGGAATGGACCATGGTAGAAACTCGAGTAAAATTATGACTCATGGAAGAAATGGACCAAATACATAGGTAGGCAAGTTTTTGAGTGGAATATGTCTAAGTTAATGTACAAATATATTTCTTATATAAACTGAGTTATAATGACATAGAATGATTTTATTTTTGCATTTTTAGATAAATAATCTCTTCTTTGTGTCAATTATAGTTCAAATCCCCCGAATTATGGAAATAATACGTATTGTCTTAAATATCAAACATACCGATGTTAGAAGCACTCAAAAGTAAATACATAAAGAAGACGAAATATATGCTAATTTCGGGCGCGATTGTTATAAATGGAAATTTGAAAGGATAAGTGAGGGTTGACGTCAGAGTCAACAAAAATAAAATGAAAGAGCCTCCAATGATCCGAGTCGAGTATTCATCTTTGCAATCCGGCCGAGATGAAGGCACCTCAACACATACAGACAATGCCTTGGACCCCCTAGAGTCAGTCGCCTCCCTTCCAGAAAGGCACCAAATTCCTGCCCCTCGTCTTCGTTAAAGGAGTTCCATCCCTCGTCCTCGAAAGGAGTCCTATCCTTCGTCTTCGAGAAAGGAGTTCCATCCCTCGTCTTTGTGAGAAGAATCCCTTCCCTTGTCTTTGATTTAGAACTTCCCATCCCTCGTCTCCGTTATAGGACTTCCCATCATCGACTTCGATTTAGGACTTCCCATCCTCGTCCTCGTGAGAGGAGTTATATTCCTCGTCTTCAGGAAGGGACCCTCCACCATATGAAGACTTGTTCCTCTTAGGAATTTGCTAATAACTCCTCAGTCCTGTAATTATATTCAAAGTCTAATTTGGAGAATGGCAAGATCCTAACGGACCTCAAAACCTTTGCCCCATTATATATTTTCTATTTATATTCATGTAAATAATTGATTTATATAAATTGACAATACATTTAATTCAAATTTGCTAAATTGTAAACAAAACATAATTTCAATGTTATTAGAGATTTAAAATGAGCATTTAAAACTAGTCTAAGGTTCCCCCCTTTAATTTCCCCTCACTTTTTCTGGAGGGATTCTGGTCATTTTCGGACCCGTATGGTGCTACTGCAACTCAAACATGTGATGTGGTCTCCACTGGTATACTTCCTGAAAAAAGCCGTCTCACCTTTTACCCACCTCTCATAGTATCTCAGCTCTCATACCCCACACCTAAAAAGCTTGAATTCTTTTTAATTTTCGGGTTCCTCCCGGATAATGAACTGGCGAGTCTGCGCTCCTAGGACAAATAAAGTCTCTGCCCAGAATCGGCCAAATACTTCCCCTTTATTCTAGACGTCCCCCGAGTTTGCTTTGTCCTTTCCTGGAAAGTCTGAATCATCCCCATAATACTCCCTCCTGGACAAAATTGTTAAAAAATAAATTGGTATAGAACATAATACATAGATTTTAATTGGTTTATATATTTACTAATGCTACATGGGGTATGTTCAGATTTTTATTAGTTAATATATTGAATAATGATTCATGATATATTGTTCATTTCAATGGCACTCGGAAAGATTTCGTGTCCAGAGCGCTTCTTTTCCTCACTCACGAAAAGGGACCCACTAAAATAAGGACGTGGAAATAAATTCACATCGTAGCAAAGTTAAATATTCTCGATTCTCCTTTTGAATAACATTTAATAGGAAGAGGAGTTGATGTTCATGGCTCTTTCATCCGGAATTTGATGATCTTCAAGTCATTTTGGACTACCATGGAGCTACGTTCATCAGGAAATCATGAGGCTTCTTTAATAGAAATACAGGACTGATGAGTTCGTTAGCGAATTCCACTAAGAGGAACAAGTCTTCAATATGGAGGAGGTGATGGTAGGAGGGGCCTTCCTGAAGACGAGGAATATAACTCCTATCACGAAAATGAGAATGGGAAATCCTATTTTGGAGACGAAGGATAGGACTCCTTTAACGAAGACGAGAGGAGGGAATTTGGTGCCTCTCTGGAAGGGAGGCGACTGACTCTAAGGGGTCCAAGGCATTGTTTGTATGCGTTGAGGTGCCTTCATTCGGCCGGATTGCAAAGATTGAATACTCGACTCGGATCATTGGAGGCTCTTCATTTTATTTTGTTGACTCTGACGTCAACCCTCACTATATCCTTTCAAATTTCCATTTATAACAATTGCGCCCGAAATTAGGCATATATTTCTTCTTCTTTATGTATTTACTTTTTGAGTGCTTCTAACATCGGTATGTTTGATATTTAAGACAATACGTATTATTTACCATAATTCGGGGGATTTTGAACTATAATTGACACAAAGAAGAGATTATTTATCTAAAAATGCAAAAATAAAATCATTCTATGTCATTATATACTCAGTTTATATAAGAAATAGTATTTGTACAATACTTAGACATATTCCACTCAAAAACTTGCCTACCTATGTATTTGGTCCATTTCTTCCATGAGTCATAATTTTCCTTTTCTACCATGGTCCATTCCTCCTGGTCCATATTTCCTGGTCCATTTCTTCCTAGTCCATATTTTCCTGGTCCATTTATTCTGGACAACACTCAATGGAATGGTCAAATCTCTATATTGTACTTATTATAGAAGAAGAAGGAAAAAAGTATCGTCATCCAGAAGTGCTCCTGCCTGTTCTTATTATGTATTGTTTACATTGATCATCATTGCTTGGGATCAAATTTCTCGAATGGGAGTGGACGGGTGGCATGATTCAGTCATTATATTTGCCCCGTCTCGTCTCATCCTCCTCCTCAATGATCGGAGGAGGAGACGAGACGTTTGGGAGCTCCTTCATCATGTGGTCGCTCCTGCACTGACTCGGCTCATGAATATGTTAACCATCTGGATGACGAATACTTTTTCCTTCTTCTTCTTAAATAAGTACAATAATAGAGAGGTTTGTGTTGAATGTTAGCACGATGGCCGTGTTGAAGTGTGGTTTCTTTTGTTTCTAGCTCAGGTAGAGATCAAAGTAACCATACCCGATCAAATACTATTTCTCATAGTAATTGAGTAAATAATGGCAAAAATAGTTCTATTTTTGCAATTATAGACAAGTTTTCTGTTGTTGTTGTTATTAGACCTTTTTTACATGCGTCATCATTTTCCTTTTCTATCTTGGGGCATTTCTTCATAATATCATGCTTCATCATTTACTTAAAGTAATTTATCGAGTCCTATATTTAATATGTTATTTAAAAGAAGCGTTTACTGCATTCATGAATGATTCTTATAGAAGTACATCGCAAGGAATATGATATCTACATAACTAAGAAAAAAAGTTCTTGGAATAAAGATGTTTTACAAATGTTGCATATTGAGATAGAGTTAAATAATACAAATATTATTTTGTTCCTTATCAGGGGATAGTAGTTACAAAGTTGTTAATCACCCACAGAGTTAGCTAAGATTGAATTATGACTTAATAAATCAGCAATATATATTGTAAGCAGTAAAATGTCATTTAACGGCTAATATTAAATGATATCCGACGAAGATTTAATCAAAATATAAAAATAAGCGTCAACCAACCTTCAACTGAAGGAATAAAGTTCATTTTAGAGTAACTTTATATTTATTTAAATGATATTAGAAGAAATGGGCGAGGAAAAAATAGTATCCAAGATTGAAAATGATAGCTCATAATGACAACATCAAGGAAATCCTTTATTTATAATTACTAAAATAAAATAATTATTGATCATTACTTACCTAATTTATATGAGAAGTAGTATTTATATTTTACTAAGTTGTATTCCACCGAAATACTTGCCTGCCCATGTATTGGGACATTTTTTCCATGATTTATAATTTCTTTTTCGATCTTGAGTCCTTTCTTCCTCGTCTATTTTTTTCTTTTGCCATTTCTTCCTAGCCGTTAGTTTCCACGGCCAATTCATCTGACACCCTCTTAGATATATGTGAATAATTTATTTCGAGAGATGAAAGTATATGCTTGATCAAAAGTTAAATATTTAAAAGTTATGATTAAAATAGTAGACACTAACTAAGATCTAAACTGTTCACAATTTCCATGAATCTGAATTGTTTTTCGTAAACAGTTACCAACAGAATAATTTAACAATTGTTTTTGGCTAAATTTAGCGGTCCCAAAAAAAAAATAACTTCCGTGTAATAGAGGATTATTCATGTGAAGTTCTTCTAGGGATTTCCCTTCTTCTAACAATAATAAAAATGTTAAATTACCGTCTTCATAACTTGTCTTTTATGTAGATATTGTGTTAAGAAGTTTTTAGTTCCATAGGCGAAGACTTAGATTTTTATACCGAAGTTGGCCAAAAATATTTTCCATACAATCTTGCATGAATCTTGACCCAGAAAAAGCCACCTTGAGAAAGTATATAATTGTATTTATTCAAGAAACAAAGTCGTAAATAAAATTATTCCTTTTGTTCCGGTTTCCCAGACTGCTCATTTGTATGGCCAATGCACAAGGTAGCATGATTTTAAAGAAATCTAACAGAAAAGCTAGAGCTATTTATACTTTTCAATGTCGGCCTTGCTTAAAGCTGTTCCCAGGGATCTTGAGGTCATTAAGTCAAACCAATGGCCGAATCGCTCACAAAACTGTGTTGCTTTTTTGAAAAATTCAGGAAATTTATATTTACCGATTTAAAACTAAAAAGATCAATGTCGGCCTTGCTTAAAGCTGTTCCCAGGGATCTTGAGGTCATTAAGTCAAACCAATGGCCGAATCGCTCACAAAACTGTGTTGCTTTTTTGAAAAATTCAGGAAATTTATATATACCGATTTAAAACTAAAAGGAGACCTTCATTATTCTAAATTTTAAGTATATTTTTTGTGAGAGTCGAGGCTGAATTTGGATTTCTCCATCACGTAGGAAGGAAACAAGCTCCTTGAAAGGTTATAATGAAATGGCAGAATAAGTAGCACAAGGTCGAATTTCTTCTGAGGAAGTGGGCTTCCGATCAGATCCCAATTTGTCTCGTACGGGTTATTCACCTTCGTGAATTTGAGTTCCGTTCTGGATTTCACATAGTTGCATACTGTAAGGAGTTACAAAAGTATATTTTTAATACTTTCTATGAACTGGACCCTCCAGGAATCAAAATGAGAGTCCGTAGAATATCATCCGAGTACGTGTGGCCGAGACTCAACGATTATGGAGCGGACTAAAAGCTATAATGCATGTCAAATAGACTTGCTTTACACAATTCCGCCACTTAAAAGAACTTTTGAGCCACCAAAGGAGGAATTTAAAAAAATGCATGTGGATATCATATGGTCCTTTCTGGTGTTATGGATCAGGTGTATAGGCAAGTATTTGAGCGGAATACAACTTAGTGTTGTACAAATACTATTTCTCATATAAATTGGGTAAAAAAGTACAAAAAATTACTTTATTATTGCAATCAAAAATAAATGATTCCTTGTTGCTGGGCAAACATTTATTTGAGCCATTTTTTTTTTCATCCGTCATAATTTCCCTTTCGGACAGAGGGAGATCCAAGAGAAATAAAAAGGTTACATTTATCAGGCTCCTGAGTGATTCGTACAAATCAATGCACTACATCGTACATGTTTTTTTAAATAAAAGCTATCCGGGTTTTTTTTATAAAAGCCAGCCCGGGGAGGTATTTGGGGAGCTGGCCACTACAACCTAGATTACAATTCATAAATAGACATTGTAGTTTAAAATTTAAACTTTTTAAATTAACAAAATTTTACTATTCTAAAATCAAATAAATAACTTCTACTTAAATATAAAGTGTACAACAGTATAGATCCAAACTGTTTATATACTTGATGAATGATGAATGTTTTGACCCTAACTTTAGTCTCCTGTTAAGTTGCCTACATAGATGGTTCTCTCGACGTAACTCTACTTTTAATGCTCTGGTTGAGCCAAGTATCCTTTGCCCCCACTTATATTAAAAGGTTTGTGAATCTTTTTGTATGCTAACTTGCGTTTTTACATTTTTTTTAAAATTAAATGGCGACAAATAAGATAGGATATTAAGTACTAGGCGCATGTTATATATTTACAAATATTTATAGATAATTTACCAAACTGCATTTACATATTATGACTAACAAGCCCCTAAAGTATAGAGTCATTTATCTTGAAAAATAGAAAATGCATGCATATATTGAAAAAATATTGCTCTGAGTTATTTCTTAGCTTTTTGTTATATTCAACTCTTGTGTAATACGTCTTATTTAAGCTATGATGGGATAATAATTTTAGTCTACTTTTACACTAAAAGTCTATTGTTTAGATATATAATTTATATAAATGTATAATATATTTAAAACCCGAAATTAAAGACATATATTAGCCCGAACAATGTTTTAGTTTGTAATGCTTTTGATCTCTAAGGTAATTATTGTAATCCTTAATAAACATTATTCGGTGTAATAAAAATGTATCGTATCAAAATACCTCTAAAAACAAAAAAGATCCTTACCTGAGAGTAATTAACTTTTAGGCTGAGTAGTTTAACACAATGTCCAGAACTTAAAATAAGTGAAAATATATAAAACAAAAAAAAATTTGATTTAATTTCAAGAGGGGATTTTATACCATTGGATAATTAATTTATAAATACCAAATAGAGTCATTAGATTGCCCAATCAGATGCATGTTAATCCAGCAGGTCTCAACCTTGTCCTAATCAGGAGCCTCATTGCCGAAAAAATATTTTTGCCAGAGCCATATAGTGCCACATTATGTAACAACACTGCATTATGTAATAATCAGGAAACGACCTGGACACTTTTTTTGGCCGGGAGCCGGGCCGAGACTTTAATATATTCGTTCCTTCGACTTTCTGTAAGTGACGATGATTTTTTAGATCATTTTAGATATTTTTTTAAAAATATATATAAATATTTTCTAAAAAAAACGTAGTCACTTTCAGAATGACGAATGAACAAAATATTATAGTTCATAAAACTACCGGGAACCGGTGATAATGTAATACATTTTGAGTGAGAGTTAAAAGAGTCGCAACTAGTCTTAAAGGAGCCGCGGGTAGAGTATCGCTGCTTTATAATATTTGTACTGTCATCCTATGTGTATTTGAGAACTTCTAGATTTTTAGGCAATAGATTACTCATTTCAATCAATAACTAAGTAATATCCCCCCCCCCCTTCTTCAAACACAGTGCTATTTATTATATAGGCCCCCACGAAAATGAAATAAATTATTTTACTGCAAAATTGCAGTTTATTCTATATAAATTTAGATGTGCAAAAAATCTTCTCCCAGAAAGTTTTACCCCAATATTAAATTTTATCGTGAAACATAGCCCCTGAAGCACGCCATGTTTGGTTGTTCTTCTTATTTTTATGTTCATGTACATTAAGCCTATTACGTTCATTTACCAGTGTTTGTTCTCCCTAACTTGATATATGTATATAAACATAACAAGATTGTAAAACTATAATTGAGAAATAAAGTTATATAAAAAATGTAATACCCCCCCCCCCCCCCTCTTCAAACACAGTGCTATTTATTGGTTGCAAGCAATCAGACAATGATCAGGTTCTTTGTTTAAAGACACGGATTATGGGCGCAATGCAACAGTGACAGATACGGACTTAGCTATAGACAATATGGGTACCTTCAATGTCTAATATGACCTTCGGAAAATATAAGAGTTTAATTCTCACTTTTTAAACTAATGATCTTTTTTTTTCTTGAATGAATTATTTTATTTTTTAAATATCCTATGAATGTAATTGTCAACATTTATTTTTGGGATTTTTCGAAATGATATGTTAAACATACACTGTAGTTTTTACTAGAGGTCAATCGATATATCAATTAGGCCGAAGTGTCATAACTGATAAGCACCGATAGTTTTATATTTAATTTTTTCGAGCATTTACTTTAAAAATATTTCTGAATACATTTCAGGGCTTTCAATTCTATGAAATTGTATTTAGAAATTCATTTATTCAATCAAACAGATGAAAATAAGCTCCTTTCTTAGAGCCATAGTTGTCAAAGAAAGCGCTGTTTTCTCAAACACCTATAGCGTATAGTAATTAACGTTAATTTCCTGTAACAACCAATTGAAAGTACTTGTTATATATCTATAAAATAGTTTATTTTAAATTTTCAAGCTTATTTTAATAAAGGGATTCATAAATGACATGAATCCTGGCCCATCTGACAAGAAAAATTGTATTTTCAAGGATGATATTCTTCTCTTCAAACAGATGTTCGCACTGTCAATTTCCATTCTTCATCGACGACCTTGTTTTCTTCTTCTATTTCAGGTCAGTAAAAGGATGAACCATTTACAAAAGAACACAATAATTACATTCATTCAACTTTTAAGACGGGCATTCAAATCTTTAAAATAAAAATGATATGAAATCTTTGGAAGATCAAAATTAAATTAATGAAACGTTATTATACATATATTGTTTAGAATAAAGTCGCTTAATTAATCGATCGTTTTAATTATGTAAAAGTTAAATACTTATTCAATCATAACTCTAAAAGTTTATCCAGTTGTTTGGGTCAACCATCAACATTTTGTCAATTTATTTTTATACAACTATAAATATCATTAGTATGATTCAACACACCTTTTTAGCACAATCCGAATAATCCAATGACCTCTTTCCTATGCGTTAAATCATATATTTTTCAAATATATGAGCATCCAAAATAAATGCAGCTTTTTTAACATTCATTTAAAACCAATTCATATGCATTCATTACGTCAAAAGTCCTTTTTGCAATTACGGAACACGCCCTTTTTTGTTTTTGTTGTTGAGTAGATTATACGTCAGGAGGTTCTTTTCCAACAAAGATATTTTGTTCATAGTACAAAAAAAGGAAAGTAATATGGCATTTTGGTGTTATGTTATTAATAAGGGTCTTCATTACTCTTTTTAGAGTCGTTCCTACAATAATAAGCAGAAGCAGAAGAAGAAAAAAAATATGAAGAGGCCCGGGTTGTTAAATAGTAGGAGAGGGGGGGGGGGAAGAATGATCTCGTAGGAGGCTGAGTTATATATAGAAGTAGAAAGAGACATTGAGAGAAAGAGAGCAATAGATAGAAGTCAGGCAATTCCCCCACCCTGGGAAGTCCATTGATGGGTGCGAATGCCTCTGTGAGGAAGGTTGGGTGGACTCCAACAGTAAAAGAACAACATGCATTATTTTTATTACCCTACGTTCGCAGGGAGGGAGAGAAAAAGCAAGGTCCGTGTTATTTTACATGTTCTATGGAGTAGAATATACATAGTTTGATATGTGACGTCATAGGATTAAGATTCACTCTAAATAATTGGGCCTATGGCTTCATAATGCATAATCGAAAAATAATTGTTTTCAAAGAGAATTATGTCAGCTATTATATATATATATATAATATGTAATGTAGTCTTTTTATATTCATACCCAAAACTTTGAACAGAGCTATCTTAACTTACGGCGTACAAAGTATGTTTTTAAGTAGAAACGGCGCCTCACTTTTCATATTTTGCATGCATTCTTTTGACTTTTGAAGACTATGATTTAGTCATGGGAGTTTCCCCATGGCTTATGCCTTTTTCCTTACATTGAAATATCCCTATAGTGCGTAAGCCATTGACGTCATGTTTCCATGACATGTCCATGTTGTTTCTCCGCTCTGCTTGTTCTGCGTGAGAGAAGGGTGTGTAAAGTAAGTAAATGACTTGAGGGGGTGACAGTCGTCGGAGGAAGGGAGTGAGAGATCTATAAAGAGAGAGTGAGAGAGCGTGTGATGGCTTCGGACTCTGTTGTGTCTGTCTGTTTCTTCTTCCTCCTGCCTGTGTTCCTGCCTGCGTGTTTATGTTCAGTACTCGGCCTCGAGGTTGATTCCTGTTCCTTCCTTCCTTCCTTCCTTCCTCCCTTCTTTCCTTCTGAGTATTCTTGGGTCCTCCTAGTTGTCCCCTGGTTGTGTGGATTGTCTGCCACTGCCCTCATGTCCGAGGAGAGTGACCGCAAGGAAGTGATCAAGCTGATCCGTGCCTGCCTCCTGAGCAGCAAGGGCGGCGTTTGCCTGGATCAGATCAACCGGGACTACCACGACCTCGTGGGGGAAAACATCCCATACCGGAAGCTGGGACATGCCAACCTCACGGACTTCTTCTCCAAGGCACGCGACGTCTGCCGGATCATGGAGAGCCAAGGGAAGATCCTGGTGCACCCGTGGCCACCAGGACAACCAACACATCGACCTCCTCGTCAGCGGGCAAAAGAAGTCGTCCTCGGGATCCGCAAGAGGGAAAAAGCGAGGTGGAGGAGCAGCAGCAGCAGCACTATGGCTTCCGCCGCCCCGCCCAAAGATCCTCCTGGATCCCTCCCGTTCACTCCCACCACAACAACGCCCATCACCACCACTTTAATGGCCATGGCAAAGGAGGGAATCATCCACGAAGAGGAGCCGCCAACAAGAAAGTGGGCTCAGGACGACTCCCACCCCGAAGCAGCATCTCGAACTCCACGTTTCGAATGCCCTCTCAGCCTCAATCCGGAGGGGGAGTAGGACTCTATGCCAGCAGTGCGAGTGTGAGTGCGAGTGCCAGTGCCTCTTCCTCCTCTCACAAACAGCTACGCGCCCCATCATCAATACCGCACAACAACAACGCGAATGGATCCAATAAAAATACGAATGGGGCCGGAGGAAACGCCTCGTCGAATACGTATCAGACTACTCCACACGCAACTGCTCCTGTTCAGGCCAATGGACGCTCACCAGAGAGCTATCCTCTGAAAATCGGAACCTTTCACTCGGGAAGGCAGTCCAATACGAAGCAAAAAGGGAATCCCACCAGGTCCAATGGAGCGGATGAAGGGCGTGACTATGTCAAGGATTTATCGCAGTACTTGGAGTCCAAAGGCATGGGGCCCCTTGAATTTAAAACTTCGGAGATGGGATCCAAGAAAGTCCGTGCAAGGACGTATGTGTCGTCTGTTTGTGTGGAGGGGACGTCCTATCGGACGTTCCCCTTGGAGTACGGTTCCAAGGAGCTGGCAGAAGCCGCTGCGGCCAAGCTGGCTGTGGAGGCCCTAGGGCTGAAGGAGGAGACGGCGCATAAGCCAAAGGAAGAGGGCTATAAGCAAGTCGGGAAATGAATGATGTGATTGCTCAGCGGATAGTGGAGATGGTGGGGGATAAGATGAATGGGGTGTGGTCCACGCAGATCGATATGGAGTATAAGGGTAAATATAAGGAAGTGCTTCCTTTGGGATGGCCACAGAGTGTGATATTGGAAAGGCATGGCCTCACGGTCTCCACACCTATTAAGGACTATTACATCGTCATACCGCAAAAGACAGGGGAAGAGGAGGAGAGTCAAGACAAGCCTATTTTTGATTCATCGAAGAAAACAACGCTTCCGCCTCTCGTCCTTCCAGAGGACCCTTATTGGTACGTTCACATCCTCGCAGTGCACAGCCCTGAACATGTCGTGGTTCGATTCCTGGACGACAGCAGCTTCGATGACCTCAGCACGGAAATGGAACTCTATTACTACGATTTCTCAGCGAAGCTTCCACCCGTGACTGAGCCAACGGTAGGCTCACTCTACGCTGCCAAGCTGGTCTCGGATTGGCATCGCGTTCGTGTACGGAACGTCATGGGAATTCGCGTCACGGTGTACTTCATCGACCTTGGGGATGAGGAGACCCTCACGGTGAATGATCTTCGCGCCATGAACCCCAAGTTCCTTAGCTTCCCTCCACAGGCTATATCTGTTAACCTGGCGGGTCTCGAGAGCCTGGAGGAAGATGCGGCGGCCTCCCATCTGCGGGAGATCATCTTGGGACGATCCCTTGTGGCAGAGGTCATCTCCCGGGGAGAGGAAGATGCTCCCAGGATCATTCTCTACGATACGTCTACAGACAACGATATTAATCTCAACAAGCAGGTTCTGGAGGAGCTACGAGGTGAAGTCAGCGAGGTTCTCAATTCTCGACTATCTCCTGGGGATGAAATCAGTCCCGCTTTCCTTCTCTCCGTTTCTTCCTCCGCTTCCGGTGAACTCATTTTGCAAAGAGGTCTGGACTCACTGCAAAGCCTTATTCAGGAGGCGAAGGATAACCTCTCGGCGGATGAGCCCAGCTCCCTAGGAATAATAAACTCTACCTGGCCAAAAGTGCTTTAAATGAAAACACTCTATATCGGGCCTCACTCCTATCCACTCAAGTCAAAGAAGGAAAAGTAAGAATTATATGTTGAGCTTTTTTATGGGAGGTCGATATTTGGGATGCCTTATTCTTATAGATATAACTGCGTTCAATTTATGATTAATTATTGCAGGGTTTTTACTCAATACTGGAGTGAAAGGCATTGAGTCTCTGCTAAGCAAAAAAAAATACACTTATAAAATGGTGCCGATGATAATACAATTATAAAATTATACGATATATTTCATCGATATTTAATGGCACGATTTAATCAAAATGATGCTTTTTGGAGACACAAAGGTAATGGAGAAAAGGGTGTTTTCTTCAATATATCTTTTCGACATTTTTGAATGCCCAGTATTGAGTATCATCAGCAAAGCAAAAAACTTTAAAAGGCTCCTAATATATCTGCTTATTCATTTTGTTCCTATTATCAGCCAGTGCTAATTTTAAGGATTGACCAAAAGATCCCCTTTTTATATGTGTGTTTAACAGCAGCAGTCCCTTTGGTCTCCCATTTCTTCTCTTTCTTCATTTCTAGCTTCTACTCTGCGTTAATTTTTGTTTTTAATTGTTTTGAACCCTTATATTATCTAACCCACTTTCCATTAATTTTCCAAAACCTTTCCTTACATTTCTTCTCTACTAATTCATAATTCCTGCTATTTAGGTTGAGGTGTCTCTCGTTGATCAAGGGATGGTGGTCAAGGTAGACTTAACTGATTTACGGGAGATCAACTCTAAGCCACTGGCTGAGATTCCGCATCAGGTAATCAAAACCGTACATAACATTCAGTCAATTAAAAGGATTGCCTATTAAAAGGGGCCTTTAATACAGAGTAAACAAAGGAAGAAACTTGATTACTTTGCTATTCGTGTTTAACGGCCTAATATCATTGCAGATTTTTATATATAAAAAATTGGGAATATTGAATTTCAACTGAAAAAAAAAACACTTATTTAAATAAATGATTTTCTGGTTCCCCAAGGCTTATAAATGGAATCTTGGTTCCTTGGAATGCCTCCTGCATGAGCCGTTTGGGCAACCACAATGAAAATTGATGATATAACGGTCAAAAAGAATTCAAAGTATATGTAGGATATTCCAAGTCAATAGACACCACGGATTTTGTTGATTTTTGGTACACCTTATAAGGCAACTCCTTGTGCAAAATTTCAAGGAGTTGGGATTAAATTTAAATTGCCGAAAATCCGTGCCCTTCTTACATTTAAAGAGGCGATACCTCCCTTCCAAGAAGTTGATTTTTCATCAACCGATCTTAAATCGTGATGCAATAAAACGAAGAGTAAAATGTTGGCGTTTCAGAGCATACTTAAGAACTAAAGAAGTAGTCCAATTTATAGTTTCTAAAAGAAAAAGAGTGGGGTCTCGATGGGATCATCGCCAAATAGAGGAAGGCTGACAAATAAAAAACTGATCGAATGTTGAACTTATATTGAGTAAGACTATTATGAAAAAAAATGGTTAAGTCTCAACGAACAAGAAAATGTAATAAAAGATATTCGTCTCAAAAAAGTTCCGTTATTGGAATAAGTGTACCACCTATTTGTGCTTGCATTATATAAATTAAATCATCGGTGCATCTTCAATATTTATTGTTCTACTTGTAATTTTATGCTTATAACCAAATGTCCGTATTCAATTAATGCCGATCTGTTGCAGCTCTGCCTATTTACTTCTATTGTTTTTTTTCTCATGGAGTCAGCCGTCTCTTTCTATTCTTCTCTCCTTGCTTTTTTTGTATCCTCACATGCTTGTCTCTCTTTGTCCCCCTATCCAGGCCTTTAAAGCCCGCCTCGCTAATGTCCCCGAGGGTTGGACCCCTGAGGCCGCCGAGAAACTTCGAGCCCTCATACCGCAAGACAAGGCGATATCCGTCAAAGTAGTGCAGTCCTCCCCTGACGGCCAATTACCCCTCGTGGAGATTCGCTTCTACCTAGATGGAGGGAAGGAAGAGGATAGCAGCAGCATCAATGCTCTCATTTCCGATATGACGGAGCTTTTTATTCTTCCTGAGACTTCTTCGCCTCCGCCTACTCCGTCATCAGCCTTTTCCCCCATGGATGAACTCCTCTTCTCAGAGATTGCCTCACTCAAGGGCCTCGTTCCACCCAAGATACCAGAAAAGGATGAGTTTCTTGACGTCACCGTCACACTCGCTGCAAGTCCCAGCAATTTTTACGTAAGAACCTATTGCTATTTTTATTCTGTCATGTTTTAAATATGAAGATATATTGGAAAATAAATACGTTCATATTGCATAGAAAGCTGACTTTTCGCTTGCCAGGAATTTTTAATGATGCCGCCACACCGGCAAGTGGGGAAAATAATATCTTAAAATCCTTCATTCTTCCCGCTTACATCATCAAAAATCTATTGCGACTTTTTGATGACGTAAAAATAATAAAACCATTAATGAGGTTTCACTTATCTGAAACTTGAGCGTAGTCAATTATACCGTTAATCTACCGAAAGGCATACCTACAAATTTTAGCGCAAGAACATTTGAATAATTGAGCATGGAGTGTAAATTAATGCTATATTTATTAATATGATTTCAATTATTTATTAGACATAATATATTTAAACTTTTTGGCTATATTTTTTAACTTAACAGTCTGCATTTTTCTATTTGAATTTATTGAGTAACAAAAATGGCTGAAAAATAAAAATAGAAAAAATCCTCCCCATTAGAGGTTTTGATTAATTCATTAGTACTCAAATGAGTGTTGGGGGAATCATTCTTCTTGGAAATAATCATCTTTTATTTCCCTTATTTCTTTCTTCTCCAGGTTCAGCCATGGCGACAAACCGAGTCTCTGGAGATCTTGGTGAGTGAAATCAACGAGTACTACTCTGAGCCCTCTCGCCGCGTGCACTCAATCACCCTGGATGACCTCAAAAAGGACTCCTTCTTCGCTGCACTCCACTCGGATGGATACTGGTATCGCATCAAAGTGGATCAAGTCCTTGAAGATCAAAACCTCACCGTCAAAATCGTGGACTACGGGGACTTCATCATGGTCCCACTCACAAACCTACAGCCGCTATGGCCACAATTTAGAAACCTTCCTATGCAAGCCATCAAGGCCTTTTTGTCAGGTATGTTAGGCTCATCTGGGAGAAATTAAGGCCAGAAACGGGGAACGTGATAGGTTGAACTAAAAATAGCAATTAAAACACTAGATGAATAAAGTTTCACTTTTGTAAGGGCTGTTGTAGTACGCAGATCAAGTCAAAGATAAAAATATCATCCATATTACATACAGCAAGTCCCTGTACTCATGTTTTCATAGATAATGGCATCAATCTTATTATTTTCTTGTGACGTCATCAAAAATATTTTTTAATATAATTATATCAATTTCCTTATGAATTGTTGTTCACTGCTCAACAAGTTAAGTCAAGGGTGTAGTTAATTTTTTTTGCATATTACCAATTGTTTCTTTATTACTCTCTTTATATCTTTCTTTAAACCAATCACGTTGCAACAAATATTCCCTTTTTCTTATCCCTCCGGAACCTTACAATTTTTATGTACTCTATTATATTTCACTCTTATCCCTTCACCCAGAAATCGTCCCAGTGAACGGGGATTGGACCCCTGATGACGCTGTTTGGTTCAGTAACCGCTCAGTGAACAAGCAATTCGTCTCCGTAGTCAAGGATGCCTCCCAGGAGGAGGACGGCTCTATCAAGCTGGGTCTCTCACTCATCGACGTCTCCCATCCAAAGGAAGACATCATCATCGATAAACTTCTCGTGGAAGAGAAAAGAGCCGTCTATTTATGCATATAAGTTGAGCGCCTTTAAGTTTATTATGTTGATTTATTAATAACTTAGCACCTGCTAAGTTTTTTTTGTTTGTTTTTTCCTTCTTATTATTTTATTAAGAGGTTTAAATGTAAAGAAAGAAATACATTCACACAAATATAGATATATATTAATGATGTAGTTCCTTTGTTTTATTTGAAGCTTCTTTAAGCAAGGTGTGTGTATATATATATATATTGAGCACAGTTGTTGGGACTATAAAATTGATATTATGTAGATATAATATTGCTTCCATGGACTTTTCTCTGCCGATACCCAACATTTCGTTTTTGAAAACAACTAAATACTGATAGCAAGACTTAATAACAACAATCAGTAATATTAGATTTTATCGTAATCTTAAATTCATAATTAATTCCGCCTTCAATCAGTAAATTTGTAAATAAATATTTACTGTAAATAAGAGCGGACTAACTGAAAGTAGATCTCGCACAAATCAGCCAAGGCCCAGAAACAATAGATATACAAAGTACACTAGACCATGGGAGTGTAACGGCAACGATCACGCCTTTTTACTATTTGCTGCATGAGGCTGACGAATATAGATAAGAAGAAATAAATATTCAACAAGTTTCTTATTATTTAAATAAATTTCAGATAGTCATCACTCTGTTATACATCTCAAAATTATTATTATTAAGTTATTGTTGTTAATAAAGCATAAAACCACTATCATAATTAGGAAGCGTTAAAAATTATTATTAAACGTGATATTTTTTGTTATCTGTCGTATTTTATTTACATACTTATTTAGATAACAAAAGAAATAATTTTGTAAATAAACAAAAAATATGTTTATAGTCTTTTCATTGTTCACAACCCTTCAAAACTATTTTATCTTTAATTTTTTAGACAAAATTCATAAAAATTTAAAGCTGTTCTACAGCATTTACCAAAAAAACCATTAAAAATTTCAATAGTTCGAAACGTATCATCTCATCTTTTTTTTTCTCTGCAGCAAGGCCATTATTAGTCACATAAAAAACATATTAAAGCAACTAAAAGAGTGATATAAAATTTTAAGTTTTACAACAACAATAGACATAGTTTATAATAAATTTTCTACTAAAAGGCCAAAATATCTTAACAAATACATACAAATCTAAATAAATAACATAATATCTAAAAAACAAAGAATAAAATTACGCGAAAAAAGAATATTAAAGGTCAAAATATTTTTTTAATTTTTTCCTTGCGATTTTCATTGTCCTTGGAGTAGATTTTTTTTGTAAAATCGTAGCACCTTTTTCAAAGTATGGAGATGTCGTGCAGATTGAGAAGGGTAGAACTTAGTAACTTCAAAAGCATAATTCCATGAACTGTCCTGGGTTTTGGGGATTAGTTAGCGAAGAGCACAATACCTCGCAGCAGCGAAAATAAAAATTGCCCTCAGATGGTCAACATTTACTGGCGTGTAGCTTGTCAAATGTTTGGCAATATAGGCCTTACAGTAAGAAATTGAAGCATTTATAGCTTTGCCTTCGACTGAGATGGGCTTAGTGTATGGTTGCAAACCAAAAAGTAAAAATCCATTAAGGAAGCTGGGCCTAAATTTTGTGATAAAATCCTGATTCAATATAATAAAATATTTTAATAAAGCTAAAACTGGACAGTCACTAAAAGCGTAAACACTGTCATTATAAGTTTTCCCGCAGTCCTTGCAAGGGCGAAAAAATCGAAGCAGCCCAGCAGAGATCTTAAAAATTTGTGCTTCTGGATAATATTAATACCAGACTTGTTGACGTTCCCGAAAAATTATCGTTCATCTTCGTTTTAAGATTGAATCGTACGTCAATCTGAAAAAAATTGATGAAGGTTTTTTATTGAAAATAAATTTATTTTTTGAAACGAACGATAAGACTTTTTTGTTGTCATTCATCAAAAATTTGTCTTTCGCGAACGTCAAACGATTACAAATATACGACAAATCAACAAGTCTGATTTATACATTTTAAATAAATATATACATATTAAAATTTCACACAATATTAAAAATATTATTGTATCATGAAATTCATGGAAAAATAAATTTCACTCAAGAAACTTCTTGCAATGATCCAAACTACCGATGTTATTATTAAAATTAATTTAAGTAAATTAAGTCTTCATTTCAAGTGATAAAAGAGGATTTAAAGCAAAAAGAATATATTTTAACGTATAAATTTTGTCGGTTTAACCATAAACACCATAATGCTTTGAGGTTTCGCTGTTTAGCTTGAAAGAACAATTATAGTTGATTGATTGTCATCCTCTATCTGAAAGTTAAAACGTAATTCATGCAAAGCTAAATTTGAATCCTCAAGTTACTTTAGATTTGTACGAAACCAAAGGTTCAACATCAAAATAATAGATGACTGGCCACTCAAAGAAATGCTACAGTTTCTATAGTAAGGCAAATTTATATTGTATATAAATTTACTATTCCAAGTGAAAAATAAGATTAATATTTGTTGCGCTTCCTTCCTAAAAATAATTATAACGTTGTTGTTTTTTGTCGTTATATGTATGTACATATGTAGCGCGAAGGAGGAGGAGAAATGACAACTCATGTGTTTAAGCGAAAGAGTGTGTTTATTGATTCCTGCCTGCAGGTTATATACCCGCAGGCAAGAGTACTTAAGATCAAGAACCTGCTGAGGTGTGAGATTAAGAAGTGGTAGGTAGACCTGCTGTTACTAAGCAGGTCAATCCGCTACACACACATATATATATATATGATTTAAAAAATTAACAAGTATAAAAGAGTGATAGTTGTCAATAATGCCTGAAAATTATTTCAAATATTAAATAATAGTTGATAAAACTTAATTTCTTTTTCTTTTCTAAATTGAGTTTTATTTTATTAGTAATAGAAAAAAGGAAGAGGTTTGTGATTAATTTGATACTATAATAAAAGGGATGCCAGAGAGATACAAGAATCTATATTTTCTAATCGACAGTTGTTTTTCTCTTTCTATATCAGGTCGGGTATAAAGTAATCCCTTGCCTATCTTTTTTATGTTTCAGCCTCATATAGCAAAGAGTAAAAAGGGTTTATCCTTCCATGAGTTCTAGACTTCCATGAGTTGATGAAAGTATTTTTTCTAATCTAATGGTCATGAAATAAACATTTAAGTTTTCCTAGATAATAATAGGCATAGCCTTACATCACTAGTATTAACTGAAGGGTGGTTCCCCTTCTTTTTAATCCCTAAAATTATATTACATGCAGGAAAAACAACCGGGTACCCAACCCGGTTCCCGGCTGTTTTTTGAGTGTCCTGGTCCGGTGTCTAAAAATTACCGGGCCGGGACTTTAAAATTTTCGTTCCTTCTTAATTCTGAAAGTGTCGACGTTTTTTTAGAAACGATTTTTTTTTTTAAATAGGAAATTATCTTTAAAAAAAACCGTCGTCACTTTTTTTCGAGAATATTATTATAGGAAATTATTTTCTAAGAAATAAGTCGTCGTTTTTGTTTTTTGGAAATTATTTTCTTTAAAAAATGTTGTCACTTTGAGAATGACGAAGGATCGAAAATATATTAAAGTCCCGGCCCGGCTTGAAAAATTTAAATCCCGGCGAAAAAAAGTGTCCAGGTCATTTTCTGATTACAAGGTAGAGAATATTTCATTTCGTCGCCATTGTAACCATAGGCGTAGGAGACAGGGGGCAACTGCCCCCAAAAATTCGGGTGAGTTCTCAAATTCGGGCAAATTGGTTGAGGTATTCGGGCATTTAAGTTGTAGAAAAAAACATGAAATTATAAAAGCAACCGGATTTTTAATTATAACCAAATATAATATAATGAATAGTATCTAATTACTATAAAGAAAATATTAATCTACATACATATCTTTCTTCATTCGATTATTTTTTCACCGATTTAACAGTTTTTGTTAAAATTCGAGCAAATTAAATGCTGCACCCCCAAACCAAATATCTAACCCTACGCTTATGATTGTAACTACATTATAGATGTCTTGAAGTTGTTCAGTTGAGTATCCAGTTTATTACATAGGTCAGTGATATCTTAGTTTGGACGATAACACATTATATATTTATTTTAGACTAGTTACATATGTAACTAATATGCCCTGTGGCAAAAATATACTTGATTACACACACGTATGAAAGAACGAAAATAAGGACTGCCAGTTGAAAATTAATTAAGAATAATGGTTGCACGACAGATTAGGACTACCACCCCCCGGGCTTTTACCCCCCCCCCCCCCCCGTGCCATTCACTCCCCGTTACTAATATTTTAAATATCTTAAAGTCCACTTATTGAAGTCAACTATATTTTCTTTATGACAAAATTGCATTAGTGTTTAAAAACTATGTTCCTATTAACAGATCATATGTGTACAGGGTGGGGCAAACTAATTTCCTTTTTTCCAAAGGCAATAAAACAAGCTGTGTAATTCAGAAAGGTTTTATTTTTGTTTCATAATGAAAGCACATCTTTAAAGTTTTATTTACATAGTTTTAAAATCACACCACTTAGATGACCATAGGCGTAGGAGACGGGGGGCAGGGGGGGCAACTGCCCCCCCAAAATTCGGCTGAATGCTTAAATTCGGGCAAATTGGTTGAGGTATTCGGGCATTTAAGTTGAAGATTTTTTTTTTGAAATTATGTAAGCAAACGGATTGTGAATTATAAACAAGAGCTTTCCACCTTTATGTGAACTCAATTCAATTTAAAATTTCAGCTTTTTCCCCTTTTGAAGAAAAATAACGCTCAACTTTTAGCTTATGAGAAATATGAAATTCAATTTTATCACACATTTAAGTTAATAATTTTGGTGCCACTGAAAATATGCACCTCGCACGTAGAAGGTAAGAAGAGTGTACTTTGATACTACTTAGTACTCAGTAAAAGAGATGTAAAATAACAACGGATCTACAAGTTATAGTACTACGATAGTAATAAAGTTCTTCTCAGAAATAATTGTTAAGTGAACATACCTTATGGAGTTTCGGCAACTTTATTCATCGAACTACTAAACAACACTTTTCTCTATAGAGGTAAGTTTCTGCTCGCTGTATTGACCAGAATGTACTTATATTTGAAAATTATAATTAAATTAATGTTCACTTCACTAAGTTAAATCCAATAAATTTTAGTTTTTGGTCATGAATAAGTCAAGAAAGAGGCTATACAGAAGCAGAGTAAGATGTTCAAACTGTGGGAAAGAAGTTGATGGCGACTACAAGAGGAAACACGTGTCAAGAGTGCATGAAAATGATGAACATGTAAAGTTTATTCCTTTGGTTGATCAAAAGCAGAAAAAACTTTCCTTCGGAATTATGAACAGTGAAAAAAATGAGATAATGATGCCAACGGAGGCCACTTCCTATACAGAAGAATCAAGCAGTATAAAGGACATACCAACTGAAAATAATGAACATACTGAAGAGGTATAGGTGAAGATTCTTAATTTGCTAGCTGTAGAGGCAGTGGTAGAGGATATACAGCCTACAATGGACAAAACAGAAAATAATGATAAAGAGCATGGGCCCATAGGCTACCATCACACTGACATGCGAGATCATCCACATCAACCTCTGTTGGATGAATACAACAGGAAACAGCTAGATCAGGTAAGTGGGGCAAGAGACTTTAATCCTGACCTGTTCAAGAAGTACCAATGGACGAGCTTTGATATTCCCACGAAATCTATAGGTTGTTTCCCGTGACAGAAGTTTTTATTTGATTCCACTTTCACATACAGCAATCGGTAGAAACTGGAACGACTAGTGAAGCATGCCAAGAGCGGTAATCATCGACTTGCAATGTCTTAATGGATAATTTCAAAAGTCAATAAAAATCATCAGACATCAGTCTTGGACCAACTTGATACAACCCACAAAAGACTTGGTCCAAAAGAACAGAAATTACCTTAAAGTTATTGTAGAGTCCATCTTGTACACCGCACTGCAAAACATCCATCAGAGAGGCCATGAAGAAGACAGATCAATGATTGGACAGCAGTCATACATAAACCGTTGAAACCTTATGGAGCTTTTGAATTTGCGATGCAAAGACATTCCTTGGCTTGCCACTAGACTAAACTCAAATTTGGGGGCCCATCGTCAGTGGCTTTCGCCAAAAATCCAAAATGAAATACTGATGATTGCATTTAATTTAGTACTAAAGGAAATAGCTAAAAATGTTAGGGAAGCAGACGAGTTCAGTCTTATTGTGTATGAAACATCAGACGTTGGCAACCGGGAACAAGTGGCAGTGTGTTTGCGCTATGTAAACAATGAGCAGCCTACAGAAGCATTCGTGGGATTTTATTAAGCTAAGTCCACAACCGGTGATACACTGTTCAAAATTGTGCTTGAAGTTATCAACTGCCTAGAGTTACGCGTTGTAGATCAATGCTATGGCGGGGCATCCAACAAGACTGGGAAGGAAAAGGGAGTTGCCAAAAGAATTCAAGAGGTCTCAGCAAACGAAATAGTGAAATACCTCTGATCAAACTCCATCTCTGAAACTTTGCCACACTTCACTGAGATTTCAAAGACCTTAGCTAAAATACCAGTAACATAATGTTCAGCAGAGAGATTTTTTTCTTGTTTGAGAAGACTCAAGACCTACCTCAGGTTCACCATGAGCCAGGAAAGGCTCCATGCTCTAGGACTTCTTAGCATCGAAAGGCGTTTTGTAAATAGAGTGGACATCAATACAATAATAGATTAATTTGGCAGACAAAAATGAAGAAACAACATGTTTTTCTAGTGTCTTCTGAAATAAAAATAATGTAATGAATAATGTGTAATTACAATAAAAAGATAAAACTAAATATTTTTCTGCATTCGATTATTTTTTCACCGATTTAACAGTTCTTGTTAAAATTCGGGCAAATTGAATGCTGCCCCCCAAACCAACTCCTCCCCTACGCCTATGTAGATGACATCCTCCAGAATCGATACACTGGACAAACCTATTTTGGTACTTTCCATTACCCTCGCCAGCGTATCGGCGGGTATACTGGTTATTTCCTCTCTGATATTGGCCTTCAAATCTGCCAGGTTTGTTGGGCGGTTGACATAAACTCGGGATTTCAAGTAACCCCACAAAAAAAATCACAAGGGGATAAGTCGGGTGAACGGGCTGGCCATTCCAAATCGCGAAGAATCGAGAAGAGCTTCACATGCATTCCTCCGACCAGTGAAATCAGCAACAGAAAGTTCCTGAACAATTGTTATCTTGTATGGGTGGAAGTTAAGATCTTCATGGAGAATTCGCCTCACTGAGCGAGCTGATAGTGCAAGAGCGGATGTATGTTTGCGGGCAGAACGTTGTGGAGATTGCAAAATTGAAGTCCTCACAGCCTCGATGTTTTCAGGTGTTCTGACGCGCCTAGCTCTACGAATTCTTTGTTGTGTTGTACTCCCGGTTTCTCTGAACGTTTTGACCCATGCAATGATTGACTTCCGGTCCGGAACAGGGCCTCTAGGTGCAACATTAAAATGAGTGCGAAAAGAGCGCTGGGTTGCAATCACAGACTGATGGTTGGAAAAATACGCCTCCACGGCAAACGCACGCTCCTCTCTGCTCCAACGCATGATAGTGACTGACTGTATTTCCAAGAAAACTTTACACCTGCTTCTTTGAAATGAGCCCACGCTCACTTCTCCACTACAACTACACACCAAATGCCACAAATTAAAAAAAGGAAATTAGTTTGCCCCACCCTGTATGGCCGATATTAGAAACATATTTTTCAAACACTAATGCAAACTTTAAGGGATAATGAGAATTAGTAACGGAGGGTGGTAGTCCTGTTATGCAGACTTATATCATCCTTACTTATATCGTAATGATTGCAATTCACATAGGCTACCCATTCCCCAGTGCTATATGTATCCATCCTTTCATTAGTAGGAAACGTAAAAAGGTATTTTTCTCACTAATTCACGAATAAATTTATATTTCAGATGGCTAGAACGTTTCATTTTTATTTTTCTACGTCCGATAGTCAGATCATTTTTAAACCTGAGCTTGAGCAATTTATTTATTTAATTCATTTTAATATGTGATGTTCGAGGAATCCAATCAAAGGATTCGACAATGACGTCAGGGATGCATTAGGCCCATGAAGAGTAAGCAATTAGTGTTTTTTAGGATGAATTTCTTGCCCCTGAATCCATGTTTCTTCCTCCTCAACAGCTGCTGCTGCTGTTAGTGAAGTGATACTTTATTGCCAACTATTTTTTAGTATATTCTATTCATTTAACCTATCATGTTGCAAAAAAAGAGCACCTTTTTCCTTGTATCTCTAGTCATTTTCCTTTTCATAAATGTTCAAACCTAAGAAAACACATCATTCTTTGCATAGAAGAATTTGAAGCTTTATTTTCCCACCAGAATGAATTATTATTATTATCAGGATACATAATGGACACGCACACAATTCTGCATGGTTTGATCAACGAACTACACAAATAGGCATTTCCATCTGGCACAATACATATTAATAATGATCAAATCACGCAACATACGAATGAAGAAAACTGAGCGGCGAGGTTTTAAGATAGAAAAAGGAGAAGAGAGGGAGAGAGAAATCACGTCATTCAGGGCCGCTGAAAACATTTTTAAGGAACTCGGAGCGTTTCAAGGTCTTTTTCCCCCTTGGCGGACTCTCGCTTGGGCCGCTTGCTTGCCTGGGAGGAGGCCCCGGGAGCAGAGGCCGTTCGCTTTCTCCGCGCCGAGGCCGTTTCCTTCAAAAGAACTCTTGATGAGTCTCTGAGGCTTGAGCCGGGGCACTCTTTCGACTCCGCTTGGCCAGGCCGGCCTTAAAGAAGTCTCCCTCTCTCTTGGCTTGAGAGACCTCCGTCCGGAGTCGCTGGGAATGCACGGCACGCTCGTAGTTTGCCCGCTCGGTGAGGTGAGACCACTTGAAGCGGGGGAGGTACTTGACGTTCCAGAGGAGCTCGGAGGAACGGCTCCGCTTCTTACCACCCACCTGCGTGCAGTTGAGGTTCTCAGCTACCTGACGAGCAACGCTTTTGCTCGTAAACTCGATCCAACCTTCCGTAAAGCTTCGATACTTGCTCTTATCACGTATATCTAAAGAAGGTTAAAAAATTCAATGAGAAATACAGAAAACTATTATGTTACATAGAAATATACAAAACACTCAACCTAACAGCTTATCTGATATAATTGAAGGAAGAACCTTTGCTCACAGAGCTGCTAAACTTTGGAATATCTGTGCAGATCTTAGGTATACATAATAGCCAGGCTTCTAGACACATATATGAATGATTTGTTGTTAGTTTTAATTACTTATAATTAACTTTATATATACATTTATATCAACTAATATAAATTTACATAAAATTCCCTATTTATTTTAACATATTATGTCAAAAAAAGTAGTGAATTTATCAAAATAAAGAATAACTTGAATGCCCCGCCAATAAATAATAAATAACATTGTCCAGCGAAAAAAAAAGATCTAAAATTTCACTCATGGGTCAATGGCACCATGATAAGGTCCTTGCATCAAAACTTCCATCTTTTCATTTCTTCAACGTTATTTAGTTTTAAAACCCCATGATACCCGAGTTAAACGGAATAAGGTTCCTTGGAGGTCCTATTTTGGTCCTTACTAATATATCGTTTTTGCCACCATTTTTAGAGATATGCTCGTTGGCCAAGAAAAAAAAAAACAAAGTTGCAGATTCTCAGAAATACATCCAACACATATATATAATGGATCATGATCAAATTTGTTCATTTCAGGCAGGAATGATTGATTTTAAGAAGATCTATCTCATATACTTATTTGTTATTGGGAAGGACACTATCAAATAAATGTGAGTTACTTTTTAATTGTTCAACTCTCTTCTGGGTGGATTCAGCATTCAATTCTAAAAGTTTTGAAGAATTCTGGGAATTATGGGATTATTCTATTCAAATAGTCAAGACTTGATCAACTCTTTCGCGGAATCTAAGCCACGAAGAACATTCCCCAGAATTAAATAGAAGCCATAATCATCAATTAGGAATAGTATTGGATTCTATTGATTCGTCAATGAAAGACTGAGCACTTTGGTGTGTTCGAGAAGCAGGGTGCTGTCATTCTCTCCTTACTGGGTTGTAGGAAGACTCTTCCGACTTGTCCGAGCTCTGAGAAGTAAGCCGTGGTTCGTGAGACGTTGAATCCACTCGGAATGGAGCTCAAATAAATGATCCCAGGCTTCTTGAGGGTCTTTTTCTTCATAATCTTCTTCTTGAGGGCCGTCTTGCTCTTCCCACCACTGGATGAGGAGAGGCAACGGCGGCGGCGGCGGGAAGAAGAAGACTCTCGCCCTCATCGAACTCTTCTTCGTCTTCTTCCTCCTCAGAGTCCACGACCAAATCGTCCTCCTCCTCTTCCGCTTCAAAGCGGTCGGAGAGATCCTCGCTCTCCACGTGGAGGGAATCCCCGTGGAACCGCTCTCCCCTCCCTCGTCCTCGGAAGACGCACGATCACTGCCAGAGGCAGAGGAAGACGAAGACATCACGCAATGGAAGAAAGAACGAAAGGAGGACAATCAAACCCTTACAATTTACACGAAACAACTCAAAAAGAAGTACGAGGAAACTTCTTTCTATTCTTGTTATGATGTCGGGATTTTAATAAATAGGGACTCCTGGCAAAGCTAAGAATCAATGAAACCTCTCAAACATAGGAGAGGTGACGGTTCAGATAATCTCTTAAAGAGCCTAAAAGGAAAAGAATGGAAAAAGAAATGAATAGGACAAATAGTTTCATACATCAAACAGTTTTTATCTTTCCTATAGCTTTATATTCACAGATTTTAGTTAATTACATAAAAGGAAGTCAAAATGTATTGACTTTTGCTAATTGAATTAATTGACGGAGTAACATTTTTTCGGTTGAATAGGAAATAAACCGTTTTTTTCCTTTTTTATGTTTTTTGGTCTCATCCACTGACCTATAATATATATTATTGTATAGGTCCCTGATATCCACTTTTCCTTCTCTCCATAATATATAACTTTTTCTACATTAAATATAAAATAATTTAAAAACTATTTTTAAAAGAAAATAATTTAAAATAAACTTTTAAAGCCGATAAAGTCCATTAATAATTGCTATTTTCTGTTGTAAATACTGTTCAAAAGGTTATTAACAGGAGGGAAACTATTTATTCTCTGACATGTTACCCTCAATGAATGAAGGTTTCGTTGACTCCTATTTAGTATCCCAAAATTATTTGACTTTTTCTATTATTAAGGTACGTGTAAATAAGAGCGAAGATGAGGGGGTAGAATTATGACGTCATAAGTATGTTACGTTAGATGGGCTTGTAAAAATTTAATATCAAGGGATATGAAAGGCAGATTTCGTTTTTTACAGGCAAAGGTTGAAATTTCAATAATTTTATTGTAAAAGCACTCGGAATCGAATTGTTTATTGGCAGAAAGCTGTATTTTCATACACTTTAATGTAGTAATTAAAATTTCAACAATGGTTCATTCGATTATTTTTAATTGCAATAAAGATAAAAAGATTATTTATAACTTGTGATAAACGTTAAAAACTTCACTAGGGATAGGCGATAAGACATGTTAACTTGCGATAATAAATTCGGACTCGTTTCTTGGTGTCCAAGGCATTTATCCCGGAGTCCCGGGAAGATAGAAGGAGGGATGGAGGAAGGAAGGGATCGAGGGATCTCCAACAAGTTTGAAGTCTAGGCCAGAATGCTTTCATGACACCCAAAAAAAAAAGATTCCCAACTATGATCAGTGGAGGCTCTATTATTTGACGATTGTTGATGGTGACGTCACTCTTGACTCTCTCTCCCCCCTCATGTTTATATAAGGCGTGCGTTTTTAAACCGTGTAAAGTTTGTTCCTGGAAAAATAGCTCTATCGCTGTCGCTGGACTCATTTGTATCATCAGTCCATAAATTCGATAATTTTTCAAAACGTCATTTGTCTTTGTCAATATTTTTTAATAATATTTTGATTAATATTATCGTAGTAAAAACCAAGGTCTGTATAATAAGGTCTGGGCAATACAAAAACAAACATATAGCAGTGTGACTACTCAATGACGTCACTGGAGAACGATTATATCTATCCATTATATATCTATCAATCTCTCTATCATCTATAATATATATATTGGTTTTAGGAATATTTATATATAAACTTATGCACAAAGAAAATCTGATAAAGCATTTTTTTGTTGGGAATTATTGATAGTAGGAATTTTTCCTTAACGACACTTTTGTATAAAATGCATTTTTAAAGGAAACTACTGACTTTTGGGCCCAGCTTATCAGTGAAATAGCTTTATTGAGTATTAATGAGCACATTTGGTTAGTTTTATTTTATAAGCTGAGCCCATTTTGAGTACTTTTTTGTTCATATATAAAGGAGTATATTCGTATATAATGGACCAATAAGGGTACCTATAAACAATAAGCTACGGTAAGGTAGGTTTCGTGACCCAGGCCTTATCTGCATTAACATAACAAAGCTCCGCTTATTATTATTTATTATGTTATGTTATTTTTATTCTTCACGAAGCCTACCTTACCGTAGCTTTTGTTTATAGGTACCCTTATGGGTCCATTATATACGAATATACTCCTTTATATATGAACGAAAAAGTACTCAAAATGGGCTCAGTTTATAAAATAAAACTAACCAAATGTGCTCATTAATGCTCAATAAAGCTATTTTGACTGATAAGCTGGGCCCAAAAGTCAGTAGTTTTCCTTTAAAATGCATTTTATACAAAAGTGTCGTTAAGGAAAAATTCCTACTACAATAATTCCCAACAAAAAATGCTTTATCAGATTTTCTTTGTGCATAAGTTTTATATATAAATATTCCTAAAACCAATATATATATTTTATAGATTGATAGATATATAAATGGATAGATATAATCGTTCTCCAGTGACGTCATTGAGTAGTCACACTGCTATATGTTTGTTTTTGTATTGCCCAGACCTTATTATACAGACCTTTAAAAACGGCAGATGTTAAGAAAGTTTGGCTGTGGATGATTTAATACCGACTTGACATAGAAAGATAAAAAAACTGAAAACATAGAGATATCTCTCTGGCCTCTCTTTTATTATAGTATTAAACCTCACAAACCTCTCCCTTTTTCATAACAGATTTTTACTAATTATTTATATTATTTTTACATTATTACAAAAATTCAATGCATTTTGATGCGTTGTTTCTTTTATCTTCTAGATGAATTATGAGGGGCAGTCTTACTGTCTTCCTCCTTCACTTTCGTCGTCAGATCGGCCAGAAAATGCTAAGAGAATTAATCAGCTTTGAGAGGAAGCCTAGAGAGCCTTTCGTGACGAGGGAGGCATTGAACTACTTACCATAAGAACAAGTTCTTCCCGACAAGAGACGATGGAGTTCCTCTCGTCCAGGAATCCTGTCGAATAAGTGACTCCGGACACAGTGGGGAACTCCGTATCAAGGTTCTTCCCTCGAGTTAAATAACTCAAGCTGTTTAATGTAACGCAATAATAATAAGAACAGCTTTGTTATGAAAAAGGGAGAGGTTTGTGAGGTTTAATACTATAATAAAAGAGAGGCCAGAGAGATCTCTCTATGTTTTCCGTTTTTTTCTCTTTCTATGTCAAGTCGGTAGTAAAATCCAAGGTCTATATAATCCAAGGAGAATATAAAGAAGGTGAGTGAACAAGGAAATTTTACGTTGTGTTTTTTTATTATTATTGGACTTAGGTTTTCAACATTGACGTCCATATGTTTATTTATTATATTTACAAATCAATTTCTCAAGGAATTGCTTTGTTGGGGAGTGATTGTGAGTGCCAGGAACCAGCCTGACTCAATTGTGCCATTCAAACATTCTCCCTTTCACACGCCCAAAATATCCTCACTTTTTTTCCATGTCTAATAATAATATGCATATTTCAACAATGACGTCATACAACAGCTGAGTCAGCTAACGCCAACCTGCCTGCCTGCCTTAGAAGTTTCGTTTGTTGACACACTTTTATAGATTCTCCTTGATTTTATATTACTATGAAAGTAACCCCTCAACGAATGAAGGTTTTGCTGATAATTATTGTTGTGCGTCATTCATCCTCACTTATTTACTTTTAATATTATTCCTTGCTTCATACGAGAAGACATATGAACATCACTTTACACCACGCCTCATGGCAAGCAAACTCCCATTTTGTACAAAAACCCATTAAATACATTACAACAACCCACATACATATAGTATTCAAACCACGTGACCAATTATTCAATGTTATCCTGACGTCAATCTTTATGGATGACCATGAAAGTAAACAATAATATTACAAATAATTATAAAAAAACTGTTGTGCCATGAATTTAAAAGTCCCTTGGACCTATTTGGGGGATTTAAAAAAAGGAATATGAAGTATGGCAAAATGTCCATAAGAGGGAATATTGAGGCATTATTGCAATTATATAATAACACTATTATGCAAGTGAATTATTATTATTATATACAAAAAAGACTAAAAATTCGTGCTCCATAGTAGATTACAACGTCATAACCATAGTTTATATTTAGTTGAGCAAATTTACTTGATACAGAGTGAACTCCTCTAATCATGTCGTTTTGTTCGAGGTGGAGCAAGGGAGAGGTCTATAAAGATCATTTTTCCCCAGGTATGTAAGGGATTATATATATTTTTAAAAATATATTCCAACACCTTTTTCCCGATTTATATTTTCATTTATTTCATGCCTCAAAATTGATTATTTAGGAAAATACGTTTGTTCTAAATGCGACTTTGATCTCTTTTCGAGCGAGTCCAAGTTCGAGCATCAGACCCCTGGCCGGCCTTCTACAACACCATCAAGCCGGACTCGGTCTCCAAGAAAGAAGAGAGTAAAGGAGCTTTTAAAGTGAGTTTCTTTCGTAATTTAGTGATATTATACAACATATATAACTTTCATTCACGTCTAGGTCTCCTGTGGCAATTGTGGCAATGGTTTAGGACATGAGTTCCTTAATGAGGGCCCTAAAGGAGAGTCTCGCTTTTGAATATTCAGCCACTCCATCCAATTCGTTGCTCATTAACGAATCTGAGGGAGAAATAATTATTCCTCTATCAAAAAACATCTTGGATAAACATATCTAAGGGAAATGTGACGCCTTCTGTGCATAAATTGTTTTCAATTCTTTGGAAACGTGTCTTTGGGCCGATGTTAGGCAGGGGAATGCTAAGGTCTTCAATAATATCCATTTATGTAATCATATAATTATTATTAATACAAATTATTTTTCGGGTAGTTGTAAATTATTAAATTTTAATAATAATAAAATGTCAACTGAATATTATTTTTCTTGTATTCTTTTCATTCAACATTGCAGTTGGGTATTTTTAGCTTGTAACTTCATAATTATTATCCCGTCAAACGACAATTAAGAAAAACCCCATTTATTTACCTTATTACCTCCGCCGAAGGAGGTATTGTTTTCACTGGCGTTGGTTGTTTGGTTTGTTTGTCAACAGGATAACTCAAAAAGTACGGAACGGATTTGGATGAAACTTTGTGGAGTGTGTGGAAATGCCAAAAGTAACAAGTGATTAAATTTTGCATCTCTGAGTGCAGAATTAAGATGCAAACGAGCTAAATACTAATAAATATTTCAAGTTAGCCTACTCTGCCAATAGATGTCGCTGTGCTGTGTGAAATCGGGTGCCGGGAGCGTCTCCTCTCGGAATTTTCCGTTGACGGGAACCCTCCCCCGTCCCTCTACGCCGCCCCAGTCGTGAAAAATCCGCCTCGGAAGGCTCATGAGGACCCCGTGACGGCGGAGGTTTGCACTCTCTGAGTGTTATATGTCTCTAGTTGCACTATTATGAGCTAATAAAGTTTTTTTTGATTGACTTCAAAATGTTTTTCATTTATTCGATCGTATATTTCGTAGGAAAATTTCGAAGAAAAACAGGCTTTGAGCCCATAATTTTGGGTACTAAAAAGTTTCATTGGAACTCATTACCAGACTTGTTGATTTGTCGTCCATTTGTAATCGTTTGTCCTTCGTCGTTCGCGAACGACAACAAAATTTCATATCGTTCGTTTAAAAAATAATACTGTAACTTGCAGGTTGGACTTATTACCTCCGCCGAAGAAGGTATCGTTTTCCACTGGCGTTGGTTGGTTTGTTGGTTGTTTGTCAGCAGGATAACTCAAAAAGTATGGAACGGATTCGGATGAAACTTTCTAAAGTTGTGTAAATGCCAAAAGGAACAAGTGATTAAATTTTAGCATCTCTGAGTGCAGAATTAAGATGCAAATGACTAAATACTAATAAATATTTCAAGTTAGCCTACTCTGCCAATAGATGTCGCTGTGCTGTGAAAATCGGGTGCCGGGAGCGTCTTCTCTCAAAATTTCCGTCGAGGGGAACCCTCCCCCGTCCCTCTACGCCGCCCCAGTCGTGAAAAATCTTAAGACGAACGATAACTTTAATGAATGACAAAACGAACGATGAACGACAATTTTATGCGAACGTCAACAGTCTGTCAATTACTATTAGGGTTTAAAACTATTGGGCGTTACATCTAATAAGTTTATTTAGGACTGGGATTGGATCTTAATTTCTACGGTTTTAATTAATATATTATCTAATTAGCAGTATTTTCTTTGATAACTTTCTTTAACTTGTTAAAAAATCCTTTTTTATAACTATAAACGATAAAAAGCCAACACAAATCTTGATATAAGCGATAAAGGGCTCAAAACTCAACCTATGATAAAACAATAGCGATACAAAATTGGCTAAGGATAACAATAAATTCGAAACTACATTCTACCTTTAAGGACATTAATAAAATATAACTTTCCTCATTTATAGCTAACTAGCGTTGATTAAAGATATTTATTTATAACTTAGCGATTAAAATTAAAAACTAGACCTCAGCAAATATTCCTTTTTATTGCGCACCAATAACTAATATAATTTCCCAGCCATTATCTTAAAGTTGACCTTAAAACATGCATTTTTAACAAAATCTAATAGCCTTAAGAATAACTTAATTATAAATAAAAAAATAACTCTGATTTGCATTCACTTTATCATGATTCATACACAAAAAAAACCGTATGACTGCCTAAATAGCAGTCACAAATGTGTTGTTAAGAGTAGCATTGAAACATTTGAGCTAGTTTATACAAAATTAGCTATTTTGGATGTATTTGTTTTCAATTTACCCTATGTTTTATATATAAAAAAGTACTTTTATATTATAGTTGTCTGTTAGGAGTTATTTTCCATTAATAAAAATTATTAAATTTTATCCAACAACCTTAAAAATTAAAATACAATCCGTCATTTATTTATTATATTTATCATATATATATATATAAGGAAACGACCGGGACACTTTTTTTCACCAGGAACTGGGCCGGGACTTTCAGGATGACGAACGAACAAAAATATTTAAGTCCCGGCCTGGTGTTTTTTAGACACCGAGCCGAGACGTTCAAAAAACTGCTGGAAACTGGTCCTGGCCGGTACCCGGTCGTTTCCGGTATATAGACATATATAAACACCACCATTTTTCAATCCCCCTTGGAGTTAATCCGGTATTTTCCTTGGAAATGTGCCATTGGTCATAAAATATGAGTAATGACCAATCTTTAATTACAAATGTACATCTAGGATATTCATAAAAAATAACATGAATACAGGTGGTTTAGTTAATATCTCATTTTAAATAAGTTCAAAATGATGTTAAAAATACCAATTATTTTTGTTAATATGTCAAAAAATTTTTTATTAAAAATAGTCTATATTTTCAATATATTCCTGGTAACCATCATCAGTTTCACCTTCTGATATGTGGCAGCCCCAGGATTGAGTTTTTTTAAGGATCACGATTGAAAGAGTAAATAAGACGCATTCAGAGGATTCGAATAAATATAGGTATATTATTATATATTATTTATAGCATGAGCGGGGAGACATAATAATATTAAAGTATTTTCATTAAGAGTTTACATACTACTTTCAATACACACATCAATAATAATATCTGAATAGCAATGGTAAATATATAATAAAGAATATGAGAATCATATACATATAATGTATATCTTAGAATAATATAATATGGTAATTATTTGTTTTAAGAAGTCGCCAAAGTCTATTTTCTATAAAAATAAAAATTGAGATGAGGTTGTACTTTTTGAGAGAGAGTGAATATGAAGAGACCTTCTTTATTTCTTGGCCTTCTTCTTAGCCGCAGTCTTCTTGGGTGATTTAGCGGCCTTTTTGGCGGGGGATGCCTTTTTGGTGACCTTTTTGACGGGAGTCTTCTTGGTGGGGGATGCCTTTTTGGTGGTGGACTTTTGGTTGGAGTCTTCTTGACTGAGGTCGTTTTCTTTTGAGATCCGTCTTTTTGGCTGGGCTCTTCTTGGGGGAGGTTGGCTTCTCTTGGGAGAGGCCTTCTTGGTGGGCTCCTTTTTGGATTTGTCGGTCACACGGAAGGATCCAGAGGCTCCAGTGCCCTTGACTGCTTGAGAAACACCCTCGGTGGCTCCGGACTTGAGGGCAAGCTTAACGCGAGTGTTGATGTGCTTGTCATTGTCTCCGACCTTATAGTTGCTCATATATACTGACAATTGCATGCTTGGAGGACCCCTTGGTGTCCTTAAGGCCTCGAATGGCGCCACAACCATGTCCAGGTATTTGGGATGAGCTGCAGGGGCCTCTTGGCGACCTTCTTCTTCACTTCAGACCATGGTGATCCTTTGTCGATGTCTTTCTTCTTTGACGGCTCAAATAATAATAACTTACTAAGGCAGGCGCGATCTCTATATACCTTTGCAGGCGGACCGAAGAGAGCAACGCTCTCCTTTTACAAAAGAACGAAGAGTACCTTTTGTTTTTCTTCCTCGGATTCGAGGATGTTTTAAGGGGACTCTCCCCGAATAATTACAACAAATTTAGTCATAAATCTCCTCACAAGACTTTGGGCTTTATTTTCATCAAGAAAAATCCCATTTTGCTCCCTATTTGACGGGATAATTACCTTCAAAGAGGGAGAAGACCCCTTCGGATTCTCACTTCCTCGCGTTCGAACAGAGATTTCTCCGGAGGGAGTGTATGTTGTGTTCGGAGGGGTCTTTAATGAAATTCAATGCTTTTTCTGAGTCTTAAGAGTATAAATCTTATCAAAATATATGAATTCCGTCCCCAAATCCTCCTTCGAATTTTGAAAGAAAACACAAATTTTCTATTCTTTATCTCAGAGAAGTAGATTTCAGTCCAGACAATGCCTCGAAAATGAGCCGAACCACACCGAGTTTCGTACCCCACATGTCATCCAGGCTCTCAAGGGATGTTTTAAGAGAAAAAAATCCTCCATCCATGAGCATTCGACCTCGGAACTGACCCTAAATCAGCAACAACTTTTATGTTATGTGTTTTACTTAGAACACTACATATATATTTTGAATGGATTTATAGCCTCGACATTTGCTCAAACACAAAAGTTAAGATAATAAAACTTTTACAGTTTTAATTTATATAAGAATTATTTATACGTTTTTCTTCTCCAATTAATGTCTGAGAAGATATGATAACATTATTCTTAATTACGTTGTTGTCTTTTTTTCCCTTGAAGTTTTAGTCAACCGAAAATATTTTTTCCCTCTCACTTTTTATGAATCTAATGTTAGCTAACATTTCTCCTAGCCTACCTCTGAGTCTTTCCGAAAGATGATATACATAGGTAACTTGCATATATACTTTATGCAAGGAGGGTCCTATTGTACAAATCCGGACAACGGAAGAGACCGCTATCAATCAAGACAATGAAAAACAAGGCCTCAATATGACGCAAAAGTCACAGAAACAAAGAAAACCATGGATATAGTGTGGAAATGAGACATTTTCAGATCTTAAAGCATACATAAAGTAATATTTATTGAAAATACATTAAAAGTATCTATATAATATAAGGATTATATCACAAAATAAAAACAATTTTTAAAAACAAAGCCTGGAAATGCAGTCGATATAAACAATGATGTTTAGTCTTTATATATAAATATAAAGACTTCAATCAACCACAATATATATATATATATATATATATATATATATATATATATATATATATATATATAGATATATATATACAACGATTTTCAATAGCGTAGCTGATAAATGTAGTGGATATAAACAAGGATGCTGGGCCTTGTATAAATACGTTCAATGATATAAATATAAAAAAACACGATTTGCTGACTTTAAAAGTTTTATTAATATTTTTTTAAGCAAATGCATTCATTATAATTACAATAATAATTTTTTTAACAAGGTGTCCAGAAGAAAATATGGCCTAGAAAGTAATGGCACAGTAAAAATGGACCTAGAAGAAATGACCCAATATAAAAAAGGAAAATGATGACTCATGGAATAAATGGCCCAAAAAATATTTTATATATTTTGCAATTATAGATTAATGATAGCCTTTTTTTGTTGTTATTAGACTGGACAAATATTTATTTGAGCCATTTTTCCATGCGTCATTAAGTTCCTTTTCTATCTTGGGGCATTTTTACCTAATATCCATTTGCATACATATATAATGAAAATAAAATACTCCTAAACTCCTTTTTATAACAGACTATTTCCCCAAACGCAGTTCTCGTTTTCACACATTGGTGGCACGCTTGTATTTAGTAGCTTCCTTTCAATGGAGGTGTGTGTGCAACGTTATATTTCAGCACAAAGTAGCTGGTCTAAAATAATGTATATAATTTTAAATAAAATAAAACAAAACAATAATAAAAACACAAAAAAATAAATAAACGTATCTATATATATATGATTCATCGATGTGGTTTTTTGTTTATATTTATATATTCATATAATATGAATATATAAAATATGAACAAAAACCACATCGATTTTGGGGAAAACATGCCTTGAGATCGGAGTAACCTACAGCGCCACTCCCTCGGCGAGAGCTATTGCTGCATCACCTGCAGCTCTCCACGTCCTGGCCTGTCGCAACTGTGGACTTTTATTCCAGGCAGTTCTTGCAGCACATACCAGGGTATCTGCCTGCCAGAGGAGGGGGTTGGGGACGATTCCGGCCGCCTCGGATCTGGTCTCCTTTTCATTTTTCGTCTCGAAGAGCATGAGGCCAAGGGGTTTCTCCCTCCTTCTTCGCTGTCCCTACTCCAAATGCCTTCCACGTCTCCATGGCTGCCGACCGCACGGCAGGGTGATTCATTTGCATTTCATCCGGGTGTTTTTTGAAAACAATTTTGATAATATATTTATTTAGCTTCACTTGCTACACATCTGTGCAGCTTTAAGTCTGATTAATTTATAATTTTTATAAAATGATGACTAGATGATTGTAATTATAATCATTATTCAAGAAAAAAAATCATCATTTAAAATATAAGATTTTAGTTTATAAGACATCAAATTTTATCTCTCCTGTATTTTTTTTCCGATGTAAAATGATTTGATCGTAATAAAAACCCTCTTTACGGTTGAAAAAACCAGCGACTTCATAAACGTGTAGGCGTTGTTCCATTAAAGAGAAATTATTTTCTAATGTTAGGAAAAATGGCCGGAGAAAAACTGCCACGGAAAAAATGCCCAAGAAAAAAGAGACCAGGAAGAAATGACCGAAATAGAAAAGTCATTTAGCCTTATATATATAGATATATATATATATATATTATATATATATATATATATATATATATATATATAATATATATATATATATATATATATATATATATATATATATACTGGAACAGAGTGGGAAGAATTTATCCACGGGACAATTATGCCCTCACCAGCCTTATACAGGCCCCAATATGCCATGGGAGGCTGTCAACGGCGCTTATGTTTCTTGAGGCCAGCGGCCCACCGGCCACTCGCCCAGTATATATATGTAATATATATATATATATATATATATATATATATATATATATATATATATATATATATATATATATATATATATAATATATATATATATAAAACATTATTATTATTATTGTTAACAGAATGTTCTCTCTAACGGAAATTTCTTCTGTGCGACGTGCTACATTCTTTTTCTTTTTATTGAGAACTTTATTTTCGAGGCATTATTTTGTTCAACGAATATAATTTTTAAAAAGGTATCTTTTTGAATCTACATAAAATGGTTAAATATGAAAAATGTTCTTTATTTCACACTTTTTATTAAAAGATATAGTTATATTATAGATTAGTATTAAGTCTTTTGATTTAATTAGTTAACATGATTATTCATTATGAAAAATGACATAGTTGATAGCTTTACTTCAGGACTTAAAGAGTTAATCTATTTTAAGTATTGGACATAATTTTGCTACATGTTAATCTATCAAATATTTAAATAATTCTTGTAGTTCCTTAGGGCAGTTGAACTCAACTATATAACTCTATATCTTAGCTATTTCTCCGTTTTAAAAAGAAAATATAAGAAAACAGTAGCATATCGTATTGAATATATTCTTGGTAGCAATACCAGTAATAGTTCCTATGGCAATCACTTTTATAAAACATATATTTGAAACAAATAGAAAGGAAAACTAATTATTTTACACAAGAATACTTATTTAAAATAAACTGATATGTATTATGAACAAATTGCAAAGGAAAAAAGAACAAGAAAAAAAAACATCTTAGGAAAAAGTTCGGCTAGAGATTACTTTATACCGGACATGAAGTAGAATGATAAAACAGCCGTCGACTAGAAAACATAGAGACATCTTTCTTGTATCTCTCTGGCATCTCTTTTATTATATATCAAATTAATCACAAACCCTCCCTTTTTTCTATTAATAAGCTGTTATTATAATTTTTGCGTTATCAATAACAGCTTGAGTTTCTATTCACGAGGAAGAACCAGGCTTGTGAACGAAACGCAAAAATTGAACGGCGTTCAGCTGAACGCACGTTCAATGAACGGAACGCTGAACGAAACGCAACTTTTTTTTGAACGCTGAACGTTGAACGCAAAAAAGAGTTTTGCGTTCAGTGTTCAATTTTTCCAAACATTTCTTGGACTTTTTTCGGAAAAAAACGTCATCACTACGCAGTACTTTTTTGGAAATTCTTTTCTAAAAATAAAACGTATCACTACGCATTACTTTTTGGGAAATTCTTTTTAAATATTTGAACGCTGAACGCTAACGGAACGCTGAACGCAAAAACATGAACGGAACGCTGAACGGAACGCTAATTTTTTTGAACGCTGAACGGAACGCTGAACGCAAAAAAAGCTGAACGCTCACAAGCCTGGGAAGAACATAGAGATAAAAAGCTATAGAGAGCTTATCCCTTTCAGCTGATTTTGTGTGTCACTATAAACAAAGTAATTTGTTCTATGTCATCGTAAGCTGATCATAGAGATAGAATCTATCTCTATGATCAGTTTACGATGACGTAGTTCAAATTACTTTGTTTTATAGTGGACACACAGAATCAGCTGAACGATTTTCTCCGCTATTGAAGGGAATCAGCTCTCTATATCTTAATATATCTATGGAAAGAACTCCCATATGAAGAATAGAAAACTCAAACTCTTTATTATAACGCAATAATAATAAAAACAACAGCAACACTTGGTTGATTTCTTAAAAAATGTTATTCATAATTTGAGAAAAGGGAGTGGTTTGTTCCTCTCGTTCACGAGTCCTTTGGAATAAGTAACTCCAGACAAGGAACTACGATTCAAAGTTCCCCTCCAGAATAGAAGAACTTAAGTTCTTTAAAACAATACTATAATAATAACACTAACAGCTTATAATAAAGGAAAAAGGGAGAGGTTTGTGATTATTTTGATACTATAATCAAAGAGATGCCAGAGAGATACAAGAAAGATGTCTCTATGTCTTCTAATCGAAATCATTTTGGATTTTTTTCTATGTCATGTGGGTATAAAGCAGGTGTGAGCGTTCAGCTTTTTTTGCGTTCAGCGTTAAAAAAAAATAGCGTTCGTTCAGCGTTCCGTTCAATGTTTTGCGTTCAGCGTTCCGTTAGTGTTCAGTGATCAAATATTTAAAAAAGTGACGACAGCTTTTTGTTTTAAAGAATCTCCAGAAAAGTGAAAACTGTTTTTTTTTAGAAAATAATTTTCAAAAAAGAATGCGTTGTGATAACGTTTTTTTAGAAAAGAATTCCCAAAAAAGTAATGCGTAGTGATGACGTTATTTTAGAAAAGAATTTCCCAAAAAAAGTCCAAGAAATGTTTGGAAAAATTGAAAGCTGAACGCAAAACTCTTTTTTTTTGCGTTCAGCGTTCAAAAAAAAGTTGCGTTCCGTTCATTGAACGTGCGCTCATCTGAACGGCGTTCAATTTTGCAGTCCGTTCATAAGCCTGGTATAAAGTAATCCCTTGCCAAAAGTTCTATAAGAATGGAGAAAAAAATCATAGAAAAAATGACCAAGAAGATGAAAAACAATGACGAAAAAATGGTCAAAATACGATATATGGATAGGCAAGTATTTATGTGGAATAATGCAACAAATATTGTTAAAATGTTGATTATCATCATCCTCGATTAATGTAAAATAAATTATTTGCTTGAACAGTTGTTTGAACTTGATTTAGAGGGTTTTTCGCTTTAAAAAAGTACCTATCCAATGGGTGTTGTGTCATTATTTCCATTCTAAGATGACACATTTTCATTGATACTTTTCCTGTACCATTTCTTCCAGATACCAAATCAACTATTTATATAATAAAATTTTGAATTTTTGTACAAAATATGAGTACAAAATACAGGGCATTCATTTTATATACTTTAAAAAAATCGGAGAATAACGTGGGTTTTTCTTAACAATTAATTGGTTTTATTTTTTAAGTTTTAAGATCTCACGTTTCTTTAAATATGAACATACTTTGTGATAAAATGAACATGTCAAAAACATGATGAAAGTAACTAATCACACAAAGGCTATAAAAATATTGGCATCTAATCATTATTAACTCAACTTTATTTTTAAGCATTACAAATCAACTTAACTTGATGAGTTGATATTATTTATAATTAATACCATAAAGGTTATATGTATTTTCAGTCTGCACAAACTCAATATAAAAATGGTTTTCCAAATATAAAGCCTGTGCTACAGACTCCAAAAATGCCTCAGACGATAAAAATAACAAAACTTTCTTTTGCTTGTGGAAGCCAAAAATGCTACAATACTGCTTTCATTCGGAACATTTGAAAGCTTTTAATATGTTTAAATACTGTTTGCTACCAATTTATTCAATTAATTATTTTTTCGCTCATTTGATTCGACATAATGGCAATATCTGACTGGATATGAATAAGCATTACTGCGTATAGATTGATCATTCGAATCTAGGATATTATCATAGAGATATAAAGATCAAGAGAGCTGATTCCTTTCAATAGCAGAAGAAACATCGTTCATCTGTATTTTTGTGTCAAAATAAACAAAGTAATTTGTACTACGTCATTTTAAATGAGAGCTTATTCCCTTCATCTGTATTTTTCATAGAGATATAAAGATATAGACAGCTTATTCCCTTCAATAGCACAGAAACATTGTTTAGCTGTCGCCTGTGTCCAATATAAACAAAGTAATTTGTACTACGTCATTTTAAATTGATCATAGAGATAGATTCTATCTCTATGATCAGCTTACGATGACGTAGTACAAATTGCTTTGTTATACAGAAATACAGATGAAGAGAATAAGCTCTCTATATCTTTTATCTCTATGGATATTATCGATGACATTGATCCAAATTGACCTTCCCCTCTGTGGAGTCGGACATCAACAGGTCCCTTTGCTACAATTTTATATAAGCTCTCCACGAAAATAGTTCGCTGTCGAATATACATTTATCGAATATAAACAATGTAAGAGCCGCACAACATCGTTTTCTTTCTTTAAATATTATAAAGTTTTGTTTAAGGCTTGACGAAAATGATAGTTAATATTAGATCCTCTCATCAATAAGATTCAAGAATATCTTTAAAGTAATGCTTTTAGTCGGTTTGGAAGATACAATGAAAGTGATAAGAAGTTCTTTTTATGAACAAAAGTCGTGTGTAGTTCAATTCGACGACGTGTTTAAATCAAGTTAATAACTGATTGGATTGTGAGAAACATAAATTTCAATAAATAAGTTTTTTGTATAGTTTTTATAAGGATTACACCTTAGGTGGTCACCAAAATAATAAGCTGACCAAGATATCAGTATGAATGTTAATTTCAACATAATTCCGTTTTTATAGGCCACATATTCTATAACTACTACCAAACTTAAAAATAGCATTTATTGTTTAATAAAGGGTGCAATGGCCATGTGCGTAAAGGCGGGTTCAACTCTCAATGTTGGGGGCACAGGTTCGAATCCCGAGAGGGGATGGTCATTTTTGGTCTACCTCATGGATAAGATCTTAGTTCGATAGACTAATTTTAATGCTATAATGCTTATTTATATCCTGTCGATGCAAATCTGCCGAAACATATGAGCAAAAAAAAATTATATATATATATTTATACAGGGGCGGAGTGGCCACCGGGAGTTCCGGGACTATTTCCGGCGTGCCGCTGGCCTCAAGAAACATAAACGCCGTTGAAAGCCTCCCAATGGCATATTGGGGCCTGTATAAGGCCGGCGAGGGCAAAATTGTCCCGGTGAATTAATTCTTCCCACTCCGTTCATGTATATATATATATATATATATATATATATATATATATATATATATATATATATATATATATATATAATATATAAATATATATATGGTATATATTATGTGTGTGTGTGTGATTTTTGATTCCACAATATTGAAGCATAAAAATAATTGTTTCCTCATGGCAAAGAACATTTAAAAGAACATGTTTTTTGGCAAATTTCAGGATACAACCCTGAGCCCCCCCCCCCTTATTTTCTAAAATAAGGAGGTTGAAAGAAAAGTTTTACATTATTTAAAATAAGACGAGGGGAAAGCTATATTTTAATGACGTCATCAGGGTGTTTTTAGTATGGATGCACCAAAAATAAGCAATCAGCTGCTTGTCTAAGGACAAACTATGAAGATTTTCCTTTAAAACAATTATACTATTTGAACTTCACGGGTGATCAAAAGTCCTACAGATTCACCTATTATAGGTCAAAAATATAGTTTATTTTTAAGGCCGATACAGTAACGTTAGTTGAGGTTTTTTAATATAAAAAGTCGATTTTTCGGCGATCATTTTTCTTATCTATACTAATAAAAAAATAATTCCGTTCGTTCGTTCGTTTCCCTGTATCTCCCGAACGGTTCATTAGATCTTGGCGAAATTTTCAGTGAATAGTTTTGAAAGCTCAGGGAGTGTTTTAGTGGGGTTGCCAACTCCCGGAAAATTCGTCATCACCATGATCATTTTTTTCGCCAAAACGTTTTTTGCTGATTTTTTAAATTGCCAAGTAGATTTTCACCAAATTTTCTCTGGATGATTATGTGGTAGTAAGACGTGTTTTTGTTTTTTGGGTGTTTACTGGAAAATTTGTTTTCTTATGATTACTTAAAAAGAAGTTTTTTTTGGTCCCTTCTTTCCCTCCAAATACTCTAATATTCATCACTACCATAAATATCTTCAGCACTCTATAAAGAGAAACCATTTTTGAAGCCATTTCATAGAGAACATAAAGTTTAAATATCCTTTTTTAGGTACTGATTTTAATATTATAAATCATATGTAATACATCCCTAAAATTATTCGTATGATCTTTTTTCTATTCCAAAGACTATTGTCAAGTTGGAAAATCCCGGGCAGCACCGGGTAACATCCGCTAGTATATATATAAATGCAAGAAAATATGAAATAAATAACTTTATATACATACTACATAAATCAACTTCATTTGCCGTTTCTTTCGACAAAATGAACGTTAAGTTCTACACTATGTTAAACTGAACTACATGACTACACTTATCCCCAAAAAAGAAAATGATCTTATTTTCGTTTGTTTGATTAAAATAATGTATTTTAGAATATGATAACATATATTTGAAAACCCTGAAATGAAATAAATAAAGTCAATCTTCGAAAAATAATAAGGGAGCTAACGGTGCTGAGATTTACAGATACCGATAGTTTGTAAAATGTGCTATCGGCAAAGCGATATATCAGTCGACCTCTTATATAAATGAAAGATATGATTATCTAATAAAATGTACCTTGTAAAGATGTTAATCTTTAATGGGTGAGCGAAAAATGGGTTGGTATTATAATGAAAATATAATATCAAGTGTTAAGTATAAATGATGTTTTTAGAGTGACCGAAATAGAAAATTATCATGGTTTCAAAATTTCACACGTATATGAGAAATGGTCTATATCCTATCACATTTTAGTAGATTTAATTTAAAATAGTAATTTTTATTATTATAATCATGGACGTAAATACAAAAGAAAATTATATATATATATCAGGAAACGACCGAGTACCCGGCCGGGACTTAAATATGTTCTTCCGTTTGTCATTCATAAAGTGACGACGTTTTTTTGGGAAATTATTTTCTAAAAAAACGTCGTCACTTCAGAATGTTGAAGGTACGAAAATATATATTAAGTCCCGGTCGGGTCCCGGCGGAAAAAGGTGTCCCCTTCGTTTCCTGATATATATATATATATATATATATTGTGTTAGAAAGCTGTTTACACCTGTGGTGTTCGCGGGTCAATTTTGACCCGTGATTTGAAAATGCTTTAAAATGCTTAAAATCACCAGTTTTCTTCAAATATTGTTTTTCAAGTCATTGTTGGCTTAGTATACATTCATATAAATGGAACCAGTGTGGGAAATTTCTGTAGTTGGCTCCACAGACACAGTGTTTTAAAATGTACCACTCGTTTTTGAATGTGTGTGTACCTGAATGCGCTTTCTATATGTGTCTGTCTGTGCATGTGAAAGAAGCCTGTGTGTGGGGGGGGGGGGGGGGGCGTGTGTGTGTGTGGGTCATAAATGGGCATATTGGGCCACAATTGATCCTCAGAGCAACCCATAGCTTTTAGGTGATGCATAAAACAGCCAGTATTCTCTGCCGGGTCATTTTTGACCCGTTACAAATGTAACTTTTTTTTTTGGAGACCTTTATAATTTACTAAAATGGTGAAAAATGATATTTCTGCATTCAATCGGGTGTGTCTGAGGATTAGATGAAGCCTCATTCCAGAGCAAAAAAGCAAATGGTAATTTTTACACATTCAAACTAGAAAACGGGTCAATTTTGACCCGAACACAATAGAAGGGATATATATATATATATATATATATATATATATATATATATATATATATATATATATATATATATATATATATATATATATATATATATATATATATATATATATACATTTAAATGCCGCAGACAGCCGATCACCTCATCAACAGATGCCCTGTACTATCCCAAGAAAGATATGAAGCCATGCAATGCGAAGCCGATAATAATCGAATTTTAAAGCTAATGACATGTATCACAATGAAAAAATAATATTCCGTAGTAGCACAAAAACCCCTTTTGAGTGGTCGTGCTCATTGCTTGTTTTTATTTCTTTATATATATTATTATTTTTACTCTATTCTTGGTTTTTATAAATATGTTTTTCTTTGTTAATGTTTTTTTCTTTTTTCCCTATAAATTATATATACTGGCAAACGGAAATAAAGTCTTTAAAAAAAACCCAAAAAAATCACTATTTCATGAAATTATAAAATCATCAAATTATAAAATAGTTTTAAGTTTCTTTAAGCTTTTTCACTAAAATTCGTTGTAACAAAAAACACTTTATTTTGGCCTTGAGTTCATCCTTACGATCAAATGTATGTAGATGTAGCATCCCCTGTGTTACCAAGTGTCAAAGCTGTCCTTACATTATTCATGAAGTTATTATCAACATTAATTTTAACATTTTTAAACTTAAGATGTTTTTATTTACAAAATAAGACTTTACATTTGATCTACTTCTTATTAATCAGTGGCTTGCCTTTCCTTTCATTTGTCGGCATGCAAATAAGTTATGTTCGATGGAGTAATTTGAATGCTATAATGCTTATTTATATCCACACGGATGCAACTCCATATGACAAAATAGGCAAAAAAGCTATATTATGTATATTCATCAAAACCTGTAACTAACAATTAATATTTCGCATTTCGGTAGATCTCTACGTCCGTTGGCAGGTTCATTTTAGCAATTATTTTTTTCATAAAACTAGCAAATACCGCTACACATTGCATGATTTGACTCTATCGGAAGCGGTAGATTGAAAAGTGTGTGCGATTTTTGTTATATATATATATATATATATGAGAGCTGGCATTCGGTAGAAAATCTACTGCCGGTTCGGTATTCGGTATATACCTTCTACCGATCGATATCGTTATTCGGTAGATTTTATTATATATCTACAGTATCGATCGATATTCGGTACGGTATATAAGAAAAGAGGGGAAATGTATTTTTGTACCTTCTTTGTGACTTCTTCATATGTATTTAATTTCGGACAATTTATAACAAAGGACAATTAAATACATAATTTGTTATAATTTATTAGAGATTATTTGAAATTTAATACATATTAATCTTATATATTTTTTTTTTCTTGGCCAACTGGCGTTTCTTTATTTCATTCCAATATACACATACACACACACGCAATCCGTTTAATAAGACTTAAAGTTCGTAGGGCCTCATACAATTCTTTAACATTCGAGAGGTGGGGGGGGGGAGGTTTAAACAAAAACAATAACTAAATAATAGAACAATAGAAATTGAACATAAAATTCCAATTCTTTTTAAAAACAGTATTAAGATTACAGATATAATATTATAAAAAAATATTTTACGATGTAGATAAAAAATATTTAACTTTATTAAAAGTTCATAATCCTTAAAATGTAAAATTACTTTAGGTAAGACGTTCCGTCGACAACTTTACAATACAGGTTGAAAATTGGAATGATAGCTTGTTTGTCTAGGTTCCCGGAAGATCTTTGACCATATATAGTATTTTGGACTTTAGTTATTATTGCATTGATCTTCATGTCGTCTTTTCCATCGTAGTAAGCCAGAAATCCTTCTTTGGTGATCGTCGTTCCGTATTTAAGATAAAGGCTTTGAATTATTTCTTGATACACATTTTCCAAAACATTGCAGTCCCAAAAGAGATGGTCTGTTGTTTCATTTGCTTCCATACAAAAGTAGCACAGAGCTTTTTGGCCTTCAAAAAATTTGGCTCTTACTTCTAAAGTGCCCGACAATAGCCTATATTTAAACCACTTTTCTGATGTGGTCAGATATTTATTTTTAGCTTGTTTAATGCTTCCTTTGGCGTCCTTTTTTATTTTTCTTCTTTGAAGATATCCGATAAAAGGTTCTTCGGTACTTCTTTGTAGTGTCCTTGATATGTCTTTTGTTGAAACTATGCACATTTTCATTTTAAAAGGGATCAGTGGTCTTTGAATTGATTTGATTTCACTTAACTTTTCTTTGAACGCTAGTCCAGCCATTCTATTCATTAGTGAGTTTGAAAGTGGAAGGTCGGCAGCAATGTCTGCTGATAGAGAACGTATCTCCGGGAAGCAGAATCGATCCTTAATTGGGAGTGCCCATCCAAGTGATTTTTCAAATTCTTTGACGACGTCTTTGCATTTTTCGCAAATCATTCGCATTCGATTGGAGTAAAGACTCAAAACGGCTAAGGTTTTAGAAAAACTAGCGTGAGGGTTTTCCAATATGCTTTGATTTTTAGTTTTTAAGAATTTTTCAAACTCATGGGACCATGGTTCATTTACCTCCCAGATTTTCCTCACCCAGAATAGATTTAGCACCTTCCACATTAATGGTACACTGATTATGGCTAGGCCCCCTGTTTTAATGGGCCCATATTTCCTATCGTCTGAGATATTTCGCTTCTTATTGAAGCCCAAAAATCTTTTTTCCATCGAAACAACTTGAAAGGATGTATCTTCATTGTAGGGAGTCAGTCGAAGGAGATGTATAATTTGTGGTATAACATAGGTATTCCATGCTATTTTTTTATCCCACATATTTAAATTGAGTTTCATAAAATGGGAAATGGATTGACTTATTTTTGCAACGATACTTTCGGTATTTTTCTTTACTCCTTGAGCTCCTATCCAAGAGCCTAGCAGTTTAATGTTTTCAGATACCTGAAAGTTTGGCCATCCTTTACTGATTAGGTTTCCGTAAACACTAATAACTTCGGTTTTTTCTGAGCTTATTTTTAGTCCAGTGTCCACATATAGTTTTTTAAGTAGAGTAGTGATTCTTTTGATGGATTTTATTGTAGTCAGAGGACTCCCTGCAAGTAGTAGAGTTAGATCATCTGCGTAACAAAAACTTTTTTGACTTTTAAAACTAGGGGAGTGACCAACGATTTGCTTATCATTTTGGATATCACTAAGAAATTGGTCTATTGCTATATTAAAAATCAACGCAGACACAGGATCTCCCTGTTTCACTCCTCTTTTAGTTTCAAAATAGGTTCTTTCGATTCCGTAGCTAAAAATTGTTTTCGAACCCGTCAAGATTACTCCAACCATCCTAATGACGAAGTCTCCAAAACCTTTCCGATACATGGAACGAATTATGTGTCTGTGGGATATACTGTCGAAGGCTTTTGCAAAATCTATTGCCAACACTGTGGCATCATACCTTGACTCCAGGATGGTTTGAATCGTAAAGGGTATGTTGTCCATAAGTTTATTTTTTATAAAACCATGTTGAGATGGGTTTAAAAATTGTGAGGTTATTTTGGAGAGTCTGTTTACTAAAATGTACGAGAAAATCTTATAAAGGCTATTTTGTAAGGTAAGGGGTCGATAATTATTAAGAAATCCATGATTTTTGTTCGGCTTGGGAATTAAAACCATCCGTCCCTCCGACGCAAAACTCGGGAAGGCTCCAACGGACATTACTTTTTCGTAAAAGGCTAAAAGGATTGGTGATAAAATTTTGACGTATTTTTTGTAAAACTCGAAAGTAAAACCCGATGGACCGGGTGACTTGTTGTGTTTGGTACTTTTTAAAATAGCGTATTCAATCTCAGAAGTGGTAAAATGTTTTTCTGTTACATTTTTATCGTCTTCAGATATTTTAAAATCATCTGAAGGATGGCATCGCAATTCTTCGCAAAATGATGCGTTTTTTAGTTCGCATCGCTCACATTTCTTCTCCTCCATGCAATCATGACAAGCATAAAGGTTTGAGTAGAATGTATTGACCTTGGAGCAAATAAGTTTCGGATCTTTGGAAGTTTGGCCATTTTCATCAATGAGATTCATGTTTTTTGATTTATTTTTCATCCTGACTTGTTGAGCACATTGGAGTCTTGAGTAGGATAGATCTTTAATTTGGTCAATCTTTAGTTGGATTCGGAATTTGACGTCCTCTTCACGATAAATATTATTAAGATGTGCTTTTTTTATTTCATCAGTTGATGAGCTATTCGAAATGTTTATAACTTCATTGAGGTGAGCGTGTTTCTTTTGAACTAAAGTTTGTCCTCCCATTCTACAAATAGCTTTTATCTTTTTCATCATTGATCGAACTATAGAGAAAACATCGTCTCCTATTTGTAATTTATTTGATGTGTCTTCAATAATATCTTTGATAGATTTGTCCACGTCTTGATTTTCCATGACTTTGGAATTTAAAATCCAATTATTTTTGTGTCGCATTTCTGTAAGTTGTACATTTATCTTAAATTGAATAGCCTTATGGTCTGATAATTTGGCGTCAATAACATCGTACGAAGAGATTGCTTTATCACCAAATCCTTTTACGAGGAACATGTCAATTCTTGAGGAAACTGGTTGATGATTCTTATCAGTGGAAAAGAAGGTATGATCAGAGTTATTCATTGATTCTCCTACATCTTTGAATCCGAAGGATGACATATTTGCCGTAATATTTTTTTAGAGTTGGGATGTGTGTCAGTTGATTTACTTGTAGTGTCTCTTGAAAGTTTTAGCTTGATATTGAAGTCTCCACCAATAATTGTAGGAGAGTTAGATACTATAGCATAAAGTTTTTTAGCATAGAAATCTCGATCGTCGTTATTTGGTCCATATATTCCTATAACATCAAACGTACGGCCTGATCGTACGTATTAATCTTATATAAATTATATTTTGGTAGTTTTTACCGAATATCGTATAATGGGTTCGGTATTTGAGATCTACCGTCGATAGTATCGAATACCCAGGCTTTTTGCGTTCTGCTTTTTTTGCGTTCAACGTTCCGTTCAGCGTTAAAAAAAATAGCGTTCTGTTCAATGTTTTTGCGTTCAGCGTTCCGTTAGCGTTCAGCGTTCAAATTTCCCAAAAAAAGTGATGACATTTTTTTTCAGAAAACAATTTCTAAAAAAAGTGGTGACGTTTGAATTTCCAAAAAAGTGATGACGTATTTTTTAAAAGAATCTCCAAAAAAGTGGTGACATTTTTTTAGAAAAGAATCTCCAAAAAAAATTCCAAGAAATGATTGGAAAAATTGAACGCTGAACGCAAAACTCTTTTTTTGCGTTCAACGTTCAAAAAAAAGTTGCGTTCCGTTCAGCGTTCGTTCATTGAACGTGCGTTCAGCTGAACGCCGTTCAATTTTGCGTTCCGTTCACAAGCCTGCGAATACCAAATAACATTCGGTAGTCGCAGCTCTGATTATATATATATATATAATATTAATAGATATGAGAAAAAAATATAACAATCTACGGATATTGATTGGACACCGATTGCTATACACTACCGAAATAGGTGATAATTTTTTTAGAATTTCACCTCTATTTGAAACAAGGTTTGATAGCAAAATGAAAGATATTGGGTACTGTGTTGATTCGGACATATTAAGTATTGTACATTTATACATTTATTTTGTTTTATATTTAATAAAATAATTGCACTTGTACAGATAATGTTCTTTTTCCTTTGAGTAGGATTAAAATAAAAAGTCATGGAGGCTGACAGGCAGAAAAACAATGTATAGCTACGCAAGACATTTATTACGAGAACAATACCTTATTCAATGTCAATTTATTGGCCAATATATATGGAAAATCGCATAATAGTGTGGAAAGTTCATTATTTGTATTATGTAAATGGAGAGTATACGTTTCAAATGGGATGAGACTAAACGGTCCGGAACGCCATAGCGTTCAAAATCAGGTCAACATTCTGTCAAAAGAGGACATAAATCAGATGGAATAAATATATGTGTAGAAATATGACAAGAGCTTAGAAAGACTTTTACCCCTCAGATTACAAGAATACAGTATTTATTTACATACTAGATAAACATAAAATTTTGATAACCAACTGATTATTTCACATAATAAACTTATTTTATTATACCCGCTCAAATAAATATTCTTTACAAATTCAATTCGAGCCTTGATATGATGTTGACACTTAATTTTAATCGGCGACGTCTGAAAAAGAAATCCTTTGAGGGTCGTCATTTCAGTGGCCCTAATTAAGAATATATTTTTTTCATCGAGTTTTTAAGAACCAGAAGCTCCTCATCATTTATTTGAATGTTTTCTAAGACAAGCGTCAAATTTGAAGAGCCTTTCTAAAACGGCCCTTTTATCAATTTGACCATTCGCATAATTCATTTTTAATATGATAGTCGTTGTTTAGGGTTAAAGATCTACCATTTTAATTGAGTATTTTATTCATCACGTTGTGTAATCAGGGACTTTATTGTGTGTGTGTGTGTTATTTCATGGTAAGCCCCCCGGACTCTCTACTTTTTACCACTCAAATATCTTTTGCCTCTCTTATACTGATGTCTTTGTTCTTTCCTTCCCCCATCAAAAATGTTGGGGTAGCAAAAAAAAAAATGATGACTTTCTCCAGAGGAGGCCCACATTCGCAATCTTTAACCCAACGTCACACTAACAATTCCACTTGATATTATTGCTATGAATCATTTCACGAGAAAAAAAAAAGATTGAGATCATGAGTTTATTATTATTATTTGACTCTGGTCGTTTCTTTATTATTATGCCTTATTTTTGGAAGACCCCCAAACTGAAAAAAAAATATAATATATGTTTAATTGTCAGTGCCTTTTTGTTTTTACGATCTATTTTTTTTTGCCTATATGATTCGATAGGATTGTATCCGAAAGGATATAAATAAGTATTATAGTATAGTAATTAGTCTATCGAACCTAGGATCTTATCAATGAGGTATACCAAAAATGACCTTCCCCTCTCGGGAGTATTCTAACCTGCGTCTCCAACATTGAGATTTGAACACGCCTTAACGCACACGGCTATCGCACTCCCTATTCAATCGACGATCCATTTTATATTACATATATTAATAACTAGGACATCCGAAGGAAAATGACAAGGGAAAAATGATCATACAAAGGGATGACTTCTTCATTGGATAAAAATGTGTCCAGAATACAGTGTGTTCCATCAGAAATGTGATTTTTAAATTGCAAATTAGAAGTACTTAAAATTCGTCAAATTCCCTCATAGATACACCATTTTAAAGGAAACTAATGGATTTTTATGATTACAAAAAATTCATTGTCCTATATCATAAGAGGCACATCTGAAGCCTTACAAAAGTTGCTGGAAATGACCCCTCCAGCCTGAAGACAGAACGACGCACGCTTCAGGACATTCTTGCAAACGTTTTTGATCGTCCTCTGGCTATATCCTTCAGCGAAGGTTTGGACACATTGTATGAGAGACTCAATGGAATCTGGTTTTTCCTTAATAAACTCGAGTTTGTGCTTATTTATATCCTATCGGATGCAATTCTATCGAACCATATAGGCAAAAAAAAAACTCGAGTTTGTGCAGCAGCCAGAGGTGAAAGACCAAAGGGTTGAGATCTGGACTGTGAGCTGGCCAGGGATTTTCCGTCCTTCTGCTGATGACTCGGCCTCGAAACTTTTCATTTAGAAATTCTAAAGCTGCATTTGTGCAACGTGGTGGAGCGCCGTCTTGCATACAACCAAAGTGAAGAACGAGTTGCAGAATGGCGCAGCCTGGGCCAAACTATGTCCTGAAGCAATCTGAGATATGAAACATCATTAACTGACGACAAATGATCGTCATCTTCAAGGAATGTATGACGATTGGAACCATTCCATTAATAATGGTAACGAATACAACCTTAACATCATTCCTATCATTTGTTTCGCAGATATTTCGAGGATTTTCATTTGTCCACACTCCGTCGTTTTTTTTCGATGTGGTTTTTGATAGGACCTAAGAACTCTCATCAGTCCAAATGATTATATCGACAATGTTGGATGGTTGCAGCAGAATCCACTGACAAACTGCCTTCTCTGCGCTTTGTGGTTATCAGTTAATAGTTGAACAGAAGTGTAATGACAAAACGGAATCAAAGATCATGTCTTACGATCCTCCACAACGTTGTTTTGGTGGATGAAATTTGCTGAGAAGCTTTTCTGAGTGAGCAACTGGGGTTTTCTTCAAAGAAACTCTTTACCTCCTGAACCATTGCTTCTGTTCTTTTTTATTTGTTTCATTTGTTTTTCTTGTGGGTGGAACCAGTCTTATTGAAATGATCAGTGTTGTTCCCTAACGTGCGTGCGAGTAATATATTACTTTATGATATTACTGCGCAATAACTAGAAAGAACAAACATATTAGATATTACTTTCAAGTAATAACTAATATGTAATATCCTAGTTACATATTACTTTCGTGAAAAAAATATTCGACAGGCATTTTTGATGAAAATTTATGATCTGTGAATGTATGTGACGTCACCCAATGGACATAATACTGCTTATTAATTAAATTAAAAATGCACATCAATATTGATATTTAAGACAGGGGATTCCATTAGACCCAAACACACAGAACAACCTTTTCGTTATTTATGGAGGATTTTATCGTAAAGAAAATAAGTTCCTCAAAGCCCTCGTACCCGCATGTCGGTTGGGGCTTTTAGGATTGAAACCCACCGCCATCCCAATTAGGAATGAGAGGACCCTAATTTACAATATTATACACCCCAAGCCCTCGGTCCCGCCTGCTGATATAGGCTTTTATTTAGGGTTGAAACCCACCGCCAACTCTGGGAAGGTATAAGAGGAGTCCTTACTTTTAATTGCATACACCCCAAGCCCTCGGGTCCCGCCTGCCGTTATGGGCTTTTATTTAGGGTTGAACCCACCGCCAACTCTGTCTAGGTATAAAAGGCGGTGGGTTTCAACCCTAAATAAAGCCCTATATCAGCAGGCGGGACCCGAGGGCTTGGGTGTATGAGATTGAAAGTAAGGACTCCTCTTATACCTTGCCAGAGTTGGCGATGGGTTTAAACCCTAAATCATTTAGGGTTTGCCTTTTTATTTACATATAATTAATTATAAGTGCCAAAAATATTTTATTTTTAGAGAGTTACTGTGATTTGGAAAATTGCATTTCAATATTGTTATCAAATTATTTAAGGACATGCAAATAAAAAGGCAAACCTGTTTTTTTCTTCGTAACAAATCACAATAATATAAAATGCAACCTCAGTGATTTACCCAAAAGTAAATACATAATATGATTAATACTTTGTCCTACTAAATTTATCTTTTCTTTACTTTCACGCCAATATCGAAATTATAAAAAACTGTTCTGAAATGCATTGACCTATAACCAAAAATATATTACATATTGATTATAGTCAATAGACTCGAAACAAAAAACATATCACCGCTTAAATAGAACACTAAATATGGTCACTTTTTTAAATATATAGCCGATTTTTTCGATTAGTACCAAGATATATAAATTATAAAAACGGATTTGAAATGCACAGATATAGTAGAAAAATAAATACTACTAACATTTGTGGTTATTCTTACTTTCCACGAAGATAACTGTGCCTGAACCATTAGAAATGATGAAAATTGTAAATTTCACAAATATCCTTATCCTGGACACAAAAGCAAAATTAGAAATGTTTAAAAGCATTTTTTCATGTTTCTGGACATAGGCAAATACAAAATAACAGTTTTAAACTCAAGGACAAAAACTTTGTTACACAGGTAATCAATGCAGATTTTTATGTATTGATAAAAATCCCCTCTTTATGAACAAAATGGCGTATGAATAATACGATTAGAATTATTTTAAATACTTCTAATTTCGCAATTTAAAAATTACATTTCTGATGGAACACACTGCAATGGACCATGAATATACGGCCTAGAAAGAAATGAACAAAGAAAAAATGGACAAGGAAGAAATGACCCTAAGATAGAAAAGAAAATGATGACTCATGGAAAAAGGCTCAAAGATATGGATATGCAAGTATTTGAGCGGAATACAACTAAATATTATACAAATATTATTTTCACATAAATTGAATACATAATGGCGAAAAAATATTTTTTATTTTTGCAATTATGGATAAATAATTTCCTTGCTGTAATTTGGGGGCAAATATTTATTATATAAAATAAGGCCGTTCTTGACATAAAACGTTGATCTTCTAGCAATTGATTTAATCAGGCTTAAATACTGTGCTGAAGTTGATGGAATGAATAATTAAGTTAATTTTTAAAATGAAAAAAGATATATGTAAAAAAAGAAAAAAAATCGGTTACTTAGATTATAATTTCTAGGGAAGTATATTGGGGGCGATGGGGCATCAAAAAAGCTGAACGCTCACAAGCCTGGATATAAGTCAAAAATAAAATATAATTGTACTTCGCAGATGTCTCGCATTGAAATTGAAATTCGCGTTTTTGACAAAATTGAGGCGGGGTCCACGGAAAGTGCCCGAAGATCGTTAGGGGTCCACGAGCCGAATCCAGTTGGGAACCACTGGTATAGACTATATTGCTGGTGATCTGCACGATTTTCTCTAGTCTGGCGGAAAAACTTGTTTCTTTAAATTTAAGCGAACCATTTTAACCATGATGTGTGCAACTAAATGAGATAATGGCCAGAGATTTTTGTGGTATCGCAAACTATATTTAAGATAGATCAATGACAAAACGTACAGCTTTCATTAATTAGGGATTCACGTTTACCTTATAACAGAGCTGGGATTCGGTACCGCCGATTCGGTAGATTTTATTATATATCTACCGAATATCGATTGGTGTAGTAGATAAGAAAGAAAAATTAATTTATTTATGTATCTGCTCTGTGACTTCTTCATATGCATTTGGTATCGAAAAAATTATAACAAAAGACAATTAAGTACATAATGTGTTATATATATTTTTTAGAGATTATTTGAAATTTAAAAAATATATTTTTATATAAATCATATGCAAGGAAATGGAAGGCAATAGCAAACAAATTGTTTCCTTAACTGTCATTTGTGATACGTTGTCCGATGTTAAACGCGCTTTGAGCTCCAGAATTGTTAATTTACTTTACAAAGTTCAACTTCTTCACACCAGGCAACGCTTCCTGTTCTAAATAGAGATTTATATTCGGTAATTGCAGCTATGCCCTATAAATTATCCTCATTATGTATACAGCTTTTGATTTTCTATATGGCTTGCAATGACTAAAATTATAACAAAAAGTGTTATATTAATTAAGTCACCGATAAAATGTATGTTATTTTTCATTTTCTATTGTAAATTACGTATAAAATTGACTATTTATTACATTCCCCTCGATAAATGAAAGGTTTTGACATTGAACTTATTCTTTTAAATCCCAGGTCCATGTTTATTAATATGAGCGATGACGTTAGTGTCTGTCATATCGCGCCCCTGGTATTAGGGAGTAAATTGAATGGATTCTATTAACTGAAATATTATGTTAATTATTCAAAAATCAGATTTATTTTTATTTTTTCAGCATCATAAACAAATATTCATAGATAATATCAAAATATAAGAAAACATTTTTATTCTGACTCAGGGATTTTCCACGACAGTGACTTCCCTTCTTGGCCCGTAGCGGTCCGCAATGAGTCGTAGTTCATCTATTTCCGCGACCATTAGTCGAATCACCTCCGATTGCCGCTCCAGAACGATGGTTTGGATCTTTTCCGGTGTGGCTACGATGAGTTCGTCCATACTTGGATTCGGTACTTTTTTGTTGATGAGTCGAGTGAGCCAGTCCTGTCGGAGAACGTCGGGAGGGGCACGTTGTTTATGGAAGTTCCGGAGCTGAATGATGTAGCCGACTATGAGGCTTTTCATTGGAGAAAAAAAGATAATTATATAACTATGGATAACATTATTGAAGGCCCTTCTACCAAAATCACAGATGAAAATCAATCTTTAGGTTGGTTCATTCAATTCATTCCCTAAATATAAGGAGTTGCTTTATAAAACATTAATAATAGAGATTATTGAAGGAGTCACTTCAAAGGATTCAATTCAATGACGTCAGGCATTGAGGTCAGTCACGTGTGGCGAGGCGCGTAGGTCATGAGTCAGATTCACAAACAATAACCCTACATTAAGAGTGATGAATCTTGGTCCTGTAAATTTGACAGATAACATAAATACCTCACCAAATGCGCATGGCCTTGGTCCAAGCCATTTCAAATCCTTTGACGCCTCCAATATCAATATTACCTTAAATGAAATTAATCCTTAAGAAAATGGTCAGTTGTGTTCTAAAGTATGCTATTCTTATCCCTGGATAATGTTCGAGTCAGCCACAAGTGAAATGATGTATTGTTTCATAAAGCCAACTGCATTTTTTTATTCATTCTTCTATTAGCCCATCATGTTTCAGAAAAAAGGTCACCATTTTATCCTTGACTGGTCGGTAGAAATGGGAAACCTTGGTTAGAGCCGGAATTGAAGTACTGGTTCACAATTATATCATTATTTTTGGGAAATAGTAAAAGAAAAATAAATATGTATTTAATATTGTATTATGAAGCTTTGATTCATGAATATTTTTTCTTATAATTAAGCTAACCAATCAAAAAGCTGATAAAAACTTGATTACGAGCTGTTTTAATTTTATATTGAAACGGTTCCTATTAAATATTTGCGTGAGAATCAACACAGATGACACAATTTACTAGATTTTTAATAATTTTTTGATCATTTGATTATGCATTAAATCTGTTTAAAATTCACTTCAAAAAACCTTCAAACAATGATCTAGTTCTTGAAGGCTTAAAATCGGTGATTTTAAAGTTAGTCCCCATTTCTGTTGGAATCAATAAAATGCTGGTTTATGATAATCAATTTAAGATTTGAAAAAATATTATTTAAAAAACCTGGCCAGTTACTTTATGAAAAAATCAGTTTTATTTATTGTAGTTTATTAGTAATACAATATATATATTATATATATATATATATGTCGTTAGTAGAGCTTCTTGTGTACATCATAAAATAAAAGATACTTCAGTTTTATTAAATAAACTCGAAATTGACAAACTACTGATTTTTCAAAAGATTAAGTTTGATTGGTCATACTCACTTTTTTCTTAAATATTAATTAATTTCTATTGGTTCCACCAAAAATGGTCCATGCGGCAGACATTCAGGGCCTCAAATAATAATAGTTTTTTTTTCTCGTCGATTTTTTAAGCTTTGAAGAACCAGTAACTAATTAATTTGAATT
>CP045904.1:3778428-3816359 GCA_013387185.1 Caligus rogercresseyi | reverse complement strand
CATGAAAGCATAAAATGAACATAACTGGTATTCTATTAATCTTAGTCGATATTAGGAAGAAATTATCAAGGAAACTAAAGCCCAAGAAGAAATGGCCTATAAATACATGGACTAGGAAATAATGACTCTATGATAGACAAGGAAAATGATGGCTCATGAAAAATATGTTCGATATTTAAGACAAATACGTATGTTTTACCATATTCGGGGAATTTTGAACTATAATTGATATAAAGAAGAGATTATTTATCAAAAAATGCAAAAATATAATCATTCTATGTTATTATATACTCAGTTTATATGAGAAATAGTATTTGTACAATACTAGGATATATTCCACTCAAAAACTTGCCTACGAATGTATTTGGTCCATTTCTTCCATGAGTCATCATTTTCCTTTCTACCTTGGTGCATTCCTTCCTGGTCCATCCTTCTTCTTAGTCCATATTTTCCTGGTCCATTTCTTCTGAACACCATTTTCAATAGATTATTCCCTTGTTGCTACTAGATGGTGCAATATTTATTTGGGCCATTTTTTTCACACGTCATCATTTTATTTGCTATCTTGGACTATTTCTTCCTAGCTTAGTTTCCCCGACCATTTCTTTCTAGGCTGTATCTTCCTGGCCATTTTTTTTCTGGACACTACCTTGGTCATACTAAGTATACAACGTTAAGGATCTTTAATGGAAATTTTCACAAATTCACAGGTAAGTATCATTATTATTCCGTTGGCAAGTCGTCTTTTCTTTCTTTTTATAAGTCACATGAGTGAGGTTCTTTTCATCCTCAACAAAAGTATAGTCACCTCAAGGTAGTTAAAAGTAATTGTTCATATTCCTCATAGCCTCTAAAAAATATTTTTTGCTTTTTTGATTAATTGAAGCCATTTTTGGTAAGAATAAGATTGCACCAATGAATACTAAACAATCGAATGGTAAAGTCGCGCAACCTTTCAAAAACACAAATACAAAGTGTGGATCGACTAATTTATTTATTTGCCGCGTGAATGAAGTAGTTGTTGTTGTTGTATTATTTATTACAGAGCTATTATAGCCCTAGCCTTCATGGCTACTAATATAAAAAACATGTATCTTTATATACAAACAAATAATTATACCGGGCTCTCAAGTCTCACGCATTTGGCGTGTGACACACGCATTTCCACCCGCTTACACGCCACACATTGTATTTCTCACGCAATTAAATTATCACGGTTCGTTCGTTGAAATTGTTTTCTATAAAAAAAACCGTCACACTTTTTCGGAATTCTTTTCTCAAAAAAGTCATCACTTTTTCAGAAATTCTTTTGTAAAAAAAAACGTCATAGTTTTTTCAGAATTCTTTTATAAAAAACACGTCATCACTTTTTGGAAAAACTAAAAAAACTCATCACTACTTTTTTAAATATTTGAACGCTGGTTAAATCTCACTCTGAACTCACTTCAAAACTTGAGAGCCCTGATTATACAATAATAATAAAATATAATTAAAAAAAATAACAATAATAAAATATATATAAAGTAAATATTTTTTCAATTTGCATAAATACATTAAACTTAAGTAGCTATAAGGATCTAGACAACTCTGCCATTGTCTTTGCTACCCTCCGAGCACTTGATAAGGTGCATTCCTCTCTTAATGGCTGTGACAAGCTCCAGGCCCTTGAAAGGTTAACAGCCAGCGACACAGTTGGTAGATACGGGTTTCTTGAGGCATATTGTAGCACTACGGGTGCGCTCATCGAAGCCCTCAAGAATCCTCTCCAAGGGACAACTGTTCACATTCATAGCCTTCCAAGCGGATATGGCAGCCTGCTTCACTAAAATCTCATTTACAAATGGAAGATGTGACCTGTCGAGAAGGTCAACCACACGCAACCGGAAGTGTGTAGAGGAATCGTTTTAGAACTACCTACATATTTATCTTCAAACTAGACGACAATGGGGAAGGTTTGTGTTGCTCTGGGTTGCAAGAGTGGCTACAAACAAAGGGCAATGATGGGAAAGAGACGGTTTCATATGTTCCCCAAGGATGAGTCCCAACGCCAACTCTAGACAAAGGCTGTTCCGCGAAAAAATTAGATACCTTCAAGACATTCTGCGTTGTGTGACGTACATTTCATGCCCTCCGATTATAAGCCAGAGTCTACTGACTCTAATCCATCACGTTCAGACAGATCTGGAAAAACTCTTTGTCTTAAGATATATAAAAAAGATGCCGTCCCTTCCAATTTTCCAAATCTTCCTCACTACTATTCAAAAAGCCTCCTCCAAAGCGTTCCTCCACCTCAACCTCCTCCTCACGACTCCTTAATGAAAACGAGCGAATTTTAAAAAGATTAAGGCTTTTGAAGAGGCCAACTCATTTTTAACACTCGAAGAGCTTCAAATTAAAATGGATAGGAGTTGCCTTCCGAGCGGCGTTCAAGACATTATGATGAAAAATATAAGAGCTGGTGTTCTTCAAGATGAACTTTAGTCATGGAGGACCGTCAATAGACTTCAGTCTAAAGATTAATGAAGAAATGACAATCCATATACGTAAGCCAAACTTCATTCCTTAACCTTCTTTATTTATATATTGTTTTTCACATATCAAAACTTGACTATTCCTCATTATTTTCTTATTAATACTGATTCATACAACTACGATGACTTTAGTCCCTGCTATGTTGTATTTTTCAGGGTGAAAGATAGAGATCTATCTTTTAATCATCTCGAACATATAACCAAGAACAATCATATTACAAAATGTGACACCCTTCTTAATATTTTGGCCTTCTTAAATTCATTGACATCAAACTCTTCCACCAATCAACTATTTAGCTTGGAAAATGAATTAAACGCAGCTTTAAATCATTTGACAAATATCTTGCCCCATTTGGACGAAGCAAAAGAGAAGAATATTTTTGTTCTTTTCGTTTATTAAACTTTTGGAAAATGATACTTACGATTTGGAAATTATTTTAGGAGAATGCGAAGAAGACCATTCCTTTGAAAAATTTATTCACAAATCGCTCTAAAATTTTAATTGTATGTCCAAAAATTATGTTTCGGAAATCAATGATCAAGTTCAAAAAAACAAAGAAAAACAAGCAGTCAAAATATGACAAATAATTCTAAGACATTGAAAAAACTTAAAGGAGAATAAACAAAATGTATGTATGTTTATTTATTTATGTAATTTTGCTGAATGTCTTAAAATCTATGTTTATTTAATATATGTCCATAAAATTTATAAATAATAAAAAATATATATTTCGTTCTCAAAATCATAATTTGTTATGAAATAAATAAGGAAAGGGAGAATGTACGCGTATTCTCCTTTTCCTTTTAGATCCTCATCGTATTTTCCTCGCGAGCCTTCTTTTCCTTGTTGTTTTAGTATTCATTGGATGCACTAATGATAATTTGAGTAGGGATTTAGTTTTATTATGTGACCCGATCTGCCGGAATGATTCGGAAGGTCGTCGGCTTCTATTTATTCAGACACGGCCGATTTGTCAAAACACGTGAAAAAAATATCATTTTTCTTTTTTGGTCTCATATGAAAGAAAAATGTTCAAAATTAATATCCTAAAGTTTCATTGTGTTAGTAATTGTGGAAATGTACTTAAATGGTTTATTTATCTGAATAAATAGAACGCCGACTTCCGACTCTATTCCGGCATGAATTATAAGTAAATAGTGTAAAAGTGTTTATGTTTTCTGGCAGACGTGACGTACACAAAAAATATTTCGGAACCTAAGTTTATACATTATGAAATGAAAGAGGGGTGTTGATCAACCTCTACAAAAGTAAAACAGAAACAAACATTCTTTTAAATTATTAGCAAGAAAGTTGTTTATTTTAATTACCATAGGTTTGATTTTAAGGGTTGGAGCCAAAGTATTCGTAAATATCATTGACAGAAGCTAATATGAAAGACATCTAATGTTTTAAAAGATGTAATTCATGGCTCTGAATTGTATTTCAACCAACCAATATCACTTTGATAATTCACGCTTCTTTTATTATATATATAAGTCCCAATATAAAACGTATTGAGTAGGGTTTTGAAATATTGAATGGAATTCAATATTTCCTTTCAAAAACACTTTCAATTTTGTTGGAATCGATCAATCATGAGGAGGAAAACTATGTAAGAACTACGATGACGTTTTGTAAGAGTATCATTTATTTTCTTTTTTTCTCTTCCTCACCTTGGTTTTCCTTCCTTCCAAAGCAGTATACGAAGTGAAGAGGCAGGCCCACTGGGACGATTTCATGATAATAATTTTCCCTTTATTCTTGACATGTTTTCAGTGCGACTCTTGTCAAGGACTTCTTAAAGTATGTCGTCTTCCAGCTGATTCCACGGATTGGACCCTCCATTCTAAACACGGATCTCTGCCAGTTGGCGAATGAGAGTCAGAGCCTTCTAGATCATGGGGCGGACTACTTACATTTGGACGTCATGGACGGACACTTTGTTCCTAATTTGACCTTCGGAGCCCCTGTCGTCAAGTGTCTTCCGCTCAAAGGTCAAGAAGGCCATGTTTGACATGCACATGATGGTGCAACATCCGGAAAAGGTTTAGTTTCTCTTCTTTTACCTCATATCCCTACCAGAGCTTATGTGGTTCTGGTAATATATACTACATAGACACGAAAAGGAGTATGAAAGTTGAAAGAATAAAATACATAGAGACATAAACAAATAGATAATGAACTAAATGAATCATTAATGTCATATTATAAATAGCGGTGCTATACATCACCAAAGTTCTTACGAATACATTAAGGGGATGGGAGAGTTAAAGGTGATGTTTTTTCATGGCAAAAGCATTAAAACATAAGGTATTTTGCATTTTAATCACTTAAAAATATTAAAATACTTAAAATTCGGGCCACTTATGAAATAAATAGTGTTTCTCCTTTTACAAAAAAAAATATACTATGCCAGTTTAAGAAGTTCTATGATACCTTTTCTCTTGAGGCCTGGTGTCATTTTCATTGTATTGAAAATCCCAAGGGTTTGCTAAGCTGCCATTCTTTTTATAGCGATATGAAATATATAAAAATATTCTCTAATGAGAATACGATGAGAGTCACGCAACCAAACTAATATTGCCCTAAGTTTTCGTCTTCAGATATCTATTTTCACGAGTTTTGTTAATATTCTTGTCCTCATGTTATATTTGAAAAAATAGAATAATTTGTGAAATGATCACATTTCACTAGCAAAATTATTTATCCTTTCAGACCATCAGTTTGAAATTTGGTAGGAAGCTTTTCCTACATACATATCATTAACACAGTGTTTACTTAACTTTTGTAAAGTCAAAGAACGTTAATTTCATTGAAAAATATTACATGGCACATAATCAGTTTTAAATGTATTTTTTTAAATTAATAAAAGTGTTATGTTTTCTGCTTCTGTCCCACCGCCAACTAATATGGAAGAGTAGAGATATATCATATGGTTGCTCTGCCAGGCGCAAGACCACAAAGCAACGGGTACGGTTACTTCGATCTCCTACCTGAGCTAGAAACAAAGAGAACCACACTTCAACACGGCCATCGTGCTAACATTCCTCACAAAACCTCTCTATTCATTTACTTATTATAGAAGAAGAAGGAAAAAAAGTATTCGTCATACAGAGTGTAACATATTCATGAGCCGAGTCAGTGCTAGGAGCGACCAGATTGATGAAGGAGCTCCCAAACGTCTCGCCTCCTCCTCGATCATGAGGTGAGGATGAGACGAGACGGGGCAAATATAATGACTGGAATCATGCCACCCGTCACTCCCATTCGGAAATTGATCCCAAGCAATGATGAATCAATGTAAAACAATACCAATAATAATAAAAGGCAGGAGCACTCTGGATAACGAATACTTTTTCCTTCTTCTTCTATAATAAGTAAATGAATAGAGAGGTTTTGGGAGGAATGTTAGCACGATGGCGTGTTGAAGTGTGGTTTCTCTTTGTTTCTAGCTCAGGTAGGAGATCGAAGTAACCGTACCCAAAGCAACTAACAAGATAATTTCCCACGGCATATTTGACAATATCTCACGGCGCAGCGGTTGGAAAACACTACATTTACTTTTCATTATTGTGACGATCAGCTTTCGGAGAAAGAGTGACTACAGGCCATTGTGGGAGCGAAATAACAGGATCCGATATTCCACGGGAGGGAGGGGGGGGGGGGGGATTATTCAACTGCATTGGGAAGGGAAAATACTTTAATTATTCTTCATTTGAAGATAAAATAATTTGATTTGTATAGTTTTGATGTAAAAAAAATTGAATTTCAGTCGAGGTATTTCCTTTCATTGTTTATTTCAGTGGGTGAAGGACATGAGCGATGCCGGAGCGGATCAATATACGTTCCATATCGAAGCAACTGAGGATCCACTTGCTTTATGCCGACGGATACGGGAGTCGGGCATGAAGGTATACTTACATTGAGTGCCTCCAATCATTGCATAAGATAAAAACCCACAAGGTTTCAACCCTTTTAAGTGCAGGCCTCTGTTGTATTAAAATTGCATTGAGTTATTATGTATTACCAGAATGGGATTCGGACCCGCCGATTTTTTTATTATATATCTCACATACAGAGTATCGATCGGTGCGGTAGATAAGAAAGAAAGAAAGAGAAATTTATTTTTGTATCTGCTCTGTGACTTCTTCATATGCATTTAGTATCGGACAATTTATAACAAAAGACAATTAAGTACATAATTGTTATAATTTTTTTTAGAGATTATTTGAAATTTAATACGTGCTATTTTATATAAATCAATATGCACTCGGATTTTGAAGGAAATGGAAGGCAATAGCAAACAAACTATTTCCTTAACTGTTCTTTTTTTATACGTTGTCCTATATATATATATATAATTCGTTTATGTTCATAAAATATTATGTTATCTGGTATTTATCAGGTTGGCATCGGTATTAAGCCCAAGACTCCCGTGAGCGCCGTGGAGCAATACATTGATAGCGCAGATATGATCCTCGTCATGACTGTAGAGCCTGGCTTTGGTGGTCAGAAATTCATGGAAGACATGATGGAAAAGGTCTCCTACTTGAGGGAACATCATCCTAATCTGGACATCGAAGTCGATGGTGGAGTTGGGACTGGGAATATTCGGCAGTGTGCTAAGGTATACATTAGAGGGAGGATAGTGCATAGATAGGTGTTCGGGAAAAATGGCCAAACAAGAACCATACAATTGGAGCACTGAGTTTTGAATGAGAGCATATATATAAATAATAAAAAGATGTATTTATAATATCAATAAACGTTATAGACATTTTTATAGAATCCCTCAGATTTTTAACGCTGTCGGAGGCTAAATTAGGGCAAGGGATCACTTAGACCCGACATGACAGAAAGAGAAAAGATGCTGTCGATTAAAAACGTACAGAAAATTTTCTTGCATCTCTTTTATTAGTATCAAAATAATCACAAACCTCTCCCTTTTTATATTATTAACAAGATTTTGGTGTAATTCTTATTGAATTATACTAAACCGCTTAAGTTCTTCTATTTTGGAGGAGGAACTTTGAATCGGAGTCCCTCATGTGTCTGGAGTTACTTCTTATTCCATAGGACTCGTGAACGGGAGAAACAACCTGTCCCTTTTAAAAATGATTAATAGCATTCTTAAAGAAATAAACCCAATGTTTTTATTATTGAGTTATATATAAACAGCTTGAGTTCTTCTATTCTTCGTATCAGGGGGTCTCCTCAATAATAGAAAAACTCAAGCCGTTTATGATAACCAAAGAAAATATAAAATAAAAAGTTATTTATATTTTCTTTGATGATAACACAAAATATAATAGAAAAAGGGAGATATTGTGATTAATTTGATACTATATAAAAGAGATACCAGAAGGATGTCTATGTTTTCTAATCGACAGCATGTTTTCTCTTTCTATGTCATGTCGGGTATAAAGCAGGCTTGTGAACGGAACGCAAAATTGAACGGAGTTCAGCTGAACGCACGTTCAATGGACGGAACGCAACTTTTTTTTTAACGCTGAACGCAAAAAAAGAGTTGCGTTCAGCGTTCAATTTTTACGAACATTTCAATGTAGTTTTTCTGGTATAAAAATAAGGAATTTTTTGAAATATTATTTTCTAAAAAAAACGTCATCACTTTTTTCGGAAATTATTTTCTAAAAAGTCACTTTTTTTTGGAGATTCTGTTCTCAAAAAAAAAAAAAAAAAAAAAAGTCATCACTTCTTTTTCTAAAAAAAACGTCGTCACTTATTTAGGAAATTATTATTGATATTGGGGAAAAAAGACCCTCTTATGTAGTGAATATAGACGTTCAGCGGACCCCAGGTGAGAGCCCCTGGGTAAGATCCAGTCAACAAATTTATATCATTTGAAAATCGGTTCGGGCTCATTTTTATTATAAAACCCTAAATAGTACTTCCATTTTTCAAAATTACACAATGTTATTTTTTTAAATATTTGAACGCTGAACGCTAACAGAACGCTGAACGCATAAACATTGAACTGAGCTATTTTTTTTAGAACGCTGAACGCTCACAAGCCTGGTATAAAGTAATCCCATGCCTAAATTAGAGCATTTTTATTATAATGTATCAATTACTATATAAGTATATTATATATACCTATAATATAAATATAACTATTGTGAGTAGGACCAAATTAATTTTAGAAGATTCTAAATTATCCCAAATTTCTCTTTTTGGCGTTTTCTTATACTTACTTTTAAGTTTTCCCATTTTTCTCTCCTTTATCCCTAATATATAGATATTCACTTGGTTTCTATATGAATCCCTTCCGAATACCATCAACTTCCTGCGACTTTCGTCAGATCGTTCTAGCTTTAAAGTTCAAAATTGAAGGAATACAACAATAGATCCTGCCAATTATTTTCAATAGTAAAACCTTTTTTATCATAACTGTGGAATCTTTTTAGTATAAATTTGTCCAAATATTGACAGTCCTATCCCATTGTAATAATCTAAGTGTCGTCATAGGTGGTATACATAAGTTGTTTTTATTGGTTGAAGGTTTACTTAGATATCAAATATTCGTCATCCTGGGCGTTTGGCATTTATTATTTAATGATATACTGGCTTTTATAACGATAAGCATTCACCTATGAGAAACAGCTATCTTATTTTCAGTTATTAAGCTATTTTCCATCATAGTATATTGGCTCAGACTGAGCTAGACCACATATGACGTCACATTGAATAGTTGATTTGTACAATAAGATGGAATAATTAAAAATCTTTTAGTTTATTTTGATAAATGAGTATTGGAAATGGATGATGTTATCTTATTTTAGTTATTAAGCTTTTTTTACGTCATAGTAACTTGACTCAGCCTATTAGAAACGGCAAATGGATATACGCGGACATACTTTTCTGAGCTTTCTCTCAAGGTTTTGCGCGGGAATTTCAAATGTGAATAATGCACATTGAGTAATCATAAAAAGAGGAACTTTTTATGTGATAAAAAAATATTTAAATAATCAATTGACAATCTTTCAAGTATATCACATAATTAATTTATATTTAACATTTATATCTATTTTGTAGGCTGGAGCTAATATGATTGTTTCGGGAACGGCTATCGTCAAGGCGAGTGACCCTGGATCTGTCATACGTGATTTACGCACAGCTGTGGATGAGGAAATCAAACTTAGATCAAAGTCTGTGTAATTTTTTATCCATCTTTATTTTATGGAATAAAGTTTTTCATACAAATAAATAATTCGTTTAACACGGGGACGAAAGTTTCTCAAAAAAATCACATTCTTTGTTTTAGATGAAGCAATGGAACCATCATTAATCTATAATATTAATCATTTCTTTTACAAGCTACTGCTTTGGATTGACAGAAATAATAGACTTGGATGCAGTATTGTCGGTAGTTTATCAAAGAACAAAAACATCGGTAGATTTCATCTACCCCCGGTACTACCGATCTCCTGAAATAGTGATTATTATCAATGGATAGTCTCGGCACTGGAAATAAGCGTCACTTCATTTGTAGCTGTGAAAACATCAAGTCAGAGCTAAGAATATCATCATCCATAAGAAGATTAGATGGATTCCTTTCATCTATGCCATTTATAATCCCTAAAAAATATTATTTGTATTCATCAAATCCATATATTAAGGAAAATAACGATTGTTAATCCTCTTATTTGTAAATATCCCATCAATACTCGAACAAATAAATGTAGAAAAAGTATAACAATATTTAGCCAATCCGATTGAATACAAAACGCTATTTTGAAACGTTTATTCCATCAACTATAGAGAAAAATATATTGGATTCTGAAGCAATGACTTCTTTATTTTGAGAAGAGACAAAAGTAAAACTGCTCACATAAAAGAAGTAGTAATAGAAACAAAGAAATAGACATTCGATGAGTTAGAACCTGCTAATCCATTTCATGTAGCTACGTAGTAATTATAGCCGCTACACTTCAATCATTGATATTATATAAAACTTCGGTATAGGAGATATATAAACTCACTGAGAGTTGTACGTTTTCTACTAATATATTTTGCGACCGAATGTAAAATGGTTTTTACAATATATCCGCCTAGATTCAAACTGGAAGCACCTAGTTTGAAATTGTGATTTAAAAAAGTCATTTATATGGCTAAGGGCAAACATGAAACCTAAATACTTTTAAAACACTTCAAAGCTATATAAATGAGCCTATATTTACCGTGAAGGTGGATGGGTAAATAAGGATGAGATAACACTATCCTTAAAAATACTGTTTTTTGTCAAGGTTTCGATCCGTGGCATTTACTACCAATAAATTTATTATTAATAAATGGATTCGTCACTATGTTGTATATACTTGTTATCGAATATAAACTCCCTGCGAGTTTAATTAATACAAATTTTTAATAATCATGAATTAAAAAGTTTTTACAATTTTTTTTGGATTCTTTCTAAAAAGTATCATTTTGTGAAATTGTTTTTAAAAAAAACATGGCAAACTTTTCTAAAAAAAAAACTCCTATATTGAATTGCTTCTTTGAAGATAGTTCAATGGTCGATATCAACTAATTCAATTTTATCGGGCGATCCGTGGCTAAAAATTTATTATGGATAACAATATTCGTCACCTACTACATATTGTGAATGAAATAAAGCAACTCCTTATAATAAAATGAACACTCATGAAAATAGATCTAAATATATTAATTTTATTGGCTTTAGATGTACTATTTTGTATCTACGCTGTAAGAACGTACCCATCATCATCAATGTGATGCAATATATTTTGCCAGTCCTTCTTTATAGTTATCTTCAAGGGTGTACATACAGAAGAAATGGACCTGTAAATACGTCCGTGGAAGAAATAAGCCAAGATAGAAAAAGAAAATGACGATTCATGGAAAAATGGTCCAAATGAGTGGAATACAACCAAGTATTGATCCAATACTATTTTCATATAAATTGGTCAAAAAAATATAATGTCTATATGTTGTATTTTTTTACTACCTAGCATCTGTTCTGTATATCGCGTTTTGTATACATACATATTTCATCATGAACTGTTGAATACAAATAAAAATATGAAAAAATATTTGTATTTTTGCAATTATAAATAAATTTTGTTGTTATTTAAGAGGAGTTATTTGGGCAACTTTTCCATGCGTCACTATTGTTCTTTCTGTCTTGGACCTTTTCCCCGGTCTTTTCTTCCTTATTTCATGTTCAAATAAATTGAAAAACAAAGTACGTTCCTAGTAAGCATACTTTGCGCTTGCCGGGAATTTACAATGACGTCACACCGGCAAGGGGGGGGTGATGTACACATTATGTTATTCCTGGTTACGTCATTAAAATATATTACTATCATATTTTTTTGAATAAATAATAAGAGTACCGACGTTCACCAGGATCCATGAAAACATGAAATAAATGCATCATCATAATCTCTAAAGTCCTTGCTAATCTTATACCTAAATAAATCTATCATTATTTCATGGATGAATGAGCATTTTATAAGAGGAGGAAAATACCATTTCATACCTATTCTTGATCGAACCAATAGACCCTTAAAATAGTGATGCTAGGTTAATGAAACAACGCAATACCTTCCCTGGACAGTCTTAATCCATGAAAAAAACAGCATTGAGCTGACAATCTAATAGCCTCTAAATAGCCTTCGACCCATTGTCAACATTCAATTTTTTTAAACCAATTAGAATGAGATATATAATCGGGAAATGCTTATTATATAGTTTTTACAATGCATTATCATGGATTTTATTTATATTTTCTGAACTGTGAATTATAAAAAATCGGGATCAATGAGAAAAACCTTAATTTAATTGGGGATATCGTTCCAGACAATAACATTATTACCTTATTTATATTAGAAAATGACAAATATACTATAATAAAAAGGGACGTTTTCGTCTCAATAAATATCTGATTGAGTGGATTTTTTTTAAATATAAATTTTTGTCATTTTCTATTCTATAAAAGATATAAAAAAGTGAAATACACTATTTATGGAGTGAAAAAAAAACCCTCACTAAATGAAAGGTTTGGTCATTGATCCGGATGTATTTATCCCAGAATTAGAGTACCATTTCCATATAACTAGTATGATCACCTTCCTTTTTAATTTAGTCTGTGACTCCTAATTATGACGTTAAATGTAATTATAAAAAAATCTCCCAGGTATTCCCCTCCAGTAGTAATAGTAATAATATCAAGAAGAAAAACCGCAGAGTCTCTAAGAACATTCATATTTATCTCTATATTTTTTGTTGTTTGTTGTAATAGTTTTTCTTTTGAATAGACTCCTTTCGAATTAATTAATTAATATATATATTTAAAATAATAATGTTGTTCCAGGATTTACAAAAAGGAAAAAAATAACACAAAAAAGAAGACGAGAAGAAAATGTCAACTGAGGATGTTACTTTTTATTTCTTAAATAGAGTAAATATCCTCTCTTTTTTTGCATTGTATTTAAAATAATGTGTTAAAATCAGCAAGTATCATGATTTTATATGACAATGAAAGGAAATTGCGCTAGCGCGACAGCGTGGGACTGTATGCGTGTGAGTGTGTGTGTGCGGTCAATGGAATATAGACTTCCTTTCCCTTTGTAAAGAAAGCGCGGGATAGAAGAAGAAGACACCCGCCAAAAGAACTATACAGCTGTAATAGTTGAAAGTATTCATCATCCCTTGAGCTAAAAAGTAAATAAAATAGCTTTTTAAAACTTTAAACAACTGCATTTGATGGGACTTAGCATTCCATCCTTCCCACAACTTGTTTTAATATAGGTTTTAAGCTCAATACTATTTTTGTAACTTCTTTATAAGAAAGCGTGTTAAAAAATCACATATTCAGCCAATCAAATGAAGTTGATGAACTCTTATTTTGTGTCTGCTTCGTTGAGAAGCATTGAGAACAAAAAGGAAACTCCAGGCAAAAACTGAAGGGCCCTCTGATCCTATATATTCTATATTCTGCACACAAAGGCTGTAATATACAAGGAAAAGTTTCTTTATTCTTACATCCTTTTAATTTAGAGAAAAATATGAATTGGTTCTTAATTATTGCTTTCACTTTATAAATAAAATAATTTCACAGATTTAAGAGTGATGACTCCAGCTGCTTTGTGATGATTCTTTATTTGCAAGTCACATTATTACACAGCCATACTTAATAAGCCTAATAATATATTCCCATGAAATGAATATATTAAAAAGCCCAGCAGCCTTTTTAACCTTCAAACATCCTTTAGCAATAAGTTTTTCGCAACTGCTGTTTTTTACACACTCGCAATAATAAGGAAAGAGTTCTTACTTCTTACAAGGAAGCCAAATAATTCCCGCACACATACACACACACACATAGGCTTATTGTTCCCATATTGTTGTCGCAAGGATAATAATAAGAAATGTGGATTTTGTGAACTATTCATCTTTAGTAGATAGATATTCGTAGACGTATAGAAGACGTTATTATTATTATTATTATAATTAATATTATTATTATAATAGCATTGGTGAAACAACACAGTAATAGGGGGGAGGAGAGAAGGGGGGGGGGGGTTCAAAGAGAAGAGGAGAATGCTGCGTACGGATTAAAACAAAAATAAGTGTTGGAGTGTGTGTGTATATATAGATATATGAATGTGTGAAGAGTAAGAGTCCAATCTGTAGGAAGGAGATGATGTAGTAGTAGTAGTTGTAGTAATTATGATAATAATAATATATTAATAATAATAGTAATAGATGTGTGTAGTGTAATAAAAACCACAAACAGAATTGAGTAGAGAAGAATTTGTGGAGGTTCGTATCCGCAGTTCTGCGGATTGTCCACTGAATTTCCTCTCATATATTTATATATCGATTTGTTATAGAATTGTGGTTGTTGTTGTTTTTATATCTCCTCACAACTGAGATGTGCTAATGAGATAATGACGGCAACGACGACGACGACGAAAAGGTGGGGGAGGTGGTCTTTTCCAAGGGGGACTAGGAGGAACTTAGTGCAAGGTGTCGTTGTGCTTGCAGGGTCCCTCCTCCTGAATCACTTTTTCTTCCTTCTTGGACGCATTCTTCTTCTAAAGCTTTAGCTCATTGGCTATTTTAGAGGCTATGTTTTTAAATCCTATGCTGGTTCCGGATATCCTTTTGAATCGTACACCATTGAGTGAGAGTCGTGGAAGCTTACAGACCTCGATTTCCCATTGGACAATGGAGTCGTCATTCGGAGATCCGTGGACGCACATCAATAGAAAGCGCTCCCTCTGATCGTAGTAACAGCTATTTGCATCTAAAACCTGGAAGAAATAATATGCGAGTTAATCCATTGTCAATCACAACCACGGGGTTTATTTGTGACTACTATGTACACCTTCTCTCACTATGAGTTACTACTTCTCTCAATGAATCAAAAATGAGTTCGATACTTTGAATTTGCAAGGCCCGTGAAGAAGCTCACTTATTATGAGATGAAAGTACATATTTTTGTTTGCATGTTAAGGAATGTAATGAAAAACGTGTAATTACGTGATTAGTTAATACAAAGCATAGCAATAAAATTATAGAATATCGTTTTCTGTGCGATATTCATTGTATTCAGATTTAGAAATATATACGATTTAGAACATTAGATAACATTAAATATTTAAAATGAAGTAATAAATCTTTTAATGAACATGTAGTTATAAAGTCTTGGAAAAATTGTTAATTTATGTCTAATGCTCCTTCAAGTCTTATTCGTCGTTAGTCTTATTGAAGGAGGCGTTGATTAAGTATATAATAGTAATAATAAGTTGTTTCATTTATAGGCATAACAAATCTTTTTTTTTTGTTGTTGCTTGGAAGCATTATTCCTTGGTGAAATAAAAAGATGACCATTACCTTCATTATCTCGGCCATGATTTCCATGGGATCCCTATTCGACGTTGTCTTCATGCTCCAAGTAAACCTCAGGGATCGAGGCTTTATTTCAGTGCAATCGTTGACTTCATTACTGTAATAAGAAATACACAAATGTTTTTTCCATTCAGTCAGACTCAAAACTCGGATGAATCCACCCTCCCCCCTCCCCTCCCAGGATGACGACTTGATGCTCAATATAGAGGAACAAGACATGAGGAATGCTCATTGAATCCCTCAGGATTATTTATTCTTTTTAAAATATCATTTATCATGATACACAACATTGAATGCAATCAAGTCCAAGGTTTGAATGTTCGCTGATTAACTCCATCAAACCAGTGGTGGGTGGTATTATTTTAATAATATTACTATTACTCACATTACTATTGCAAGATGAATATTACACTGCCGACTGACTATTCAGAAAACTTAATAAATTATACTTTTTTGTCTCTCATTTGTGAGGACTTTTAAAGGGTTCATCAAAAATAATTATAGAAAAGAATGTTGTAGGTCATACCAGAGCCCTATAAAATGAGTTACGACAGTAGATTGGAGCGTCACCTGGTGCAAAAAGTATTTCGGCTCAAAACAATGCATGAAATGAAAATAATGGTAATTGTTCCTTGTTATTGTTGGGATAAATAAATCGGAAGCCTTGACAAAACATGTGCCTATAAAACCTTTCATTTATTGGAGGATTATTCCATGGGAAATAAAAAGAGATAAATTCCTTGGGCTCCTGAGCGATTTGCACAATCTCTACAGCACTACAAGGAGGCATAATTATGTTTTTATTAGATCTTATAAGTTTATATTGTTTTTATACTTGGAAAAAATTATCTCAGCAGACTGTTTATTTACAACTCCCTCAATAAGTTATGAATGTTTTGAGCCTGACAGTTCTTACGACGCAACTCTACTTATAAGACTCTGGGTCATACTACCCATACTACCATATAACTTGATCAAAAGAGCCCCCATTCTTATTTCCTTCCATTTCTTGACAAAAGTGTAATGGATTGAGACATTTGAGCCTTCTTGGGTGTAGGATTAGAAAAAGTTCCTATCAGTGTGTGTACATATATGTATGTATATTATAAAGCAGACGCAGCAGGAATAACAAAAACAAACTATAAATGTTATAAGACATATGGACAGCGTAAGGAAGGATGGAAGTAGAGTAGTAGATTGAGTTGTGTGTTCGTCATCTTCAGGAGGAGGAGGATGTTTTTCTTCCTAGGAACTTAATTACTTGCCTGGTGGATTTGGGGCCTCCAAAGGATGGGTTGGGGCTTCCACCCCCGCCGCTGCCGCTGCCACCGGTTACACTGCTTCCGGATCCAACGCCGCCCCCGATTCCAACTCCTCCGCTCCCAGGAGTTCCTCCTGGACCGTCCATGGGTCTGGAAAGGAAAAAAACAACACGTTTAATATTAATATTACTTTAGGCTTTTTGTGTTATGAAAATCCAAATGACGACTTTTGCAAAAGTTCAGACTTCGCCACTACCCATTTTTTCTCTAAAAAACATTATAGGCTTTCTGTGGAAAGTGGTCAATATAAACAGATTTGATTGCAATACAATAGACAATTCAAATTCAATTGTGTGTCTACATTCTTCATTTTGTAGGTTATGAGCTATGGAGCGATTATGGATGATGGCTTGATATTCCAAAGATACAGAGAATAGAGCTTCCATATTCCTTCATACTTGGGCATTGCAAGTCTACATACATAGAAAGTAATATAAGCGGCAATCAAATCTCTTTTCTGATTGGAGCAAAAACAACAACAATTTTCGATATTCTCTGTTTTTGTTACAGTTTGAATTTATTTATAGACTGTCATTACATAAGTCATGCATAAATATTACAGGGATCATCATTATGTGTACTCCATGACTATGTCTCAATTTTTAATATCCGATGGTGTAATAGATATAAGAATTGAAATTTGCTAGTCTTGAACATAAGTAAGATTCCACGCAGCTTTAAACGATTTCTTTAGAATTAAAACAATCATTTTGCGATTTAAAAAATATTTCCCCCCAGCATTTAAATGTTGTTCCTTTATCAATAGGTGCAAACCTTTTTTTCTTCTCAAGTGTTCTTTTAGGGGATCTTATTGCAGAATCTTAATTGATATCTATCAGGCCTCAAAAAAACTCTTTTTAATATACGACTTGATGATAACACACTCACCGCTTGGAGAACCTTGAAGATAATTTCGAAAAGAAAGTCGTAGGCCTAGAACCGGGATTAAGAACCGAAGTATCCTGTGAGGACACGGGCACGAGGGGAACCCCTCCAAAGTTGTGTCTCCCCGAGACTCGAGGTCGCGTTTGCCCAGAGTGGAAAGTGGAGCGCTCAGGAACATTGCGACTAAAAGACAAGGGAGTTCGACCCCCGCCACTGCCGCTCGTTGGGCTGATCGGGGCCTTACCACTGGAAGATAAAAAAATAAGACGTTGTTTTAATGAGGTGATAAGATGCAGAGCAATTCATGCCTTTTAAACATAATAATAATAATAAATAAAATAATAATAATAATACATAATAAATAAACAATGATTTAGAATACATCTTGTGCTTTGTGCGTAGAGGTTGTGAGCAAGATGAACTCTTTTACTTGGGGAAACACATGATAAAAATAAAAGAAGAAACACTACTACGTAAATCCACCACTACAAAAACTAAAAATAAACATTGCCTAACAAATTCATTATGTGGTCAATCTATTTATCAAAAATATAATTTTTGTATCCAGTGCTGTAGTTCACAAAATGTTTGAACTTAAATAACAATCAAGGTGTGCATCTTGATTGGTTAATATGTCCTTAATAGTATCCAAGCTGCACCTAAATCAAAATAGATAGAGGGACCACATCATGAATATAATAATCAAAAACAACACAAAGAGTGACGACGACTTTGTCCGGATACGTCAAAAGAAGCAAACTAAAATATAAGAACACCACCATTTTCTTATTTTTGACATGCATGTCTCATGGAAAGATGTATGTAAATTAGTGAGAATGCAAACAGAAGTATTATTATTATTGTGTTTAAGGGTTACTCAATGATTGAGAGTGAGAGAGAAAAGATGGAGCCGCAAATGAATCAGTATCAAAATAGTTAATGCCTCTCTCCTCCTAAATGGACTCCTGAGTGTCAACAATTGTCCGTCTCTATTAATCCACAGAGCTCAACAATGTCACATTGATCTTTCTCAGAAGTTTGCCTTTTATATGTACTTGATATATAAAAGCACTCTTTCTATATTGCAATTTGTTGCAATGTTTAGTCAAGAAAAACAAGCTCCTGTGCACTTTTATCTTAAGTTATATTGTATTCATATATACAATTAAGTCTTTAAATGGCAACACAAGTAATATAAGGACCTATTAGAAGCCTAGGGTGGGTCTACATGAAAGATCATATGTAAAAGCAGCTCGTTGTTGGTGAATCCCAGCACATGATTTCTAATTGTTGCTTTTTGCACAAGTTCAATCAAAGGCCCATCTTTCCATAAGCTGCTAGACTGGTATATGTGTTTTCCTCCTTCTTTCATAGTCGTCTGATATGGTTGAGTGTAACATTCCTTATTTGTTATTAATGTTTGCTTCCTTCGTTACAAGTCGTAATAATAATAATTATTATTATTATAGTAAAAATGAAGTAAAACTAAGGAGGAAAATGAAAGTAGAAGAAGGGAAATGTGGTTGTTAATCCTGCCTTGTCGTATCTCCCGTGCTTTGTTTATTGAGGTTGGAGGATGCTCCAGCCGAGGCGGAGCAGGAGGATACGGCGGCTCCTCCGAGTTCGGCGGGCATTCCCTCCACACCAGAGAGTGATGAAGAGGGCGAGCTGGGCGTGGGGGGAATGGATACACAGAGTGAGGCACTCTTGGTATGCCCCCCGGATGATGAGAGGGGCACCCCCCCGCCAGCACTATTGCTGCTGCTGGTGCTACTACTTATATTAGTATTGTTAGCATTATTATTATTATTAGATGCCGCCGCCGCCGCCACAGTAGTCAATTCCGTAAAGTTGGAAGACTTGTTGTTGGATGATGAGTCAAGGGCGTCAGAGGAGGAGGCGGCGAGGATGCTCGAGGGGGATGCAACTACACCTGCGGCGGATGATGGGCTACCACCACTGGAGGAGGCTGCTGCTGCTGCAGGGGCCTCGCTGCATGGACGATACAGGAGAGAGAGAGAGAGAGGGAGGGACAGAGATAAAGATAAAGAGTTCAACCAATGGAGAAAGAATAACCCTTGTGCTGCCTGTCGTGCTACACTTTTGATGCCATAAACGGTCAGTTGTTGTTAATTACTCTTACGTAAGTCCAATTCATATTGACATACATATATTTAGATTGAGAGGATATAGAAAACATTTATTGTTTAGTCTGTGCTAAACTTTCTACAAGTTGATGAGTAAAAGAAATATTTTCATGAAACTGTACCAAATCCAACATAAACAAATAATATTTCAAACCAGTCATTTACTGAGTTTTTTAAAAGTCCAAGAAGAACAACAACAACACAAGGGATTCCTCATTCCTGCCTCTAAGTGAGAGAGCGATAGAGAGATATCGAAGCGGTCAAGCAAGTGTGTGAGTTGTTATAGCGGCTGCTTTATTATTATGAGTATGATGAGTAATGAAGTGAGAGTATCGACTTCTTACCTAGACATTGCGTTGTTTTCCGTTCCGGCAACGTTTGTCTTGTCAGTGGAGGATGACTTTGTGTATTCATACGTGGTGGAGCGTCTATTTGAGATAGATCCTTGTCCGAGAGCGGCTCTTCCGGTTGCGTTGGACATGGTGTTGGACTTTGTGATCCCTCTTGCCTTGGGTGACGTGGTTCCACCATTACCGCCGCTGTTGCTTCCGCTCTTGGGCGTGGAGCGCGAGGGGGTTCCTGCAGATGTACTACCCCGGGGGTTGAGTGTCGTGAGGCATTTCCTTGATGGTCGCAGAGTCCACGGTGTTCTGACGTTTGAAGTTTGACTGAGTCGATGAGGAGCCATGATTATTACTACTACTACTAATGCGCGGAGTAGCGGAGGGAGGACCTAAACAGAGAAATAGGTTAGGGTACTATAATACTAACACAACTTTCCACTCAATATTCTTCCTTGAATCCATGGGCGTACCAAAGAAAGTCCCAGCAGCCAACTCTCTGGCACACCTGTACAAACCAAAAAAAGAAAGACAAAAAACAAAGTAAAACCAAGTGGGTCTTAAAAAGGGGATATCAAAACATCAGTGGATATAAAGGGGATGTTGTTTTAAGCGGGGAGAGTTAGTTTCAAATCTTTAAAGCTTTAAAAAAGTCTCAAGGGGAAAGAGGAGATGATAATGTTAACCAATGACATATCCTTTCCCATTTAACCATTGGTTCTTAATTCGAAAAGTAAAGCCCCAAAATTCATTGACTCTTCAAAGATGGCAAAGTTCTCATTGGCTCGTCATAAGGAACAAAATGGTATATTAAGAACATGAGTCGTAACTTGGAGGTCCTTGTTGGAATCAAACGCTTTCTATGAATGCAAGAGCATTCACATTTCAATATACAAAGCAATAAAAAAATTCTCTGGAAATTGTTGACCAGAGAGGCAGAAAAGTTTTACAGAGTATCATCAAAGATGAGGCATTTTTTAAGGATAAGGATAACTGTCGCAGGGCCGCCCGCCATTCTCTTGTTATTAAGAAAACATCCACTCTTCCTACCGTAACAAGGATTAATTATATAAAACAAAGAAAAACCATGGGCAATAAAAACTCAAAACCAATTCCTGCTTCCACACAGTTTCATTATTCATTACTCTTAGCTTGCGTCATTAGGGTTTGTTGCTCTGGGATTTGTTTTTTAGTCGTTTGCTCATCTTCATCATTATTTTGGGGTTTGCTCGTTGCTGCTTCAAGAGTCTTCTTTGGTACGCCAGAGGATCATCTTTGTCTTGTTGAGTGTTTGAGATTTCCGTACCCGTGGATCCCCTTCTCGACTTGGATGAGGAGGACGTGGCCGAGATGGAGCGCTGAACGCCTCGATGATTGGTGGATCCTCCTCCCCCGGTGCTGGATGACCCCCCGCCGCCTGAAGAGGAGCTGGTTCCCGTGGCGGAGGCTGATGCATGGGAGGGGGAAACAATGTTGCCTCCGCCCGAGGAGGAATTCGTGTTTGCGCTAGTTCCTCCGGAGGGAGCCACATGGCGAAGGGAGAGACTCGAACCAGAGCGACTACCTTCACTCTCCAGCTAAAACACACACAAAAAGAATAGGAGACAATCAGAAACTAGGATGCACAAACATAAAAATATAAAATCCTTTGCATCAAACGCATCGCTAATAAATGCTCGGATGACAACGGAGTAGTATTTTTGACTTGTTGGATAATCATACCTATCCTCAAACTCTGCTAGAATTCAAGTGCTCATTAGAGCGGTCATATGAAGCTCTATCCAGAGTTGAAAATAAATCCATGGAACCAGTTGGACGCCTATCCCTTGGGTAATATATATATATCCAAATAAAGTATGGATGTAATTGATATAGACTGGATTTATTTGGGCACTCCTCCTCCTACTGTCATATTTATGACTTAAAACATATACATTATTAAAGTGAGTTATAGCCAGCAAAAAACATGAATAAGAGCTATATTTATCAATTGACGTTAAAGACCACCACCAAATGTGTGTGTGTGTGTTTAACGTGAAGCCTAGAAAACAAGTTTGATTGAAGGAGCTCCAAAAAGTGTTTTTAAAGTTTTTGTCAGGCACTGCAGGGAAACACAAAAACTAATGAATAACTGCAATAGAGACATAATGTAAACAACTGCAGTATTAAGTGTTTAGTTAATGTTCCTTCATAGAGGTATTTTATTACTTAACAGCCAATCTAGCTGTTCAATAAGAGACATTTGTGTAATGACCATGGGTAACAGGATACCCTTTTCCGATTCATTATAGACCTAACACGTATACTTATGATGATATAATACTCAATTGAATAAATATATATTTAATTATTCAGAAAAATATTTTAAGTCAATTATTGGGTCGTCAAGTCAAAAATACTACTCAAATTGTTTTTCTTTATAATCACCAGCTAAATTCTTGTGAGGAGTAGTATTTACAAAAATAACTCGATTAAACACATGCAAATCATATATCGAAAAACTGCCTCAGGTTGTTAGACAATGGTCACAACACACGACCGCAAACACATTTTTTTCACGCAAGTGAATATGTGTGAAAAAAGGAGTTGCAATACAAAAGAGAAATCAACAACATGCTGTGTGTTCTACACTAATAATAATGCGGCGACTAATATGCACATTAGACACGGGGATTTTGCAATCTTGCCCATATGCCCCATGACAAAAGAAGAAGGAGGAACCCTAAGGCAGAAAGGGTTCTATAAAAAAACAAAAGCCATTGACAGAGAGGGAATTATTTCTGTGACAAAAGAATAGCATTAGCGATATAGAACTGAGACTCAAATATATCATATCTTTCAGGAAGAAAGCATATTTCAAAGGGATCATTTGTTTTCTCTTTCTTATATATAAATTAATCATTTGACAGTTCAAGAATCGAATATGCCTATAAATGGTACGAGGTAGACCAAGAAAACAAGGATCCTTTAAGACAAATATATCACAAAAAAGATTATAATCCTTTTAAGAGGGGAGGAGTTTTTTTAGTTGCGAGTCATATTTAAATGTGAAAAAGATCACTTTCACACCATCTATTGAGCCAGTGATTAATATGAATAAGTTTTTTTGAATACAGAGTAAATTTTGTCAAAAAAATGTTTGATTGACAATTTATATGGTTGCAATTATAAAGAACCAATAAATTAAATTAAAATAATTGAATTCTATTCCATGTGATTTTGATAAGTTTATATATCGCAAGAAATAATTCAACCCATTTTTTACCCATCAGAATGTACAATTATTAAGACAAATATTAAATCATGGATTTGTCTGTCAAACAATGCAGGGTTGTTTGACATTGCCGTGATTGGACGTTGGTAGTTGAAACAAAGAGAAATATATTCGGTTTTCTCTTTTTTTAATGCATTGAATCAGGGTGTATAATATTTATTCGTTTGTGTGATGATGACGCCTGCCTTTCACATGACTAACAGGCATAGTATTATTAACATAGAGTATTGTCATTCCTTCTTCTTTTTGAAAGTTTTGTAATCTCATTAGCTCTCTTTTCTGACTTAATGTGCAATAATAAAGGAAAAAATTATGAAATAAATGATGTATGTATATGAAAGAAAGAAGACAACTCATTGTCCTATTATTATTATTATTTTTCAATATAAAGAAATTACCTTCCATGCTGAAATTTATCAATGATTATATGTGTGTGTGTGATTGCAACTCTCTAACTGATTCCACAGGTAAGCAATTGAACTCCAGTGGAGGATATCTCTTAATTCATCAAGGATATGGGCAAAATGAGTGGGAGGGGAAAAGAAGTACATTTATGAATCGTGGTTAGCCAACACCCCATCCTTTGAGTTCGAATAGATAGATTAAATGCTGTTAATTACTCTTTAGATCAAGGAAAAATATATAAACATTACCGTCATGCTTAAGTAACTGTCCTACGTATGTTAAAATTGACCACATAAATAAATATGGAGGATCTTTCATGTTTATGGTTAAGAGTGATCAAACATGATTGGTCGACAAAAAAGTCGAATCAGTTAAAGTCTAAATAATACGTCAATAGCCAACCATAGAGATATAAAGATAGAGAGCTTATTCCCTTCAATAGCAGAGAAACATCGTCGTTCAGCTGTATTTTTAGTCCTGTAAACAAAAGTAATTTGTAAGCTGATCATAGAGGTAGATTCTTTCTCTATGATCAGCTTACGATGATGTAGTACAAATTACTTTGTTTATATTGGACACAAAAATACGATGAAGGATAGATATAGAAATTACTTTGTTTATATTGGTCACAGGCGTCAGCTAAGCTGATCATAGAGATAGATTCTATTCTATGATCAGCTGTCGATGACGAAGTATCAATATTTGTTTATATACACAAAAACAGATGAAGGGAATAAGTTCTCTATATCTTTTTATCTCTATGTAGCCAACAGATAATATCATTTTTAAAATCATTTAAGTAAAAAGAGAAAGCATGGCATGACAGATTGACTGCATGAAGAAGAAAAAACAACAATATCTATCTATGGGACTCAAAGGACATTTAAATCAAAATAGCCCCCCAACGGAATATAATTTGTATATTCACACTAACTTCAATTTATGAAAGGAGTAGTGTCTTTGGTTTTGATAGTGCATGGATTTTTCAATAGTATGATTTATATATGTGAAATAACGTTTTAAATTCAAAGGATCATTCAAAGAAGATCAAAGTTAATCCTTCAATCATATAAGAAACACATACTTCCATAGTAAAGTAGCTCTATAAGAGCCAACTTACTAATAATATTCCGTTGTTGGGTAAGTTTATGATAAAAAATAAAGAAGGGAATAAACATATCATGCAAAAATATATATATATACTTTTTCGTTCATACATATCAAATACAATTGTATTTTTTACTAATTAGTCAATAGATTATGCTGCGTTCTATATTATTAGATATCATCCTATCAATTCAGCAAAACTGATAAAACTCTCCGATACAAAGAATACTATTATGAAGTAAAAAATGTTACAAAAAAGTGAATGTTTCTAAGGGACAATAGTAAATTAGTTTGAAAAAAGCACATAATCTTCATTTTCCACAGGATGACGGTATTGGTTCTGCAAGCCTTCAATTGCGAAACTCTTTTGAAACAAATCAAAATAGAAGGAAAAACTATATATCTTGCCTTTGTTCGACATTTAAAACGCAACTGAAAATGTATTTATACATTTTATTATTCAGATAAGTCAAGTAATGAATTTATATATATATATATATTTATTCATGATAATATATTTTACTATACCATTTTTTAAAAGACAAGAGTCGATTTACAACATAATATATAAGAAGCAGACAAAACCGAAATACACATAATAAGACTTACATCAGTGGAGCGTCTTCCAAGAAGCAAGTAGCTTGCGTAGCAATCATCAAACTTGTGATTCCGTAGTGAGGCCTCCACCTCTGCTCGGTTGTATCCCATTCCAACGAGTATGTCGATCCGCTTGTGTCGCTGATGTCCAGGGTGGGCTCCTTGAAAGGCAGAAGCTCTCATCCTCGTAGCCATGTTCATCCACTTGTCTCGCATGATGGTCTGAAGCAAAAAATTAGAGAATAGAATAGTTTAGTTTTTTGGAAATATTCCTTTTCGTGAATTTATACTTTTTATAGCTTTGTTTATAATGCAATAGTTTTGCTTTAGAATTAATATGCCTATTTCCAAGGGGTTAAGAACCGAGATCAATGAAAAAACATTTGTGTATTGAAGTATATGTTTCAGTAAATAAAGAACATATTTTATTGCCTCAAAAAATGTCTATTGAAAGTCCCTTTTTATAATAAACTTGTCATTTTCTAATATCAATAGGATGTAACAAATTATGACCATAATATTTATTTAGTGAAGCTTTATTGCATTAAAAAAAATTATAAATCGAATTCGATGACACAGTGACCTAGATTTGTAATATCTTGAGTCTTTCTCAATCCTGGAGCTAGGATATCGAGAATGACTTGATCCCTCTTCTAGTAAAGGACACTCTTATGACTTTATGTATGTTATTTATTTTGTGTAGACCATGGGGATAGAGCTCTGACTAGTCTAAATAAAATTTCCTACATCATTTTTAACTATATATTGAAATAACTCCCGAGTATAAAATTAACATTTATCCCTCACTACACAGACAAATATATTATTATATGGTCAAAAAATGTGTGCAGTAGGAAATTATGAAATGCACTGAATAGTATACAGTCAGAACACGTAACTAGGGATCACACACACATTGTTAATAAGGCCCTGTTTGCCTTCAATTCGATTATGACAACATCTTGGATATCTGGAGTCTTAAGTAAGGTTCATACTAAATTCCTAATGTGAATTAATTGCGGTAACATCCTATGTTCCCTCCAAAAAACCCTTATTGTGATAAGTAGAGCCCTCCTCCCTAGACGTGGCAAGGCTTGGTTAAAAAAATCCTAAGTTGCCATAGATGTGAAGAAATTCTTCATGTGTAGTGGGGTTGAATCCTAAAATGAAGCCCGATGTGTTCATTATGACATTGCGTAATCACGGATTACACACATTTTTACTCTTACATATTTACAAGCACTTGCAATATGATTAATGAACGAAGTAGGCCATGTTATATATTTTTTAATCATATACTTGAAGTATCAATTATAAACAATTAATACATAAGGCAATTGATGAAATATATATATTTCTTAAAACCTTTAAAATGAACAAATCTTTTCTTCTAATCCCAACAAAAAGTAAAGCAAAGGATTACAACCCTAGCCATAAATTCAACTCAATATAGAAGAAACCATCAGAGCCGGTGGGATTACATAAACCTCCCTGCTCTATGTTGAAGTGGTGAGCTTAAGATATATCAAATTATATATATATATATATATATATAAATGCGTCCTTTCAGGACTCTGCACTTGCTAAAATATACTCATTCTTTTCAATGAGGTGTACTAAAACTGACCATCCCCTTTCAGGATTCGAAACTGCGCCTCAAACATTGAGAGTTGAACACGCCTTAAGCCACTGAGCTATCGCATTCCCTTAACAATTTTCAACTGTGGATCTTAAGGGGGCCGGTAAATGATACAACCTTTCTACCCTCAAATATCTGACATAACATACACACACTTCCTCTGGATGTTCTTTGAAAGTATGCCTATCTGTCACCGTGGTATTCCATTGGTCAATTTGGGCAATTAAAAATAAGATATTGGTCTTCTAACACACAGATACTATTTTTCGAAGATATCATAAAAAAATCTAGGAGGATCGGATTTGAATCCTCAACATTAAATAACAGGGTACTATAACACAATACTCAGCTAAATTTTGTACAATCTATGTAGTGATACTAAGGAGAACTGCTAAATACCTCAAGAGACGCTCTCCTCATGGGATTAAGAACCAGGAATTTTTTGAGCAGATTCTCGCAGTCCGTCGACATGTAGAAGGGTATTCGATACTTTCCTCGGAGAACTCTCTCTCTTAGCTCTCGAAGAGTCGAACCGTCGAAGGGAAGGGAACCACTGACTAGAGTATACAGAATCACACCCAGGGACCAAACATCCACCTCAGGACCATCGTATTTTTTGCCTGAAAGAAAGATCATGATAGTATTAAGGACTCACATTGTATTATGATGAAAATGATTTTGGAAAGAAAGAAAATCGTCAAAATATATAAAGGAAGATAATTCTGAAAAATGTTAAAAAAGCAAAATGTACTGCAAACCTGAAATGAGTCAAATTCATAGTAATTAACTATATTGGAAGAATATTACTATATTTACCTATCGATTAATTAAAATAGATAAAATCAACTGCTACAAACTTATATTTTGATTCCTTGAGAGCTCGGATCAAAACTACTATTTGATCATAAAAATAATCTTATCTTTAAATATATAAATCTGTAACAGTTTTCAATCCGTTTGTTTGTCCATTCTTTCCTTCAGCACTTCATACGGATGAATCATACAGGGGTGTGCAGGCGAATCTAGACTAACTTTGAGTACTTGTATCTCAGAAACCAGTTAGGGTAGAAGCTTAAAAATGTATGAACTGGTTAGTATATCTATGAGCTTTGTTTAATAACAAAAAGATTGAAAATGTCCTCGGAACTTGAGCGCAGGACGGCCATTATTGTGGCGCTCCGTTGCGGCCGTGCGCCCAAGGAGATCATCGACTTCTTCAAATTCCCCAAAGCTACTGTTTACAGCATTGCCAAGTCCTTCAAGGAGTCGGAGGACATCGAGGAAGGATTCCTAACACCGGAAAGAAAAACTCCAGACCGATCCCAAGTCAGGAAGAGGAGCGCCGACTTCATTGATCGCCTCCAGACGGTGATCAATGACGATCCAAGTGCTCCCATGTCGACACTGGCTGAAAGGCTAAATGTGCACAGAACCACTGTTCTCCATGCCATTCATGAGGACCTGAGGTGCAACAACTACGTCCTGAGAGTCCGTCAGATGCTTTCTGATGCCATGAAGAAGAAGAGGTTGGAGAGATGTGAGTTGTTGATCACGTCATTGAAACACCGAGCTGCCGGACGAATCAGGTTCTTCTCGGACGAGAAAATCTTCTGTGTTGATGCGAAAATCAACCGTCAGGATGACAGATGGATTGCCAGTGACCCAGATGAGGTCCCTATCATTGGAAGAACCAAGTTCCCGGCCGGAGTTCATGTCTTGGAGGTCATGTCCAGCGAGGGAGACATCATGCCTCCTCACTTCTTTGCCAAGGGCCAAAATGTCAACAAGGAGGTCTACCTGGACGTCATGCAGACTGTGGTGAAGCCCTGGATGACCCAGATTGCTGCTGGTAGACCTTATCTCTACCAGCAAGATGGAGCTCCCGCCCACACGTCCAATTTGGTGCAAAACTGGTGCTTAGAGAATCTCGATATGTTCTGGTCAAAGGAGTTCTGGCCCCCCAGCAGCCCTGACCTCAACCCCTGCGACTACTACTTGTGGGGCGTCCTTGAGAGGGACACTAACAAGCGTGCTCACAACAATGTGGACTCCTTGAAAGCTGCCATCATCCAAGCAGTGGCCAACTTGTCCACCGTGTGGAGGCTGTTATTGTGAAAGGAGGAAGTTGGATTGAATGAACATTAAGAGAAAAGTCATTTAAATTTGTGTGATATGAAAAAAGTCAATTAAAGGTTTGTTCTTGGATATGAGTATCTTGTTTCCGTGCTAAAAAAAAGTCTAGATTCGCCTGCACACCCCTGTATATTGAACCTGTGTCTTTAAAATCAACTTATATATAATTATATAAAACCTAATATGGATGACTTGAAGATCCTGATGATAAATAATTATATAATTTCATCAAGGACAGGTACAACGCCCACAGACATATTATTTCATACTTGACCCCCTAACTGATCAATTCAAAAGGATCATTTTCAGATCTAAATGAGCCGGAAAATAAAAGTGAGCCCGAAGTGACACCTTATACTGATCTAGATCTTATACTGATGATTTGTTCGTTTTCTTTCGATTTTATTTCTCTAAGCATATAATTTATTCAAGTTCTCAGCAAGTTTTTACTTATTTCATTAAAATAAAATTTTGTTAAAATCTTCTTGCATGATTTAAAGATCTCTAAAGATAAATAATGGAAGCACTATAAATGTTTATTTGGTATCTTACCTTGAAACAACTCTGGTGCGGCGTATGGCGGACTCCCGCAGAATGTATCCAACTTATTACCCGGAATAAATTCATTGCTAAAACCAAAGTCCGCTATCTTGATGTTCATCTCACTATCCAGAAGCAGGTTCTCGGCTTTAAGATCACGATGAATGATTTCTTCTGATGACAATACTGAACAGCGGAAACGATCTGAAAGGAAGAATAGCAATGAATTAAAGACTTTGAAATGAAATTATACTTCACATAAAGGCTAAATATCCCTAAAAAAGTAGTGTCCCTACTTTATATATAAGCTTAAATGATTTTGTCAGAATATAATATTCAAAATTAATCAGTACCTTGGATTGCAAACTAAAAATGAAGACTCTTCAAATGAAACATAATAATAAATTCGATGCCTTTGCTGTCATCTTTGGACTGCAATATCGTACAATTTATATAGTCTATTCCTTTAAATAACAGAGTAATATTTTGAGTATCAGTCAACTTTTTGATAGAGAGACTTCATATCAAACCATCAAATCTACTTAACAAATGAAAGGTTTTACAACCTACCAGGCCGTCAAAAGTCTTCCACCACCTCTTATATGAAGAATTGAAGAAATTAAGGGAATCTAATATATAACATGTTGCATATACGCAAGAAAATAGAATCGAATGAGTTTTTCCTCGTATCTCTGTCGTTGTTTTGAGAGACGAGGGAAGGGAAGAGACATGAAGTAGACAATTTGCCCCATCGCAGGGCACAGCGATCCAAACATCGTTAAACAGTTCAACGAAGGCCACGCACTGGTCCCGCAGGAGCTACTTCCTCAATCTCCTGGACTGCAGCATCTGATGGCATATACGAGTCGAAGGCCTGATCGGTTCATCACAGTAGTATGAGTGACATGAAGTCCTCATGATGAAAGAGTACGAGATAAATGTGCTGCAGGCCGTCCTAAGCCGTTACTAAGAGGTCAAATTCATAAATGATGTGCTTTGATATTTGTATTACTTTCTTTATCCCAGGTCATTCTTATGAATAATGAGCTGGACATGTTTCTGAAGGTGGTGCAAGACTTATTGACGTTTCGGTACATATCTGTTTAATTCCGATTTATCTATCTCTAGATTTATCTATCTCTTGGTTTTGAGCCTCGTTCCTTGACATAACTCACGTATTATTTCTCTGAATATGCTCTCTCTGTTTTATATTTAAAAAATAATTGATGTTAAAAAATGTCAAATTAAATATTAATAATGTCAAATTATCATTGTGTGGACATAAATGATATGATCACAGAACCTATTAGATTACCTATATATAATAATAATTAGAGCCCCAAAGTATGTAATGTATGGTAGTCCTGAAATTCGGAGTATTTGTTAGCTCTTCATTGTTGAGAAAACACAGCGATAGAAAGATAGTGAGACTTCATATTTCTATCATAAAAAAGAAGAGAGTGAATTGATATAATCACATTCCCTATTTCATGGGGATAAAATTATGAGATATAAGTCTGTTTTCCCCAAACATAAAGAGCACACAACAAGTACTCCAACTTTCAGCACTACCAGTCGTGGTGGCTTACTCCAAAATCCACCAGATTGATGGTTGATTATTTTGTCTATTTTCTCACCTGTCTGAATTTAGCTCGGGCCTCTTTTTCTTTCATTCTCCCATGGAGTACCAGGTAGTCGAAGACCTCTCCTCCACTTGCGTATTCCATCACAAGGTAAAGGGTCTTCTCCGTCTCAATGACTTGAAATAATTTAACAATGTTGGGATGATCCAGGGTCTTCATAATGCGAACCTCACGAAATAGCTGTGGAAGAGATAATGATAATGAATGAGGAAGAATGAACCACCAAAGTGGCTGCAAAAATGCGAACATTCTATAAAAGAACCATCCAAAGACAAAAATGTCTTGCAAGTATATGCAATAGTTGTACGCCATCATTAAACAACAATTTCAGTATTGCTTTCAACATATTAAATCATGAGTTGATGACTCATCTCATCATTTCAACACTTAATCCTTTTCCAGCCTTCAAATAACGTAATAACTAAATAACCAATGCATCAATATATATTTTTTATTTCTTACATAGATTGAGGCATGTGTTTATTATTTAAGTCATTGGTTTCACTGCATATACAAAGTATCTTTCAGATCATTGTTATTTTTCAACTTTTTGAGAATACTTACAACTATTTTATGAATGATATACACCTTAAAATTTGGTTGAATGAATGCATGGAGGTCAAAAGTAGTCGTTCTTCATGTTTTTTCCTTTAACTTACTTTTTGCAAGCTCCCTGCATTCAGTTGAGTTTTATCAATGATTTTAATCGCCACCTCCTTTCCAGTGGGAGTGTGTCGGGCCAGTTTGACTTTGGCAAAGTTCCCTTTGCCAATGGTTTTGAGGAGCCGGTACTTGCCGATGTGGGGCTCCAGCTCTGTTCTTCGACCGGATACGCGGGATCCATCCTGGAAGAAAGAGGGAAATATTATTAGAAAAACTGGAAACAGGGAAATTCTATGTATTCAATCATGGTACATATGATACATTCTTGGCCTTTGAATTAAAAACTCGGGAGAAATAATTCATCAAGAGGAAAAAGAAAGGTGGAAAATACATCACATTTATTTAAAATTGGGATGTCATAAGACTAAAATGAGCGGCAATGGCTTACTTTTTAAAGACTGTTGAGCAATTATATATTCAATAAAGACGTTGAGTGATCCTTAATCATTAAAAAATAGAATAGAAATCCCAAATTAAATAAATAATTGTACAACAATCGTAAAATAGTAATCCATATTTAAGTCGTCATCTCTCCTAGAAGAGATAAGGATCGTAATATCTACCAGGAGAATCAACGATTCTACTGGATATTCATTTCTGCTGCCACATTGATATGTATACACCGTCGATTCAGAGGCAAGAATATCATCCTTTCAGAAACACAAATAGTATTTTCTCATGGGATTCGGTACATGTCACGTATGAGTCTTCCTTAGATCTTTCTTTTAGTATTATTTTTATGAGGCAACTCCTCATATTTAGTGACAGTCAGTTAAAAAAAGAAACGTCACGAATAAAATAACCACTTTTGAACACCATATAAATACGAGTATTCTGCACTCTACCCTTATATATAGCCATGAGCCTAGCGACTCTGAATACAGCTGCCGCTTTAGGGAACATATGTCCGGAGGGTTGTTGTACTTGCTGCTCCGCATCTTCTTAGAAGGAAAAGCCCCTGCGGCTATTGCTTCTTTGAAATCACATTCACTCTTTGTCAAAGAGTCGACAATGACTACTACTACTACCACTACCAAAGCCACTATTAGATGAGGGGATGATATTCTTTGATTCACACACACACACACAAAAGGAGAAATTGTGGACAATCATCATGGCTCCACGTATATACATATATACACAAAATTATTCCCGATACATTTTTTTTTTAATCATTGTTTTGAAGAAGAAAAAAAGGGGATTCCTTCTCTGGGTGAAGTCAACACCCTCATGGAAGGCACACTGGAATCTCAACTGTGAAGAAACATTCAACTATTACAAACTTGAAGATGTTAGTAATGTAGGAATTAAAATGCCTGCCAAGTGTTAGAGATGGTCTAACATTGACATATAATACAAGGGAAGAATTGAAAAGTAATAAATACCAATGACGTCAAACTAACTTTAATTATAAATAAAACTTCATTGCGTCATTGATTTATTTTTGCGATTTCCTCTTTTTATATACTCATGAAGGATTGGTATTTAGAATGTTCAAGGGATATTTTAAGACTTCTTTCCTTTTATTCTTCTTGATTCCATCAGCTGCGTACTCCGACATTCCTCTTCCTTTATCTTATTTAGTAGTCTACTGGTCAGTTATTAGTTAGGTAAGGGGTACATATATATATATATATATATATATACTATATATATATATATATATATATATTAATATACACTACAGTACTGATGACATATAAATAAAAGATGCATCATCAATTGCTTCTATTCTATGTGTAATTATATATATATATATTATGTGTTGTTTTATTTAAAAAAATAAGCTCCATTGAGACAGTCAAGGAATAAAAACCAAAACCAAATTACTGATTTATAAAAGTATATAATATATATATATATATATATTTGAGGTCATTAATAATGTATCCAGGCAGTGACGTCATCGTGGAGTTATAACATTGTTTTTAAAATAACTGGATACTCAACAGAGACGACAAATTTGATCAACTTACAAGAATTCTTACATGGCATTACTCAAATGGCTGCCCCAATGGGGTTAAAAAATTTAGTCGTCTTGGACATAGAATAAAAGAGAATACAGACCAGTGAAATAATCTTCTGTTGTTATGTTTTATAAGAATATTGTGCTTTTTTATTACGATGACGTCACTGGGCATTTCTTACTTTTCTATTTCTTATGAGACTCAATGTTGCTTGAGATAGAAAACCGAGAAAGTCAAAAGCCGAATGAGATGAATGTTAATACATCTAGGCATAAAAACAGATGCTTTGACAAGATTCGAACCAAGGTAGTGTATAGAAATCAAGGTATGTTTATTCCGCATTTTCATGGAAAGTGAAACGTCGTCAGTCATTTTACTATCATTGTGTAGGCATCAAAAATGTGTTGTAATGTTATTCTATCCGCTTGCCTGCGGTTTTTTATGACGTCAGTTCGGCAAGCGAAAATACAGCTTCTTTGGCAACATGGAGATACACTCATAATATCTGACTAAAACATAAGATTTCGGCTCTAATATCTTTATGTGCTGACTTCCCAATGACGACATCCTCAGCGGAGCTTAAACTGGCATCTGCTTTGTGTGTGTGTGTGTGTGCGGCACAGCTTTCAGTTATGATCACACCTTGATAACCATGACGTATGCTTAAATATATACACACTGTGGCAAAGAAGGAAGGAAAGAAACATACATTTCCCACGAATGTGAGAAGAAGGAAATTACTGTTCTATAAGTAGGTTCCTCCGTTAGGATATCTGAGGGCAATAGCATACGTGTGTGTGAAACTATGATTATAATACATATAAGTAGATTTGAGATGTAGTCATGGAATTGAGACTTGATATAATATATCAATCTATATAATAATTCACCAATCTCTGACCGTCTGTATGTCCGCACGCTATCTCCTCCCACATTTATGGTCAAATTTGAACTTTGAAGGTACCTATGGAATCCTTGGATCAAGGCAGACCTAATAAAACTATTTGCAAAGTGATGGATCAGAAATGAAAAAAAATCAGACCTTGTCTGATTTTATTACCTACTTTTCAAGGTAAAGAGGGAAAAAGAAAAGGAGGAGGGGAGGAGAAATAGAAAACGAAAAAAGCATCTCATGTGACTTTAAACATATTCTTTGTACAAAGTCAAACTTTTTATGAGGAATGTTTGTACAAACAGAAAATTATTTTTCTCTCCTCTCTTATAATCTTTAATGTCTGTTTCACTCAGAAACTAGCTCCAAAACCTACCCATACCCGAAGGGCAAACATATGGGCGCCGTAGACGTCCAAATATGCGAGTATATATATATATAATATAATATCATTATATATATATAGATATATATATATAGATATATATATATATATATATATAATGATATATATTATAATGATATATATATATAATGATATATATGTAAATGCCCCTCCTAATGGACGCTCAAGATAATTGAAGGTCTGAACTTTAATCCATGAAAAACTACTCAGGTTAACTTTAATCCATTAAAAACTATTCAGGGTGTAAGGATGAGGGTATATTGAAACTCAAAGTATGTCCATTGCCTCTCGTCCCTAGCATTTTGTTGGCCATAGATGACTTAACCCAATCACCAGATGCCTTTCTTATATAAAAAATATCATAGTGACTCTGATGAAGAGCCTAGAATGAAAGAAATGTGTAGGGCAGCTGATAATTTAAAAAAATAGTAAGGAAAAAGGTATATAATTACTCATATCAAGTTTTTTATGTCCTTCTATTTCTTGTGAGTTGTATCATATAAATTCAAATAAACAAATTAAAACTTTATGTAAATGTCATCTTCTATATAATATTATATTTTTTTATGTCTCTTTATTATAAATTCTTGGATTCTCTTTCCGTCTCTTATGAATACATATTTAAATTATAATTCTCACACTTTATGCCAGTTAACCAAAGAGAGAGAGAGAGCAAGAAGTGATTTGACTGTAAGGGCTCTTCTATGGTGTGTTAGAGCGAGAGAGAGAGAGAGAGAGTGCCACAGTGCGGTTTACATACTTTTTGTCAAGAAAAAGCATAACAAAGAAAACTCCACAGGTACGTAGAAACACGACAACAACATCAGCAGGAATGAGAGTGAAAGAAGAAGGTGGGCCAAAACCTGCTGCCTATCCACCCATCTGCTTAGATTTAAGGCTTGTTGTGCAGATAATACTACTACAACTACAATTCCACTACTACTACTAATAGAAGAAAAGAAGAACTTGCTGCTACGGCAATTTAAAATGAGTCATCCTCAAAACCCTCCTCCTTCTTTTCCTTCAACGTTCCTTCTTAGATATACTCAACAAGCTCTAACATACACACACACAAGCATAAAAGAGAGTGTGATAGAAAATAATAATAATAATAGGTACGTTATAGCACTTATTAATATGCATAGATGCATGAAGGATATTATATATATATAAGTACATATCTCATATACAAGATATGTGACGTCATTACGTCAAAAATAAAGAGATTAAAGCAAGGTCTACTGCTTCTACAAACTACTTGGAAATAATAGACCTTTATAAGATTCAATGCTTATAAGCATGAATCAAGGTCGATGATAATATATATATAAGAAAATAAAAAGAATAAAACATCATTATGTTGAATCGTCATTGAAGTATGTTAACGAATGAATGACGTCATAATACAGGCTTTTTTAATAATAATATTAATTTGCAATATATAGAATGTCACGGAATGTAAATGCATGTCATGATACGTCATACAAAGTGTATTATTTCATTAAATAATAAAGTAACAAGATCATATCTTTGTTCGGTCAATATCTCTCTCCTACGGCTAAGAATGAACCAAGGTCGGTGCATGCTTAAGGAATAATGAACAAAAAATATCCCTTGGCGTCAACGAATATATATTATGCTATAGCTTAGTTAAACTCAGTCCTTAGATATATATGAAGAGTTTTCATTATATGGCTATTAAATGAAGGTTATACACGTAATAAGACCTCTAAGAGAGTATGTCTAAAACTGCCCCCGTATGACGTTAAAGAAGTATATATGATCAAAATATATATAATTATTTCATTCTAATGGCATTACTAAGTACTTATAACTTTTTTTAAATAAAAACTGAATGCCTCATTAAGATATTAGCTATGTAACACATACGTCGTTACTGTAAAAGCTTATGCTTAGTATTCACTCAATTCAGTATAGTATTTTGTGAATATACTATCAAAAATTAATATACATCCCTATATATTATAGATTAAAACACCGTTCCTATTGCTCAGACGATAGCAGACGGCTTAGAAACACTTTCTTTAAAGCCATCCCTGCCGATATAATATATATATATATATACATACATACAGGGTAGTAAGATCAAATCCGGCGGGTTTCAGGACATCCTTTAACCAGGATGACGTCATCCGATCCGCGCAGCTGATTTTTAGAGCAGACAGCCAACATATGAAGAGATAATTTCAGTTGAATTTTATCATCGTCATGGCCGCATATGGAAATCTACAGCCTGTTATCTGGAACGAGCAAGAACGCAGGTGTGCCGTTATCCAGATTCTTTGTCTAAAGGGCAACCACCATCAGCAACACTCAGGTCTCTGAGCTGCTCGGGATCGACAGAAGAAGGGTGCTGAGCTCAGGCAGCCGCTGAAGGATACCAGGGATATATATATATATATAATTTTAAATCCACACAAAAAAAGAGAGCAAATCAAGGAAGAAACGCCACTATTAAAGAAGAGCAATTTTTGGTTTTTATACATATTTAAATAGGCCTTGGTAGGCTCTAATGAACTA
>CP045904.1:3767834-3778328 GCA_013387185.1 Caligus rogercresseyi | reverse complement strand
TTTGGTTTACAACGTAACAGGACTACTACCCCCAGACAAATACCCCCCGGGCATTTACCCCCCGTGCCATATATATAGACCTCCCAAAAAAAAACCCACTTTTTTAGTTCTTTCACATATACCCAGCGATTCTGGTTCATTTTTTATGCTGAAAACGAGTATCTAAATAAAAAATCTCTAGCATTGTTAGAAATCGGACGTCACTGGTGTCAAAGGTTTCGTTATGAAGCAAAACTTTTTGTTATTACTTATTTTGAAAAAAACTGGTTTTACAAAATTTAGCTATGATTTATTGATGACTTTGTTATTTTTTGCAAATTTTCGTCAAATAATATTTAGTGCCAATAATGAACATAAGTGCTGACGCACCAACCATTTTTAAATAACAGCTCCTACTAGGGTTCTTTATAGTTTCAAGAAGGAAAAAGAAAAGAGGGTACTCATGTATGTTTTAAGTTATCTTTTTAATACGTTTTTAAAACGAATAATGATAGTAGATTTTCCCCATCGAATCCCAATCTACTCCCTCTGAATCCCTCTCATCAGTATTGATACCAATTCTTTTATTTTTGTTATTCTCAAATACAGTTTTTCAATGGAAATGTCATTATGGTAATCTTGTGAATTCGCCAATAGACATTTTGTTCACATATATTATATTATTACTATTATTATATGAATAATATATATATATATTATATATATAGTAATATATTATATACATTTATAATTTTATAAATATATAATATTATATATATGCTCATATTTGACAATCAAAAATTATGGATTGAACTATGAATTCCGTAAATGAATCTAACGGGCGTCATAACCAGACGATACCATCAGCTCAATCACAGAGCTGGTAGCGTTGACACGATTGAAACACTTTCGGGTTGCGTGAGGAAACGCACGACGTGAAAGTTCAACAGCCTGAAGAATGTTCTGACGCTGTTTCTCGCTCTTGGTCAGCACTTTAGTAAAGTCAGACCCGAACTTGACGGCCCTCTCTGCCGCGTCATTGACAACTTGAAGAGATGTGACGATGCCGCTTAACTCAATGAATGTTGAATCAGAAGCCCATTGTGTGACCGGGAGCTCCAAGAAGGTTGGATGGATGTTTGTAAGCTGAAGGTAGAAACGCTCAATGAGATATAGGTGGTGGCATTTGGTATAAAATTCTTGTTATTCTTTGGTAAATTAATCATAGCTTATTACAATTATTAAAGGATAAGAGTTTTGTCTCCTTGGCGTTTTTTCGCTTCCGTCGCAGTGAATCCACCACCCCACGAAATAGATCATGGAAGCGATGGAGCTTCTTAATTATTTTTTTCCTCGACATGAGTGGCAAATAAGACGGTGTCCAGAGACGAAGTAGGGAATCGGCGGTGCTACGGGCAGCTAGCTGCGCGTCCGGTCTACCCAAAGCCAAAGATAAAAGTAAAGTGCCGTATCACCTCTTCGGTTAACGGGAATGGACCTGGTTTGAAAATTTCTAGAGTATAACCAATACCCAGTGCCTCGCTTAAGCACTTCTTCCATTTTATGTTAAAGGCACTTGACTGATAGATCAAAGAGTGAAATTGAATCTGATACGGTGTTTAAATCACGTGTTTATAAATAAAAACAGGTTTTGATGAAATAAGATTAATTGGTTATTGTATTGTATTTAAAGATAACTTAAAAACATCACTTGAGTACCCTCTTTTTCTTTTTCCTTCCTGAAACTATAAAGAACCCTAGTAGGAGCTGTTATTTAAAAAATGGTTGGTGCGTCAGCACTTATGTTCATTTATTGGCACTAAATATTATTTGACGAAAATTGCAAAAAAAACAAAGTCATCAAGTGATCATAGCTAAATTTTGTAAAACTAGTTTTTTTTAAAATAAGTAATAACCAAAAAGTTTTGCTTCATAACGAAACCTTTGGCACCAGTGACGTCCGATTTCTAGCAATGCTAGAGATTTTTTATTTAGATACTCGTTTTCAGCATCAAAAAATGAACCAGAATCGCTGGGTATATGTAAAATAACTAAAAAAGTGGGTTTTTTGGGGAGGTCTAATATAACCGATATTAGGAACATAGGTTTTCAACATTAATACAATTTTTGCAAGCTTGTGAGCGATCAGAAAAAAATAGCGATCCGATCAAAATAGCGATCAGAAATTCTTTGCGATATAGCGATTTAACGATCAGGGATTTTTCCGATCAGCAATAAATTGATCGGATCCTTTTATGCCTAGCCAGAGTTGGCGGTGGGTTTCAACCCTAAATAAAAGCCTATATCAGCTGGCGGGACCCGAGAGCTTGGGGGTATAGTATTGAAAATTAGGGTTCCTCTCATTCTAATTACTGTTGACGGTGGGTTTCAACCCTATAAGCCTCAATCGACATGCGGGGCCCGAGGGCTTGGGTTGGATAATTAAACCTATGCCTCTCATAATTCCGAAGTAATTTATTTAGTCTTTGAATTTACCGACTTTATCATGTTTGAGCCATGTGCTCACTTTATAATATTGCAATAACATATATAGGATTATTATAAAATTAAAACTAGGTTTGGTGAGGATTTTTACAAATCCTGTTTAAATTGCCTTAATATATTGTTTCGGAATGCTCAAAAAAGTAGTATATTACTCAAAGTAGTATATTACTTTTGCGAAGTAATAACTAATATATATTTTTTTAAATACTACGCAGTAAAAAGTAGTATATTACATTTTACTTTCAAAGTAATATTCGACCAACACTTCCCACGAGTCATAATTATGACAGGCGGAAACCCAGAGTATATTAAAGGTGGATTTTAACTCCATTATCGGATTTTTATGACCGGCAGAATCCGGGAGGCATTGGCGCCTTATATGTAACCCCAAACATAATGATTATGATTCTGCGGAATCCAAGGTCTCATTGGCGGTTGGTTGGAAGCCCAATATGACATTATTATAGTCAGTGGGAGGTGTCCTTACAAACACTTTGGTTTACAACGTAACAGGACTACTACCCCCAGACAATCACCCCCGGGCATTTACCCCCCGTGCCATATATAACCGATATTAGGAACTAGGTTTTCAACATTAATACAATTTTGCAAGCTTGTGAGCGATCAGGAAAAAAATAGCGATCGATCAAAATAGCGATCAAAATTCTTTGCGATATAGCGATTTAACGATCAGGGATTTTTTCCGATCAGCGATCCGATCAATTAATTGCGATCACACAAAAAATTACCTATATAATACTAATCTAAGTAAAAATTTAAATGTATATACATACAGTCAAACCTTTATAAGCATTCATCTTTATATGACAATGGAATGGTTGTTTCCATAGCCTATGACAGGGGTTCCCAAATTTTTCTGCTGGGCCCCCCTTTGGTATATACTAAATTTTGCGCCCCCCCCCCCCCCCTGCCAAAAAAAAGGACATACACACATTTGTTCTCAGAGTCCATTGCAGTTTATTTCACACATTGTAATTAATACAAACCTCAACCTTTTTTTGTTTTTCTAGCTGTGTTATTTAGTCAACGGCATTTATATTTTCATTCATTCGTTTTTTCCGTGCCCCCCCCCCCTGCAATTGCTCTGCGCCCCCCCTAGGAGTCACGCCCCCACTTTGGGAACCACTGGCCTATGAGCTCCAAAATAACGACTTCTCCATAGTCGCTTGTCTGTATATTTAGGACAAAATATCAGAATGATTGTTTCTCATAGCCTATGAGCTACACACTCTGGCTCCACAATTGACATATGTCTGCATACTTTAAGACAGGAGATGCCAGAATAAATGTTTCCCATAGCCTATGAGCTCCAAAACAATGACTTCTACATAGTCGCCTGTCTGTATATTTTAGGACAAAAATATATCAGGATAGCACACACCGGCTTATTCCATTAGTATTAGTCTGTATTTTGTGTTTTCTAAACAAATATTAGTTGTTGGAATGAATTTTGGTCAATATGAGCTAGTTGAGTTTTAAGAAATGTAAGGTTTGTCTCAAAAATCCTTATTACAAACATTTTTTCTTTTAGTTATTTTATACAATTGATCGGATCGCTATTTTTAGTGATTTTCTTAAGATCAAAAGATATAAAGATCAGGACCTTTTGCGATACTCCGATCAGCGATCAAATATCGCTATATCGCTATTGATCGCCGATCAGAAAAAACTCCGATCAACAAGCCTGCAATTTTGTCATAAAGAAAGCATATTAACTTCATAAGTGGACTTGAAAAGATAACACATATTATTAATGGGGGGTAATGGTACGGGGGGTGCTAGTCCGGGGGATGGTAGTCCTAAACTCGGTTCACAAATCCATGGAGCACAAATATTTAGGGGTATTTTTTAATGGAAGTCTAAGAATAGTCCCCCTACAAAAGTTTTTTTAAATAAATGTCCAGATTTCAAATATCTTGTTCCCAATCCTTTAGGGAAGAGCAACATAAATCTAAACGGCCACGAATTCCTCGACAATGTTTATTCACGATTCTAGCGTTTATACATTTTTTTGAAAGTGACGTCCGAATGTGGACAGCATTTTTGTTCATGTTGCTCTTTGTTAATGGTCAAAGAGAAGCTCAGTGCCTTCATATAATATTACATTCAGGCTTGTGGGCGTTCGCAACCTTCGCGTTCGTGCGTTCGATTTGAAAAAAATCCCTTCAGTCGTTTGTCCGTTCAATTTTTTAGCGTTCGTCCGTTCGTTGAAAAATATCAATTATTTCCTATTTTAAATTTGAAAAATATCCATTCTTAAAAAACGTCCTCACTTTTATCCCAGAATGACTCGCAGCAATTGCACTTCTTTTGGTAAAAAAACGTCCTCACTTTTTTTCTGGAGTGCCAGAAGAAACATGATTGAACTTCTTTTATAAAAAAAACGTCCACACTTTTGAAAACAATTTAAATTGAACGGTTGAACGGCAACAACAAAAAATTCCATTCGTCCGTTCATTTGTATTCAGTCAAAGCGTTTGATTTTGAACGTGCGTTCGTTTTTCCGTTCAATCCACAACCATGATTACATTATATACTAGTTTTCATTTAAATAATTATTCAATTAAAGATACACATTTATAGAGTTATTCACCATATCTGATGTCCTCTGATTCAGAGGCTCTGAAAGAAACCCATAGAATGCCAAAGGCCACCTTTAAAAAAACAAGTAATACTTCGACAGCCTTCTTTCTAATAATCATTTGCAATCCCTGGTACTGGGAGAATGCCCCTAAAATAGTCTGTATGATCCGAAAAACATGTATGAAAGTTTGGCATATTCAATAGATATCATTCTGGTCAATATAACTTTGTACATATGACGGGTATGCAAGCGTTCTTCAACGCTTCTGTCGTATTCAATGCAACACCAAATCAAATTTGGCGTATATTTCAGATTTAAACAATTTCTCTTTTATAAACAAACTATTCAGGATAAAGTATTTGGTTATATTTTTTACGTGATTTTTTTCTGATTTCACAAGTTCACACTAAACACACACAAAAAAAAGAAGCTGCTTTATTTTAAACATTAAGACACCATGATAAATTATTAGGATAATTTTCCCACCGTTATTATCCGGTTTCACTAGTACATATATTAAAAAGACATTGTCTTACACCACGTATGGGTCTTAAGGTTAACGAAGTATAAAACTAAATATATCAACTAAAAAAAGACTGTACAATTACAAAATTATTTCTATCAGTGATCAGCAAATAAACATGATAAAAATTTACATTTTTCAAAACCTATTTTATTTTAGAGGAAAGACTAAAAGACAAGTCTAATTTGATGTATCTCTGACTCCAAATCAACAAAGCCGGATGAAACAACTAATGTTATAGCCTAGACTACCATGATTTAGTAAAAATAGTTTGAAAGTTATTTGAACTAGCATAGAGGATTTTTTCATTTTCCCTTTTTCAAAGGACTGATTTAATATTTAAACTAAGTTTAAGCAACCCCCTTTGTTTGGCGCCTTAGTTTGTATTCAATAAATCAAAACCAATGGCCAACTTCTACTTCATCGTGAACCTCGTAAAAGAAAATTAAAAATTGGGCGTCGACCTCATTTACGTATGGAAAACGTATTTTTACAAATTTTGCTTTCATTTTCAATTTGTGGTTATGTGTCGAAAGGGATGATAGTGAGACAGAACACCGTACCGTTAAATATTAAAGGCTGGAACGACATGTGGAGAAGGACATCAGCAATACAGAAGTTGAAATTTGTAAAAAAAACAAATGTTTCAGTGTTCATTTTTATATTCCATTTCATAACCCATATTGGTAATACATGTTTGTGTGATCAAAAATATGGAATTATATAAAAAATCATAAAACTCACCGTACCGTTAAGAACTTTCAACCCCTTTCATCCCTGTGTGTAAGTAGAAACTCCATTCTATTGTGGTAACATAAGATCCCAGTTGTTGTGTTATCTACTTAAGTGTTTGTATCTATCTTTGCTAATAGATCTTTTAAATATTGGCTAAACAACATAGCTGGGTTTCGATAGAACAAATCATTATCGGTAATAAACTGTCCCCAATCGTCATCAGTAGACTTTTCTCATATTTACTAAATGAAGGCAGTATCGGGATATTTAAAATAAAGAATATATTCTTTTTGGTGAAATCAAGACTGCAATCAAATTTTCGCGCTTATTCTTCAATTCTACCGCTACTAATCCTCACAAATCTATATAATTGGTTGCGGTATTCGATAGCTTAATAAAAATGACCGGTATAAATATCAAAAATCTTCTGCTGAGAGTATTGATCTCTCGAAATACCGAACATCCATAGGAAGTGCCAGCTCTGCTAACTAAGCATATCGTTTATTTATGTTAAGCCTTGCATTCTCTTACGTTAAGTTTTCAACGCTAAATATATTCGTAAACAACTTCTTACTTTTATTGGAGAAAGATGATAAAATTTTTTTTCAATAAAAGTATATTTATTGTTCAATAATAAAATCACAGTTTTTTGTTCATTTGGCAAGCTCGGCTTTTGGATTTATCAAATATTATATTTGTATGAAACAAGTGTCTTCATTGCGAAAAACAGGAACACACCACACAACTTATCAGGTCGTTTCTTCTAATGAAACTCCGTCTGATTCATATAATTTGTCTTCTATCTTACTATGTTATATAAATCTAGTTTAATCCCATTCTAAGAATGTAGTGTAAATACAAGTCCCAAAAGTTCTATAAAAGGTTCAAAAGAGATTTTTGGTTATTTATTATTATATATATATATATGAATAAATATGGAATACTCGCCAGTCACTTTTAACCGAAATACATCCAATTTATTATAATTATTAATAGTGTATATTTAGGCCACTAGACAATTTAAAGCATATCCAGTATTTGAAAGCTTTTATGTGTTTCTGGCGAATATGGTCTTTCTGCATGTAAAATAAGATTTTAAGAACATAACCAAGAGGTGGCCGTTTTTCATATCAAACGTTTTAAATTATTTTCCCCTTCATATCCTTCATTTTAGTTTATATTAATATTATCAGCTTATGACCTATTTAGGTCATTTTGTCCACAGATTCCGCGACGATGATCCTCAATTATAACGGAGAATGCTAATTAATATTCATAATTTTTCTAGACCGATAATACCACAGTAAATCTACAGATAATAATTGTTTACTTTGGTAAAACTACCAAATACCGATTGTATTTTTTCTATTGATCGTTAGCATAATGATTTAGAGGTGTATGTTAATTGTTTCAAATCGGGATATGGATATATCGACAATGAATTCCATCCCCGCGTAGATTAATTTTCCTCCAGGGTAGGTCTCCACAAAGAATGTTTAGAAAACAATTTTAACTCATTACCTTTCAGGAGTACACTTCATGTCCCCACGTAACAAGTGAACAAGCGAAACAAGTTTGCTGAATAATGGCGTATTTATTTTCATCATTTTCATTTTCTGTTTTTGACAAAAAAAAATACGCGGGAAACCTAATTTTACACCCTTTTTTATGTCTCTACCTTTTCCCTCATGAAATCGATTCTTCTTAGTAAGGAATATTTCATATTTATTCGCCTATTTCTTCAACTTTTATGTGAATTGAACAGTTGTTTGTTCCAGATGTTTTGGCTTTAAAAGCTCTTTTGATACTCTAGACTTGCTCAACCTAGCAATATTAATTAGCAAAACTGTGCAGTTCCGAACCTAATTCGAATCACCCAGGTGACGTTTATCTGTGAGCTTGCAAAAATTGTCATTAAACATTCTTCGCTATCATTATAATCAAAGTTGAATTAATCCTGTGAAGATCATATCAATTATGTGTTCGAGTTTTGATGTACACATTCACAGCATAGAAAGCTGACCAAAATAAAACCAAGACTCCCATAAAAATTTCTCTCTTTAGAAGGGATGAATGTGATTTCACCCTTGAACAAGCAGAACGAGCTTCACTATACGGTTATTATTGAATAAGATAGGACCTATTTCATTATTGTATTACATTTATATTAACAGCTGTTGATCTGCTTGAAATTATTATATATATATATACAGTGTTGGTCGAATATTACTTGAAAGTAGAATGTAATATACTACTTTACTGCGTAGTAATATTTTTTTAGATATTAGTTATTATTCTCAAAAGTAATATACTACTTGAGTAATATACTACTTTTTTTGAGCATTCCGAAACAATAGTAAAGGCAATTCAAACAGGATTTGTAAAAATCCTCACCAACCCAGTTGCATTTTATAATAATCATATATATGTTATTGCAATATTATAAAGTGAGCACATGGTTCAAACATGATAAAGTCGGTTAGTTTAAAGACTAAATAAATGACTTCTGACATTATGAGAGGCATAGGTTTATTATCCAATCCAAGCCCTCGGGCCTCGCATGTCGATTGAGGCTTTTATGGTTGAAACCCACCACCAACCTATACCTAGCAGAGTTGACGGTGGGTTCAACCCTTAATAAAAGCCTATATCAGAGGCAGGACCCGAGGGCTTGGGGTGTATGATATTGAAAGTAAGGACTCCTTTTATACCTAACCAGAGTTGGCGGTGGGTTTAACCCTAAATAAAAGCCTATATCAGCAGGCGGACCCGAGGCTTGGGGTGTATAATATTGTAAATTAGCTTTCCTCATTCCTAATTAGGGTTGGCGGTGGGTTTCAATCCTAAAAGCCTCAATCGAACATGCAGGCCTGAGGGCTTTGAGGTACTTCTTTTTTCTTTACGATAAAATCCTCCATAAATAACGAAAAAGGTGTTCTGTGTGTTTTGGTCTAATGGAATCTTAAATATCAATATTAACGTGCGTATTAAATTTTATCAATAAGCTGGATTATGTCCATTAGGTGACGTCACATACATTCACAGTTTATTAATTTTCATCAAAATGCGTGTCGAATATTTTTTTTTACGAAAGTAATACGTAACTAGGATATTACATATTACTTATTACTTGAAAATAATATCTAATATGTTTGTTCTCTCTAATTAGTGCGCAGTAATATATAACTAAGTAATATATACGGGGGTGTGCAGGCGAATTAGACTACTTTGAGTACTTGTATCTCAGAAACCAGTTAGGGTAGAAGCTTAAAAACGTATGAACTGGTTAGTATATCCTATGAGCTTTGTTTAATAACAAAAAGATTGAAAATGTCCTCGGAACTGAGCGCAAGACGGCCATTATTGTGGCGCTCCGTTGCGGCCGTGCACCCAAGGAGATCATCAACTTCTGCAAATTCCTAAAGCTACTGTTTACAGCATTGCCAATCCTTCAAGGAGTCGGAGGACATCGAGGAAGGATTCCTTACACCGGAAAGAAAGACTCCAGACAGATCCCAAGTCCAATTTGTTGCAAAACTGGTGCTTAGAGAATCTCGACATTTTCTAGTCAAAGGAGTTCTGGCCCCCCAGCAGCCCTGACTCAACACCCTGCGACTACTACTTGTGGTGCGTCCTGAGAGGGACACTAACAAGCGTGCTCAAAACACTGTGGACTCCTTGAAAGCTGCCATCATCCAGGCAGTGGCCACTTTGTCCAGGAACAGGTGCTCATGCCGTTGGGAGTTCAGGCACCGTGTGGAGGCTGATACTGTGAAAGGAGGAAGTTGGATTGAATGACCATTGAGAGAAAAGTCATTTAAATTTGTTTGATATAAAAAATTCAATTAAAAGGTCGTGTTCTTGGATATGAGTATCTTGTTTCCGTGCTAAAAAAAGTCTAGATTCGCCTGCACACCCCTGTATTACTCGCACGCGCGTATTATATATATATCAGAGCTGGGATTCTGTAGAAAAATCTACCGCCGGTTCGATATTCGGTATATACCTTCTCACCGATCGATATCGGTTCGGTAATTTTATTATATATCTACAGTATCGCTCGATCTTCGGTACGGTAGATTAGAAAGAGCGAGTAATTTATTTATTTATCTGCTTTTACTTCTTCTATGCATTTAATATCGGACAG
>CP045904.1:3748043-3767734 GCA_013387185.1 Caligus rogercresseyi | reverse complement strand
AACAAGTCCGTGACTTTTTAAATGAAACAAAGTTTTTTGACCAAAAGCTAATTTTATCTTTCATCATGTCTCCTTTGGACTTCGTCCAGCGTTTCTCCAATTTTTTATCCTTCTCAAAAAATAAGAGTTCGCGAGGTCCTCAAAATATGTATTTGGGTGTGAGAGTGATTTCATGTTGGAATAAATCACTTTGCAAGCCATGATGTAAGGTTGGGAAACAAGGAAATAGTCACTCGGGGCAAAATTTGGAGAATACGGCGGATGAGGTGGGAGCAATTCATAGCGGAATTCGTAAAATTTTCGTCATGGAAACAACACATGTATGGACTCTTGCATTGTCTTGATGAAAAAGAACTTCTTTCTTGGCCAAATGGGGTCGTTTTTTCTTTAAATCCTCATTAAATCGGTCCAATAAGCTGGTATAATATTCGCCATTCATTGTTCTTCCCTTCTGAAGGTAATCTATGTGGATTACACCCACGTGCATCCCAGAAAACAGTAGCCATGACTTTGTTGGCTGATAAACCTACTTTGGCCTTCTTCGGCGCCGATTCACCCTTCAAACCCACTGTGTTGATTGCTGCTTGGTCTCTGGTGTGTTGTAGTGTATCCATTTTTCGTCCACTGTTACAAATCGGCGAAAAAAACTCGTCCTTATTGCGGTTGAACAAAACCAAACATTCCATCGAAGTTGTCACCCGATTGCGTTTTATGGTCGATTGTGAGCAAACGCGGCACCCATCTTGCGGATAGCTTTTTCATAGCCAAGTGATCTTTCAAAATCGAAACCACGACCCCATGTGATATGCCTATGGCTTCCACAATCTCCCGCACTTTCAATCTCCGATCGGCCAACACCATATCATGAATTTTTTGAATTGTTTCTGGTGTAGCGACTTCAGCTGGGCGTCATGAGCGTTCGGCATCAATGGTGCTTGTACGACCACAACGAAATTCTGTAAACCACTTTTTTACCATTGATATCGATGGTGCAGAGTCTCCATAGTATTTATCGAGCTTAGCCTTTGTTTCAGCGATGGTTTTTCCCGCAAAAAATAATGCTTGATGAGCACACGAAATTCACTTTTCTCCATTTTCTACACAATTCACGAAGTTGTTTGTCTGTAAAGACTGTCAAACACAAACTAAAAGACCCAGCGTGTTCAAACTTTAACAGAAGTCAGCTGATAGATGCTTGTTGACAGGAGCAGTGTTGACAACCAAATTATATGGACGGAAATACAAAAAGTCACGGACTTATTGACCAACCCTCGTATATATATATATATATATCAGAATTCAGTACAATCTGAGTTTACATCATATGATTCGAGCCTGTATTGACCTATAAAAATCGATTATGAAAAAAAAAATTAATAATGTGTTTCTTAGATTTGCGTCAAGGTATCCTCTCAAAATTTTACTTTGTCTCTGACGCATTCATAATCCATTATATGCGTCATTTGTACGCGAGATATGCTTTTTTTAATGTACATATAACTCTCTACTTATTAAATTGACATGATTTAGTATATCAAAATATTAAAGCTGGTGTACCAAGCTTTCATATGATATGTTTGGTGTTCTAAAAATCGCTATACTTTAAGAGATATAAGCAAATACATTTTTGCACGAACTATCCCCAAAAAATTGATCTTTTGATATGAGAATATACAATTACCACTTGGTAACGGCTGTTAGTGTTACCTGGATAGAAAGAGAAGGGAGAGAGTATTTTGCCTCTCTTCTCTCTCCCCTTCTTTTTTTCTTTCTCTTTCTATCCAGGTAACACTGACAGCCGTTACCAAGTGGTAATTGTATATTCTCATATCAAAGATCAATTTTTTGGGGATTGTTCGTGCAAAAATGTATTTGCTTATATCTCTTAAAGTATAGCGATTTCATAATCGATTTCTTATAGGTCAATACAGGCTCCGAATCATATGATGTAAACTCAGATTGTACTGAATTCTGAATTGATAGAATGCAACCAAGGTCATTTTGGGATTTATTATCTAAAGGTTTACTAAACTTAAAATTACTATTTTACTCTGAAGCGAACAAGTCATCTTCTACAGGCGAGTGAAGTTAATGATACAAAAAGCTATGAAATATGCTAACATTACACACTCCCATTTTTCTTTGTTTTTACTGAAAACTTTGTTTTATTAAAAACATCAAACTTACGTCTGGTAGTAAATTAGATTTCTTTAAATTAATAATTATTATTGAAGTCTGTAACGTCCACCATTTTGAAGAAATTTGCGGAAAACTATATTTTTACTAAATTTTTAAAACTTTGATCTCGTTGCGCGACCTCGTAATGTTGACCGATTTTGTTCAAACTTTGTATGTCGTCTTCTTTTATCACCAAGAAACAGAAAATCCACAAAGTCGCTAACATTTCAAACATTTGAAAAATAAGAACAACCCTAATATATATATAATATTTTTGCATAATACATTTTTCTACAAATCTTATTTGACTTCTAAATCATCTTAAAATATAATTTTCATTGGCGCCGCCCTCAACGATCCATGTGGCAGGCAGGCATTCCAGGGGCCCAAATTTAAAAATACTTTTCCTATCGATTATTTAAGCCTTGGAGAACCAGAAATACATATACTTTGAATTTTTTAAAGAAAAGTGTTAAATTTAATTTTAAAGTCTAGGAGTACACCCATATAGCCAAGAGTGCTGATTTTTCGCTTGCCGATGATTTTTAATGACGTCACAAGCGGCTAACGTCATCAAAAACTATTGCTACAATAAACTTTTTGATACGTCAGCAATAATACTAAAAAGATATATGACGTTTCACTATACGTGTAACCATGAAATAAACATATCTGGTATGATTGGCTTTAAATATACAACATCATTAATCAATCAATTAGAAACTATACATAAATCCATATGTTTAATTACAATGATTGCATTTGCATTAAAAAACTGGTTAAACATTATTAAACTGCGGAAACTTGATGAATCCAAAATAATTGCATAGAAACATAATACATATCTAGATATTTACAATTATGTTAATCAATGAATTCTTCCACATGAGAGTCAGTCACCATGGAACCCTCATCAATGCAATTTCCATAACTTTCATTTTCACGGATGACTTGTTATCAATTGATCATCATGCTTCTATATTCCAAGGAGTCTTCTCGTACATGATATAAAGCATCCTCAGAGACGTCTACATAATATCAGCTATCATCTCCGTGATGAATTTTACTCCTTCTCTCTCTACAATGCAAACAACATATTTGTATTTACAAGCATCTTTATCAAGATATTTTCCCCAATAATAATAGTTATTATTATTTTCTTTAAGGCATGAAAAACACATTTCTCAAGGTATAGGGAGTAAAGAGATAAATTCAAACTATGACGTCACTGGCTTCATATATAAATGTTAATATGTTTTAACTTTTAGATATTAACTGAATTAAGGTTAATTAATAGCCTAACTATACAATTGCAAGATGACTTTTATTTTGTCTGAGGCTCTATTTATAATTATCTGACAAGTGAACGGTTTCTACATATGTATTTAAAAGGTCTTCCACTGAAAAGGCATTTAACGGATGGAACGGAACACCCAAATATCAATAAGCGGTTCCCTCATGCAATAATATACTGATTATTTTCTCACATTTATATTAAATTTATATTTACTAATTTTATTCTCTTCTTGAGTTTTATTATTTTACAATGTCGGTAGCAAATTTGGGTCTAGTCAAACCAATGGGAAGTCTTAGACTGAAGTATAGCCTCAAATATATTGACAAAAGCTCAAAGACTTAACGAGTCCATGCAATGTACATGTGTTTGAAACAGATTTTTAAATGAGGTTTTTTTGCATGTATGTTAAATGAACTAAATTCCCTAAAGAAGTAAAAATTGTATAATACTAAAAATGTATGGCTGAGCGGCATATTTACAAAAGCCTTGTGTCAAAGCCTGTTGGTGTTATTATTATAGATTTACATTAAATAACTTAAGTTCTTCTATTCTGGAGGATGAACTTTGATACGAAGTTTCTTCCTGTATCTTGTTTCAGAATCGCGTATTTTTTAAAGTTAAAAAATTATATTTATGTATCCTTAAGGAATTACACGCCTGTAGATTATTTTCAGTGGTTGCTGCTCGCGATCAATTATCAAAAGTATCCGAAATGAGGAATGAATAGGGGAATACCGTTGTTTTAAGTGCATCGTGGATGCCACCCCATGTCAATATTTTTCATTTAAAGTTTTAAAAAATTATGGGCATCCCATGTTTTTTAAAAGAAGTTATGGCAGAATTCATAGATTATTTTTGCCGAATCCCAGTGCTACTATTATTCCCAAATTATGTTTTAAAACTATATTTCATTTATGAAAAAGGCCGTCTTATGGTAGTTCTCTCAAACACTCCAATGAACATATATTTTTCCATCCCACTTTAATATGTCAGAGCAGGGACATGAAATTTTTTTCCATTAGGTATTTTGGCCTAACACTAAACACTAAACAAAAGTAGATTTAAATGTTGATATTGTATCATAATATTATTTATTTATAAAAACACTTTCATAACGTAACGGGCCAAATGATGTATTACCATGGCACTGTCTTAGAGTAATGATCTATTTATCAGATATGTATTAACTGAATAACCATCCATTATTTCTCTGAATATGCGCAGTTACGCTATTTATCTAATGTTAATAATTAATATTGTAGTAGGTTATTATAAGGATTCGTAAATGACATGACTCAATGAGAAGAGACAATTCGTGTTCTTGATTATTTCTGTGTAATCGATGTTCACTCCTGAACCGCAGCCGTGAGTGTTTTATTTCACAATACCAACCGGTTTCTTTTTACTTTTCATTTCTTGCAATCAATAACGTTCGAGAAAAAGGTCCTCGTTTGTAATCTTAAGTCATATCTCAATCGGCAGCTGTCTTTTCTCTTTCTATCCTAGGTCACTAAACGGTAAACCTACGAACCCAGAGATCCATATTATTACGAAATTTATGTATTAACCAGATCTTGTATTCGATAGCCGTATCAGTCGTTGTGTTCAATTAGTTTCGGTAAATTTGTAAAAAAAATATTCATTGTCGTGGAATCAAAATTAAAATATAATGCTACCGATTGACAAAATTAATGTAATCAGTAGTTTTTTAAAGCTAAAAATGATCGGTATTGGAAGAATAAAATCTACCTCCGGGATTATCGATTATCTATCGACAATACCCAAACTCAAATTTAGTTAATAGCGTATCCTAAAATATGTCGCATTCATTTATTAACCAATAGCCAGTGACGTTAGTCTTATAACTACCGTTCATCTTCTCCCACTATAGTGGAATCATCATCAACGCAGAGTCATCATTTCTGCGAGCCCTTGTGGTTACAGAAAGAGACAGAGCGGGCACAGAGAGAGAGAGAGAGAGAACGACTGCTAATCAAAAGAGAAGAGAAACTATCCCTTCTTGTGTCTCTGTTTTCTTCCCTCCCCAAGTATAAAGTAGTAATCCTCTCCATATTGTCCAGTGGTGGTCTTTTTTTCCTCCTTCCTTCCTTCCTTGCCTTGCTTGCTATCTAGGTTCTTCCCGCATATCGTCGTCGTGTACTTTGAATTTCTCTTTCTCTGGAGCATTTCTCTTCACTAGTCGTAGTTGAGTCTTCTTCTTCCTCATTGTCATCGTCATGGGTGTCCTCCGCTCTATCGTCAATGTCCTCGTGGCCAGCATCGGGATCTTTATTTTCTTCACGGCACACAACGTCTACCAATTCACAGTCCCCGCTCCCAGCTCCCCTCCATCCCAGACTGGCCCGTCAGCTACTCCAAAGAGAAAATCAACGGCCTCCTCAAAGAGCGACAGCCCATCATTGAAGCTATGAAAGTGAGGCGGGATATTCTCATGAGAATGATCATCCCATGAGAACGCCGTAACATTGATTTCTTTTTCAACAGAATTTCGACTCCAAGTCCGACTGGAAGTCCCTCTTGACGGAAGATGCCTCCCTGGAGACGCCTCTCTTCAGCATCAGCGGCCGAGAGAACTTTCTCCTGCCCTGGATACTTTTTCCAAGCATAAGAACGAGTTCCGCGTCACGGAATCTCTTGGAGAGTATCACAATGCGCAAGAGATCCTCCTGGAGTGGAATGTCAAGTGGGGAACGAAGCTCTGGGGAGCTACACGCAGCTCATCCGCTTCCGGGTATTTGTGGAGCCAGCAATAAGGTCTTTAAGATCGTGGAAGAGTGGAATGGAAGCTCTCTTCTGAATGAAAAGACGACGCTGAGCTTCATTGGAAAGTTTCACTCCAAGTTCCGCTCTTACATGGGGCAGCTACTCCTCACGCTCATTAAGAATAAGATCCTTTAAAAGGATCCTTTAAATGTCTACTTTTCATGAATGAGCTCAAAAAACCGAGTATACCATGAAGATATATTACTTAAGTCTTTAACTTCGGCCGAGTTTTATATTTCTCTTAGAGTAGCGTATTCATATTATTATTTATAATTTATTTGTATGAAATAGTCAATTTCTAAGTTTAAATACAGCTCAATATTTTATAAAAGAAAGCTTCTTATTCTAAATGACATCCTGTCGAATGTACTCCATACCGTGATTGAGGTAGTAACCTTATAATATGGACTACTGAATAATGTATAAAAATATCTTCTTATCCTTAAATGTATTCTGAACCTTTGGCCGTCTTCATTTATAAAACCCTTTACTCATAATTGAGTATAGGCCACAGCATTTGAAAATATATTTGGGCACGCCCTCCTTCGATAATGGTTGAATCTCTAACTTTTAATACTTAAACCCTTTGGGGATGATTGGGTCAATGGTGATCCCATTCAGATTTTCAGATTAACTGCAGTTATTTTATTATATTTTAAACAAAAAAATCCTTTATAGCTGAACATTTTGATAATCTTAAAACATATATATATATATTATTTATTTAATTGCGTAAAATATGCAATTTAATATATTTAAATAGCATAACTTTGAAAGCTGCATGAATGAAGTTTTGCAAAAAGTTACCGTTACAAAAAATCATTGTCCAAGCTTGGATCCTTTTATATTTATGGATTAACATTCACGATCCAAGAAATATATGTTACTTGTAATACATGAGGGCCTTTTTTATTAATACTTAAAATAAACTATTCCTTAAACCTTCTAAAATATTACATTTATCCGTAATGAGTCATCTCTAACGGCTCTAAGTCCTCCAGGCTCCAACCTTTTAATGGATGCTTAAAATGAATGCAACTTCATTTGACAGCTTTTTATACAATTTTCATAAATTTAATCCGATTATAATGATTTCCAACTCCATATTTTACTAAAACATCTAGTTTCAATTCATTTTTGGTCTTGATATGTGGGCTTCCAAAAAGACGGGATAAATTAACTTTGGGACATTTCTTACAGGAAGACTATGAGAGGTTTTAAGAATATCCCAATCATATTTGGGTATTCAACATGAAGTAATATTGTTTGATAATATACTTTTTTACAAATTGGACATTCATTTTTAATGAGCGACTTTTTACCCTATATTACGACTGAGTTAAATATGTGAATATATGAATTAGCAGTTTACCTAAAAAATGACTCAGTCCAACCTAGGAGTTAGGATTTAAAAAATACTAATACCTTATTTCAATTTGAGTATTAAAGTGTAAATCCTGAGTTCATCGGTATTTTTTAAAATTTATAAAACAACGTGATAGCTCAGTACGTTAAGTCGTGTTCAATTCTCAATGTTGAGGGTGCTGGCTCGTCTTCCGAGAGGGGAAGGTCAGTTTTGGCCAACTTCATTGAAAAGATCCTAGATTCCAGTGACTAGTTGAAACACTATGACCAAATATCAACTATTAAAAATTATGAATTTGATCTTTGTTGAATTATTTGGTGTGTAAATTTATACACCATATCTTATATATGCCATATCTTAATAAAATGTACCGTTTTTTAATGTTATTAAAAATAAATTGTTTAATGTTTTAAGAAGTATTTATCTTTCAAATCGATTCTTATTTTTTTACTATAAAACCCAATCGAAATAAGAATACAGTTCTTAACACTTATTTATAATTATCACTTTTTGGATTAATTGGTCATTTCACAAATATATATATAATTAACTAAAAGTTATCAATCCTCTTTTATTAACATAACTAACATATTTTCCTCTAGATTTCAATGGTCTTTAAGAATATACATATTAATCTATTTGTCTTTCTATTCACTCCCAAGGAGAACCTCTGAGTCATCCTCATTTTCCTGAGTTGTTCCACTTATTTATTCACAAATGTTATCCATTATAGATGTAACTGCTCAGTGACGCATACTTACTATTTGATAGGCTTGTTTTCTCATGTATGAAAACGCTCATTATTCTCTTAATTAGGAAGTAAAACAAGAAGAAAAAAATAGACAGTGAGATTCTAAATAAAATCATCATTTATTTTGTTAAAAAAAACAATTATAAAGGTAAAGTTTCGAACTTATCAGATTGCCAACAAAATCACATGCTTTTCTTTATCCTATTCTTAGGCTCCACAATTGTGATTTTATGGATCCCCTCTCTGAGCTATGACATTTAGAAAAACACAAAACGATAAATTAGGAATATATTTTGTGCAATTATGATACCACATGAAGTCTTCATTTTTATGAGATTTATCAAGGTACATACCAAATCAACTCATATGCAACTCGAGAAGAGTTGTTAGAATATATAGATCTATTACTAACAAATTGAGTGCTCAGAAGTCTGAAAAATAACTAAATATACCATTATGAAAGATATGTCATTCTGACACTATCAATTTATAGTTTAAAGTGGACTATTCAAGTACAACTCGTGTATCTTAAGTACTTATGATCTGTATATTTTCTTGCATATAAAACAAGTCTTAACAAAATAAGTGTTGAAATATTAAAAAAACTAACTTTACTGATATTTTACTATTTGCGTATCCTTGAATATATATATATATAAAGTGTTAATGTCCTAAGTAATTGGGAACAAAAGTCCAACAGCGATAATTAAATAACTTATTTCGTATCAAAACGCAAATTTATCAAGTCCTGTTTTCTTTATACAAAAATTTAAATCCAGTTGTAAACTTATACCTATTTATATATTTTTTAATATTACGGACATGGCTTTTGACGTTTTTCTTTAATATAAATGTACTTTTTGTATCCTTCCTATGATGCGAAACCAATGACTTGATACTTTACGGTTCGTTTTTTAGCGTCCCTTGGTACATCTTGGATTATTTTTGAATGAAAAAGCGTGAAATAAATAAATTTGGTGTGAATATTTATAAGTTTACAGCTTTAAATGATTTTTCGTGGGCCTTTGTAAAATATGAAAAGGTTCTTTAACATCACCCCCAAGGTATATAGAATATAAGGCCTTTTTATGATTGCACGGATAATAAAACGTCATAAATCTTATGATTCTTTAATTTCATAAAAATATATTGTAATCCGCTTGCCTGTGGTTTTTAATGCCATTTCATCGGCAATCGAAAAGTCAACTTTCTTGACAATACTATGACACACTTCGTATTTTAATATACTTTGATGTCCCTTAGTGTAAGACACAAAAAAATATTTCATGGTTAGGATTGTGTGAATTGAGCTACCATATCGACTCGGTAATAGGGTGTAATGAATTTTAGAGCAATTTTATGACGAAAAAAAAACGTGTTTAACTCTCAAGGATCCAGAGTTGAATTATATTTTTTGTTTCATATCTCTTAGGTTAAAATTAACCTTAATATGCTTCTAAAACCACATTACCATATTTATGTGGGGTATATTTTTCATTATCACATCAGCTTATGATAACAAATTCATATGATTGGTGATCATAGAGCAGGGATGCTAGGGTGAAATCGGTCAGGGGGCCGGACTGTTTTCAAGTGGGACCTCGGGGGGCAAAATTACCGGTACATTTTTGGCCTTGCAACACTTAACACTAAACAAAAGTAGATTTAAATTTGTTGATATTGTATCATAATATTATTTATTTATAAAAACACTTCTCAACCACTAACGTAACGGGCCAAATGAGATGCCCATTCGGGCCGGTTCCGGCCCGCGGGCCGCCACCATTGCACTACTGTTATAGAGTCTCTTTAATCCTATTTTTATATTAAAGAAATAATATTATAATACAATAATTGCTTGTCTTACAGGGTTAATTTCCAAATTAATCGCTGACCTGTATCAGATCAGCTATTGATTAAAAATTCATATGATCATGATCATATAGAGTCTCATTAATCCAATTTTTTATATGAAAGAAATTATATTGCAATGTAATAATTGCTTGTATTACAGGGTTAATTTCCAAATGAATCACTGACGTGTATTAGAATCTATGGACACGCTGTTATTGTTCATAAAAACTCGTATGGAGGGTTTATATCGGTAAACCACTAGCTACACATTTTGCGACTGTTTTCTGTCCTCATTATTCGCAAAAAGGTTCCAAATGAACATGGGATCAGTTCAAATTTCATTATTTTTCTTAGAAAACATTCTAATTGATGAGCTTCTGGTTTTCAAGACTAAAAATATCGAAGAGAAAAAATATTTATCTTTATTTTGGTCAATGAAATGTCTCCCGCGAGGCCATTTTCGGCCGGAACGAACGAAAATATCCCTTAATAATCATTTAATGGTACTAAGGATAAAAAATAAGAATATTTATAAAACCGTATATGACAAATCTAGTTGATTTTATGAAAAAATCAGTTCATCAAGTTTATAGATTATTTAATAACCGTTTATATGGTCAATACATTATCAATAGAGCTATATAAACGACCCATGCAGCAGGCATTCCAAGGCCTACCGCAAAAAAATATCTTCGCTTTGAGCATTGAATTTTTAATTGATTTTTAATAAGATACTCGTGAAATTTTAACAGGTCTAATGCACATAAAAGGACCATATCAAGGTCCGAGAGAGAGAATCGGATTGATCTAAGCTATGATGAAAGTAATTAAGTCATTTAGATGGATGATATAAATGCATTGTCATACTTTTAATCAGATAATACACATAATAGAAGAAAAAGTAGATAGCCATGAAATCGAATATGTATTGCCAGGCTATCTAAATGATACATGGTATAACTATACGTATATATATATAATTGAATATATTAATTAACTTACATGAAGTTATACAATTATTAATTAAATAGAAGGAAAGTTCATCTTCCATTGAAAGTATATATGATAAAATATCTGTTAATTTAGTAAATATTTTACATTCATAGTGTCAAATATATTAATTTATTTTAATATGTTTTATTATTTAACTTTAACCTTGCTCAAAAAGATCATTTTAAGTAAGCAACTTAATTATGCCTAATATTTTGTTCATTAGCCCAGTGGAACATTATTAGCTAATACATTTGTATAATTTTAACCTAAGTATTGCTTTTAACTTCATAAGAACCTCATCGTTGATTCGAATTTCGTTTTTTCAAATATTTTTTTGATGAAATCATATTTTTATTCATGCTTTTTTAGTCGATTATTTTAAATATATAGGTTTTTTAGTAGTAAAGTAACTTTAAACTAAGATGTTTATGTTTTTTATAACATTTTTTCCATTTTTATTTGATTTTTTGTATTTATATATTAGTTATTTTTATATACAAGCTAAATAAAGACCTTACGGAAGAGCAAAATAATAGGTAAATATGTTTACAGTTCTTATATAAGATGCTTTGTAGTGTTCTGTTCAAAAACATTTGCTTAAGCTTGTTGGTCCTCAAGACAATAAAGTAACATGTCCATTTTTTGTATTTATTACAATTTTCTAATCAAAAAATTAATATTTTACCAATTAAAACTCTTCCTCCATTATTTTATTCCTGACTTCACAGACATTCAGCTCATTTATTTCTGAGGTCAACAGCTAGGATAATAGTGATGTGTCGTTCGCGAACGATCCGGCTCTAAGAGCCGGCCTTTGAAGTGAACGATAGGAACCGGCTCCGCAAGAAGAGCCGTTTAAGGATTTTATTTGGGAGCCGGTTTTTTTCTCCTTCAGTATCTCGCTGTCTCTCCGCCCTGTCGTTGCGCTTGTGCTGAGTGCAAGTGACACACACAGAGTCTCCCCCTCCCCCTTTCTCTCTCTCCCTCCCTGTAGGCTTTTTGTATATTTGTATTCTGGTGCCTTTTTTGTTATGTCCAAGGTAGTTAAAAGTAGTTATGTCTGCTTTAATAGGCTATTATTACTGTTTAATTTATTTTAATTTATTTTTGTAAGTGTTGCTATTTTGTGATAATTAAAAATTGGTTATAATAAAAAGTTCTATTTATAAGCATTGTTATCCAGCATTTTTACTCATCATAAGTGCTTAAAATGTCAATAATGAAACAACATGTTGTAAAATTAGGTTTAATTTATTAATTAATTAATAACGTAAAAAATGTGTATGGGGAGCCGTTTGGGAGCCGAAAGAGCCGGCTCTCCACAGTAAGAAGAGCCATTAGAGCCGAATCTCAAAATAGAGCCGAAAATCCCATCACTAATGGATAACATTCTTCTTTCTAATGCCATGATAACAGTATGAAATTCCGAGTTTAGTTAATTAAAGATATGGTTTGAAATAATAAATGGATGAACCCTTTTTGCGGACATAATAAATAACTTCTATAATATAAGTATAAAAATATGAATATGGCTTGAAATAACATATGGATTTGCAGACATAATAAATAACTTCATATTTGTGAAGTTTCACTCTCTCCTAAGTTATTTCTATTGCTGTCTTTCACCAACTATGGAGAAACTACAAATACCAGGAATTTTAGCGCTATCATACGTGACTTCGGCCCATAATACACTCCATGATTGCAGCCTAGGTTTCCTATGTTTGGAGAGCCATGGGATGATATATTACATCTAAAGATCCATGACAACCTCAATCCGTCCCTGAAGAGCGAGACTTAATTACTTATTAGTATATAACGGAAGATTTTATAAATTTGCGATATGCTCCCTATCATTTTTTTTTTACAACAAAAAAATACATTTTTTTGTTTGATATAATATTTTTATGCATCTCAACGTTTTATTCAGATAAAATCTTCTTAGGTTCGGCATTTGTTGAATTAAAAATAATAGATATTCGCATTTCTAATACTTTCATTTATACAATCTTACATCGCATTTAATCGTTTGAATTTCCAACTACGCGCCATGAGTATCATATTATTCATGATTTGTTTATTTTATATCAAATGTAAGTCATTTTATAAATCAAAAAGTCATTATGAGTAAAACAAAAAATATGATTAAACATGTTAAACAAGTGTTTTTGTTTAAAAAGATATAGGTACTTATCAAAATAAAGAAACTATTAGGACATAAAACTTAATTATTTTGAATTTTCATCTGTTCTATATTCATATTTTGAAATGAGATTTTGCCGTTGTACCTATTTCTTAGCTACATAATGTTATAATAATATAATTAATTTTATAGTGTAATTTAATATTCTTTATATATATAATTCGATATATTGGATAAACTTATCAACGGCACTGGTATTGTTAGAAAGCTTTATCCAATCGATACTGTTGGTTCAGTAAATAAATTTTCATTAAATGCCGTGTTCAGTAGATAAAAAATCGAGAATTCATTTTCTATAAATCAAGAATATGATAAAAATCACCCCGGAAATATATATATATATATATATATATATATATATATATATATATTATATAATAGATATATATATATATATATATATATATATATATATATATATTATATATATATATATACTAGCATATTTGGGTGCCTACGGCGCCCATATATTCGCCCTTCGGGTATGGGTAGGTTTTGGAGCTAGTTTGTGAGTAGTTACTACAAAGACTAGAATGATTGCTAGGTAGGTAGTAAAATCACAAAGTGTATCCAATGACATTTTTTCCATTTCCCATCACTTTGCAAACTTTATTAGGTCCGTCTTGACCCAAGGATTCCATAGGTACCTTCAAAGTTCAAATCTGACCATAAAGTGGGAGGAGATAGCGTGCGGACATACAGACGGACAGAGATTGGAAATTTATTCTATAGATTATTAATAATATATAGATATATATCAGACTGGGATTCGGTAGAAAATCTGCCTCCGGTTCGATATTCGGTATATACCGAATAACTATCGGTAGTGTGGCGGATTGACCTGCTTATTAACAGCAAGTCAAGCTACCACTCATTCTCACACCTCAGCAGGTTCTTAATCTCTTAAGTACTCTTGTCTGCAACTATAAAAGGAGCAGGCAAGAACTTAATAAAGACACTCTTTTACTTCATAACTGAGTCGTCATTTCTCCTCCTCCTCGCGCTACAGTAGATTTTATTATATATCTACAGTATCGATCGATATTCGGTACGGTAGATTAGAAAGAGAGAGAAATTTATTAATGTATCTGCTTTTACTTCTTCATATGCATTTAATATCGGACAGTTTATAACAAAGGACAATTAAATACATCGTTCGTTATAATTTATTAGATATTATTTGAAATTTAATACATACTAATGTTATATAAGTCATATATGTACTTGGATTTTGTAGAAATAGAAGGCTATAGCATTTTTTCATTAGCTGTCTCATATTGTCCGATATGAACTGCACTTTCAGTACTCTAGTATCCAATGCATAGCATAAGCTTATATTGAATGTCTATTCATATATCTGCTCTATAATACTATAAGTTATAGTTGTTTATTTATTTTCGAAGCTCAAGTTCTTCACACAAGGAGCGTTTGGGCAAGCGTCAGTTGAACGATGTTTCTCTGCTATTCAGGGAATAAGCTGTCTATCTTTATGTCTCTAGTGAATGTTACAAAAATCATACTTTCAAATATACCGTACCGATTGACAATCGGTACGGCATTCAGTAGTTTCTACCGAATATCGTAAAATCGGTTCGGTATTTGAAATCTAACGTCGGTAGTATCGAATAACGATTTACATTCGATAGTCACCGCTCTGATATATAATATATATATATATTATATAATATATATATATATATATATATATATATATTATATATATATATATATATATAATAATATATATATATATATCGGGTTCAGTAATCTTTGGTTTTAACAAAGTATTATGAAATTTTTCATTATCTTACTAGACATAGATATAAAAATAAAGACTTAGAGTTGACAAATTTAATTTTAATCGAGTCCTTCCCACCATTCTTATATACCAGTAATAAAGTTAGATTTATCATAGTTTGACCATAAGATTTATACTCATGCGAGATCAATTTGTGAATGTATTAACTTACTATTATATCATTTAAACATGTTATTGGGATGTGTTAGTCATTAAAGACTAGTTTTCTATACCGTACTCCATGGACGTCTAAAACACACGGAATTTGAACGTCTTTCCCCTTTGATGCATGAGGCTTACGCTTAATAAAAAAGAGATGAAATCAATTAAGACAATAAGTTAAAAATATGTTTTAACAACTATTATTTTGGTATTTTAAATACATTTCAGGAGTTATTAACTACTATCCTACATCATAACTAAATTATTTTTATGCAATATATATCAACAAGACAGCATTACTCATATAAATAGGACGTAAGATAAAAATATTAAAATTATGCTAACAAGATTTTACATTTTTAAGAGCATTTTAAATTAAGTTTATCTTCATTTTTGTAGAAAAAGTTAATAATATTAAAGACAAATTCTTAAAAATAACTCTTAAAAAATTTAATATTTAAAGAAATAAGATACATTTGAATAGTCGTAACCTATCATCTCACATCAAATTTTTGTGGCTTAGGAGAATTGTATACATTTTCAATAATGATTCTTATACAAACATATAACAACAAGGCACAGTATTGTAAACATTAGTAGGAGATAATTTAATTAATGTTTAAAAGAGTTGCTAATTTGGCAAGTCCTAATATATAAAAAACAGCTTGGCAACACATCTTACAAAAAAAAATTAAAAAAATGTCTGAACAGTTATAATATTATTAATATCTTATAATCTATCATGTAGTAACAAATTTTTGTAGTTAACTTCGGTAGTTTGGATAAACGCAGAAAAGTTTCTTGATGAAAACTTTTTTTTCTGATAGATATTCACACTTTCATGAATATCACCACTCATGGAAATATTACATAAATCGATCTTTTCATAGTTTAATGACAAGGCTTTTTATCCTCGAGAAGTGTTTTTTTTTTTTTAACGGTTATAATTTTTTTTTCGGCTATCAAATATTATAAGACAGTGTAAAATATTAACTACACTAAAATACCAGACAACTAATAATAAATAAAAATACTATCGACAGTTGCGCTTTTTGTTTGTTTGTTGTTGATATTAACAATTTCCAGTTTTCAATAATTATAAATAAAAAAAAATCATTATTTTACTTCAATTTGGATTAAAGTAATAATTTAAGGATAAAATAGTGTTTCATGAAAAATATATCTGTTAACAGTACATGGGTTTTTTCGAATTATGTTTTTCTGATGGAAGCACCCTGAGGTGATTTTTATGTTTATTTTCAGGTGATTAATACAGTTCGGATCCAAGTGACTATATTTCTATATAATGTAATATCCAGTATTGTTCCCTAACGCCCGTGCGAGTAATATATTACTTAGTTATATTACTGCGACTAACTAGAGGGAACAAAGATATTACTTTCAAGCAGGCTTGTTGATCGGAGTTTTTTCTGATCGGCGATCAATATCGATATAGCGATATTTGATCGCTGATCGGAGTATCGCAAAAGGTCCTGATATTTATATCTTTTGATCGTAAGAAAATCACTAAAAAAGAGATCCGATCAATTTGTATTAAATAACTAAAAAAGAAAAAATGTTTGTAATAAGGGATTTTTGATACAACCCCTACAGTTCTTAAAACTTAACTAGCTGTCACATTGACCAAAATCCATTCCAACAACTAATATTTGTTTAGAAAAACAAAATACAGACTAATACTAATGGAAAAGCCAGTGTGTGCTATCCTGATATATTTTTTGTCCTAAAATATACAGACAGGCACTATGTAGAAGTCATTGTTTTGGAGCTCATAGGCTATGGGAAACATTTATTCTGGCATCTCCTGTCTTAAAATATGCAGACATATGTCAATTGTGGAGCCAGAGTGTTGGAGCTCATAGGCTATGAGAAACAATCATTCTATATTTTTGTCCTAAAATATAGAGACAGGCGCCTATGGAGAAGTCGTTATTTTGGAGCTCGTAGGCTATGGGAAACATCATTCCATTGCCATATATAGATGAATACTTAAAAGGTTTGACTGTATAAACATTGAAATTTTTACTTAATTTTTTTGTTGATCGCAATTAAATTGATCGGATCGCTGATCGGAAAAATCCCTGATCGCTATATCGCAAAGAATTTCTGATCGCTATTTTTGATCGGATCGCTATTTTTTTCCTGATCGCTCACAAGCCTGCTTTCAAGTAATATCCTAGTTACATATTTCTTTCGTGAAAATAAATATTTGACAGGCATTTTTATGAAAATTAATGAACTGTGACTGTATGTGACGTCACCCAGCGGACATAAAAATGCAAACTAGGTTTGGTGAGGGTTTTACAAATCCTGTTTGAATTGCCTTTACTTATTGTTTCAGAATGCTCAAAAAGTTGTATATTGCTCAAAGTAGTATACTACTTGAAGTATTATTATTATTAAAAAATATTACTACGCAGTAAAAAGTAGTATATTACTTACTACATTCAAAGTAATATTTGACAAACACTGGTAATATCACTAATTATACTCACTGAAAATACCATGTGGACGAAATCTAAACACAACAATAAAATGTATTGAATCCTTCGTACTTCTTTAATAAAGTATTGTCGGAAAATTACACACTCTCGCCATTAAATCACTAATTACAATATTAAAAAGAATGATAACACCCTTCGTCGATGATGCGACAATATAGAGATCGTTATTTTATATATAGAGTTAAGGTATTTTCGTAGATATACAATATAAAAATATTATAACAAAAAGGGACACTATCGGCTCAATAATAACAGATTTATTAGAGTAAGCCTCTTTTTTATATAATATATGTAATTTCTATTGTAGTCAAGCAGAAACTATGAAGTTATAGACATAAAGGAGGTCCAAGGTAAGTTAAAAGGAGGTCCTTTTATTGTCTGAAACGAAGCCCTCAAATAAATGAAGGTTTTGTAGATGCATCTTTTGTCGTTGCTCCGATTTATTTATCCCAATTTTTAACTTATCCCAGAATATTTTCTGATTTTTTAAAGAATCAGCCAATCACAAAAATCTTCTTCTTTTTTGTCTGTTTATTAAGTATGTTTCAAAAATACCTAATACAATATATCAATGGCTTAACTTCTTGTGAAATGATGATGTATGCTAGAGGTGATTAGTCTGCTCTAAAAGAACTCTTTGAGTGTGAGAGAAAATGTTTAGCATAGAGATAAGATAATGCTTATATAAGAAAGTACACACAAAAGATATTTCCTCGTCTATGTCAACAGTATGTCTCCCTTCAAAAATGGATAAGTGATTGATATACAACACACCACTTGGCTAAAATTGAAGCCATTCAGCAAGATTATTATAGATAAGCTTTTAAACAAGTCTTATCTATATATGTATATTGTGTGTTATCCATAAAAAATATATTATTATTAATGATTATTAATCATTGGAAGAAAATGAAATATTTTATGTCTTATAAAATATTATTAAAAATATTTTTTATTATGATAAATGACTTTATTTTCATATAAAGGTAATGGAATTAAATTAAGTGATCAATATCTTTGTATCATTATTATTCTGGCTTAAAAATACTCTTATGTGTATCCCATTGTATGATTCTAATTAAAGTGACGTCAGATGACGTGATCGTATATCAAAGAATTCTTTCAGAAAAAAATAATTATTTTTAAATATTATTATACTTTATTAAAAATAAATTTTTAACATACAAATATTATTATGTTTTTTATAATTTATTGTTATAATGATTTTGATCGCAATGGGTATGGGTTTATTCAATCAATATAACTTTTATATATATGTTTAAAAAATGTTATACTAAAATTTTAGCATAAATGTTTATTCATTCCGAATTTTTATAGCTTAGCATCTTTTTTTTTACTTGTGTACATATATCAATTGCCAGTTGGCTAAAAGTTTACTTTTTGATGAATCTAGATCAAACAGTATGTTAGATTCTTCCTCAAATAAATATAACTTTATTTCATTATACATACAACCCAGCAATTGAAAAATGTACATTATATATTTTTATGATAAATTCTTATCTATATAATCCATTTGAATAATATTGTTTATTATATATTTTTGATGATTTGTAATTATGCTAGTTTTAAAAGAAATATACACAATATAAATACTCATTCAAAAATGGGAATTTGTACTGCTGATAATATGTACATTTGTAATTTGTACTTTCATATTTATACTTGAGATAACTCTTTTGGCATATTATTATGACAAGTATTCTTATTATCCAATTTTTTATCATAAAGTTATCAAATATATGTTTTATAAATCTCA
>CP045904.1:3727987-3747943 GCA_013387185.1 Caligus rogercresseyi | reverse complement strand
TTTTTACGTTCTTTTGAGGCGGTAAAATGCGTGCCTTTTTGAACATATAGGATAAATCGAAGGCCTTAATTGATAATAATTAATATATAATACTAATGACTCCTCGCCGGGTTTCCCCCCCCTTCATTTGAGTGTATGTGGGGACAAGAATAGAGCATTAGTAGACGATAAATGTCTACAGAGAGTGTCTGTAAGTTGATAAATCTTTGTTGCAATACTCCACTCCTGTCAAGTATTGAATAGACGTTTTATTATTATCATTATTAGTTCTATTTGATAATAATTCTCGAGCTCTTCTCTTGCTGAGAACAATAACAAAAGTTCACATGGTGTGTGTTGTGTGTGTGTTATTGTTAGAGTCGTCTATTTGAGTAGTAAGTAAGTAAGGCAGTGACATGCATGCATAGTGAGGTAATACGAAGAATTCCTGTCGTCGTTCAGAGTCGTGCTTCTTGACCCCTCTTGGCAATGCCAAGTGGTCATCATGTCCTCCTCCACGAGTATGGGATTCACCTCATCCTCTCCGGGGTCATCGGGATCCTCTCCTTCCTCCTCCTGCGGGAAATGCTGAGCAAATACCGTCGAAGGCGTCGGCCCATCTTTGAGTTCCCACTGAGCACGGAGGGCTCTGAGGCTCACCGCTTTCGGAAGCGGGACAAGTTTGCCTTCTATGGGCGCAAGATGGCTCGTCGCGTCATGCGGATTGACAAGCAGACTGCGGTCTCCAGGCTGGCACAGACTTTTCTACGATACTCCAGCTCGGATGACGAGGAGAATGATGAAAGCAGTTCGGACTCCAGGGGACTCATTGGACCCGCGGAGGAGTACTTGGAGTCGGAGGAGGATGACGAGGATCAGGATGAGGGGGAGAGGAGTGATGCTCTAGACGCTGGAGTCCTGAAATCCCCCTCCATTCCCTACGAACTCTCCTTTTTACTCGGTGGCTTCCACGTCTTTAGGGTTTGAATTTCATCCTCACAAAAAAATGCATTGCCCCAAAAGGGACCATAAAACAGCCTCAAACATTGTATGAAGAAATCGCCTCAATGTAGATCACAAATGCAGAGTAAATTTGATATAGAAAAAATAGTTGAAAGCATTATAATTCATTTAAAAAATGAATTGAATTTTTTCAAACCAATAATTATGTTTATAGACTATAAATGATATTTTAATCAATTGCTTGGAAATGCCAATTATATATCAATACCTTCATTCGGCCACTGAAACCATTAAAATCATGTCAATATTAAGTGGATTTTTTTTAAAATGATCTATATATTGTTTTATCTGCGTCCTAAACTTTGTGAGTCTCATAGGAATCGATTTATTTGACCATTTGTCATTACCACATCTTCCAGACACCTGTAATTGTTACAAATACAGATATACATTTGAACGCTTATTTAATTTCATTTGCCATTGAATGCTAAGATATTTTATAATGCATTTCTTTATTTTTCTTTTCACTTTTTTCTTGGATCCTTCATTCATTGCATGTTCCAGGGACAGAGGTTCAATTTTTAAGTTCCTTTTCAAAAAAGTAATCCAAACAAATCCATCTCATGTCGACTTTTCACCCGAAAATTGATTTAAAATAAAGGAAAAATTTGTATGATTTTCAACTCAATACGCCAAAAACAATAACCTGAAGTTGTGATTTTATTTATTCAGGGTTGTAAAAAATTACACTTGTAATTTTTTTAGACTGATAAGAGTTGAAAAACCTACGAAGCTTTTCCTTGATTTTAATAATATTGAAAGATATTAAACTATTGCATAATAGGTATTACTTCAAAAGAATAACATATTGCAATTGTTAGTGCTTTTCTTCATTTCATTCATTGAACCTTTTCGACTGACAAGAAAATTTAAATACTACTACCGTCATATTGAAATTTCAAATCGTATTAAAAAAAACTTCTTTATGATTTTTTAATATGAAAAATTCAATATATTGTCCTCTTAATGAATTGCACTTGAATTTACTATTGTTTACTATATATTCACCAAACGGGTTTAATAGAGACTAACTTAGTTTATCTATACATTACATATTAATATTAATGTTGCTATAAATTTATGAACATAAAATTGAAATTTTAAACACTAATTAAGTAGTTATTTCGTCATTTTAAAACAATTTATATGCCTGAGGATACAGTTCATTTTAATGGAATCAATTATGGGGCAATGCATTTTCACGTCTATCCTTTCCACAAAGATATTCGATCCGTCCATCTTCAGCGAGCTCCAGCCTTCCCTCCACTGCGTTCCCGTGGCGGCCAACCAGTATCTCTACCGAGCAGGTGACCCCGACGACTCTGTCTACGTTGTCATGAGTGGCTCCATCCGCGTTTACATCGACGACAAGGGTGCGGGAAGTCCCTGCATCATCAAGGTTGCCCAGAAAGGCGAGGGAGTCTCATCTCTCTTAAGCTTCATCGACGTTCTCACAGGATACCCTTCCACGTTCCGAAACATCTGTGCCAAGGCCACGGTGGATTTCCACGGTTCTTAAGGTCCCCGTGAATGCATTTCTCATCATACTCAAAAGGAAACCCGAGGTCCTCATTCGGATCGTCCAGCACATCATGGCCCGGGTTCAAAGGGTGATCCTCGTGGCGCTGCATCAGTACCTGGGACTCACCAAGGAGCTCATGAATGAAGCCTTTCTCTCACCAAAGGAAGACAGCTACGCCAATGAAAAAGAAAATGATGACTCCAACGCATCCGATGAACCCCTGAGGAAGTTCATGAAGGAGCTCAACTTTACTAACATGGAAGTCTTGCGAGAAAAGTACGTGATCCATTCGTTATTTTATATTCGTTTTGTATTCAATTATAACACTATCTTATTGTATGAGTCTATTTAACATGACGTCAGATGACGTCACGTACGGTAATAATTGTCATTTCTCCAATGTCAATGTTTATTTTGATAATTGAATATTTGATGTAGGTAAAGGTAGATACAAAGACTTCCTTCATTCCCTAAGAGCACGATAGCAACTATATACAGTGCGTTAAAAAAAACGAGGAAAATTTCTTGCTCGTGAAAATGGCTTATTTTTTTTTGCGTTTTCTCTTACGTTTACATGCTTTATTTATACTTCATTAAAAGAACTTTAAAAGAGCTTTCAGATGATGTCCATTAAGTTGATGTGAGACTTCAGGTTGGCTTTGAAGGTCAGGATGAAGTTCTTATAGGGTTATTAACAATTTTTTAAATTAAATTAGATCCTTTGCCAACATGCTTTAACAATCAAAGTGAAAGTTGAGCCAATTATAAATAGCTATGGTAGTATTGATCGCACCATTATTGTCCATGATTATGGACATCAAGGACATTAAGGCCAAAAATATCCTTTTTCTCTTGTTTTCTAAAACAAGTTTTGATAGGTTGAATAGAGAAAATAAAATTATCCGTGATCACAGTAACCAATTAAAACACAGCTATCAAACGAGCTATTTTGAGTCAAAATAAGAGTATTTTGAGCTGAGATATTGAGCAAAATGGAGATTAAACGAGAGCGTGTGGCAGCTCTCCTGGCCGCTGGACACAAAGTCCAGGACATCTGCAAGGCTGAGAATGTGGGCAAAATTCTTGTGTACAAGGTAAGTACCCTTTTAAAGAATGGAAAATACCTCAACCGCAAGTCTGGGTTTATTTCTAAGATATTTCACCTTCAATTTGGACCTTAATTTTCCGCGTTTTTTTTAAAACTTACTGTATATTCCCACATTCTGATGTCACGTTAAACATATTCAATCAGTATCAGAGAATACTTCAATAGACGTCATGCAGTCTGAAATAAAAGCTCATCTCTGAAACGTTATGGAACATTCTTGGGCCTCGTTAATGAAGCAAAAAAAAAAAATGTTACTAAAATCAATTGTAATCCCTTTGCTCTATTCTTATAATCAAACATTGTTTATCCCTCTTTTCACTGATAAATATTTATTAAGCCTCTTTATACAATATATTTTATTTAATCCATCTCAATACTTATTCATGTTCAAAACTCATATCTCTTTTTTTTTCTTCTCTCTAACAGAGTGTCTTTTCGAACTATTGATTCTGGAGACTCCGTCATGACGGAAGAGTTTCATAATGATGCGGGATTGGTATACATTCTGTCCGGAAACTTGGTTATGTCCATGAAAGGAGAAACAGAGAATCAAAGGAACAAATTCTTTACACTGCTTCGAAAGTAAATAAATTATTTTTACTTAATGTTATTCAGCTCCACGCAGATTTCACACAAAAAAATCTATTAAAAAGAAATTTTATAAGAACAGTCAATAAATTTAATTTATTTCTGTTCTTCAAAGCTTTTAGGACTCTGGTAAAAGATCTCCTCCTAGTTTACAAATACGAATCCTAAAAACAATTCATGAGGAAAAGTTAGTGTGCATGTAGTTATTTATTTATGTTTTTTGGTCAGTTACTTTTCGATAAAACTTTCTAAATAATAAGCTAATATTTAAGCGATATCTTAAATCTGGTGTCCTGAGGAAAGGGACCAGGAAAATATGGCCAAAGAAGAAATGATTCAGACATAAATGTCCCCAAATAGAAAAAGGAAAATAATGAGTCATGGAAAAAATGGTCCAAATACAGGGGTAGGTCAGCATTTGATTGGTATAATTATTGAACAAATACCATTTTTCAGATAATTGAATAAATATTGGCAAAAAAGAAATTAATTTTTACTGATATAGATAAATGATTTCTGTTTGTTGTTTGATATTATTCTTATTATTATTGCCTATATGGTTCGATAGAATTGCATCCGACAAGATAAAAATAAGCATTATAACATTAAGCATATAGTTATAGCTATTATTAGACGGGGCAAAGGTATATTTCGGGCATTTTTTAATACGTTATCATTTTTCTTTTTGGATCATTTCTTCCTCGGCCATTTGTTCCTAATATCCTTACATTTTATTTAATAGCCAAGTCATGCCATCAATAAAACCGGCAATATTTATTTATTTTTATTCGTAAAAAGTATTTATTTTTAGTATTTCAATCATATTCCATAAATTAATGTAGAAATACAATAGCGATATAAAATGACTTTGTTCTCGAAAAATGTTTCTATTGACATTTTTGAGTTTTTAATACTTTCATGCCAATATATGATTTGGGCTAAGCTTTCCCAAAAATATGTATACCTTTTTTAACTTCAGTTACAATTATCATTAAATATACCACAAATTCCTTTTGAAGCTTCACCAATTATGGACTTTTTAAAATTAAAACATCATGAAACAAGCACCCGTCATCTTTGAGCCTAAAATACTCCTAATGGTCATTATGGGCAGTATTTCTTCATACCTTAGTAATAGAAAAACAGCTGTGACAGCTTTGCTTAATTTTGACAAAAGGCAGCTTGGTTTAGTCAGAAAAAAAGACGAATTAAACTTGATAGCGTTTCAGTACCTGACTTTCATTTAGAGAGTTTTCTCACTTTGTAGGAGGTTAATCAGTATTGACCGCCTCTTCTCGAGAGGAGTCGAACTTGCGCCATCAACATTGAAACGCTTCCACTGAACTAACATGCTCTCTCTCTGTCTGTGTTATATCTATTTGTTTGGATGGAAATGTAGTGGATATGAATAAATATTAGAATTATAAGTGTTGTATTCTAACATAAATTAATTATTTTTTATTTTTCAGGGGACATCGTTGGCCATTGGCTCTTCTCACTGGGGAAGCTAACTTCTACACTGCCCGCGCTCGCAGCACTACCCAAGTCGCCATGATCACAAAAGAAGATATATTCAGCATTCTGACGGAGTCACCCGACATGGTCCTCAGCCTGGCCAATCGGACCATAGCCGCCCTTTCTCCCATGGTCCGCTGTGTAGACTTTGCCCTGGAGTGGATCAACATGGAGAGCGGAAAGATCGTCTACCGCCAGGGGACAAAACGGACTGCACCTATATCATTCTCTCGGGAAGACTCCGATCCTTTGTCAACGGAGGTGGGAAGCAAAAGAAGAAGACCATGCTCAACGAATATTCACGGGGCGACATGGTTGGCCTTGTGGACGTCGTAACCTCAGATAACCGCTATCAACCGTCCTAGCTGTCAGGGACTCGGAACTATGCAAAGTTCCTGGACAGCTACTGCATTTACTCAAAACACGCTATCCTGTGGTTGTATCTAAACTTATTAGCCTCCTAGGGAAGCGGCTGATAGGCACATGGAGTATCGGCCCTGGTCGAACTATTGGTACGAAGAAGCCTCTTAATGAAAGTAGTCAGTTTACTACAGTGGCTCTCTTTGCGGGTTGTCCAGGGTGCCGCTCACAGCATTCGCATATGAGCTGACCCACGCTCTCACACTTCTGGGCTCCGTGACTCACATATCTTCCTCCATTATCTACGACCGCTTTGGTCCTTCCGCCCTGGACTCCAATAACGAATTCCGCCTTACGTCCTGGCTGGGCCAACAGGAAGACCGCCACGACGTCGTTCTCTACCAGTGCGACAACGACATGACGGAGTGGAGCCTTCGATGTCTCCGACAAGCAGATGTGATATTTGACATCGTCCTTGCGGCCTCTCAGCCCGACATTACTCAAAGGGAAAAGGACCTGGAGTTTGCGGCCAAGCGGATACGGAAGAACTCGTCCTTATTCACGAAGAAAGCGTGTCCACCCCTAAGGGAACGCGCTTTTGGCTCAAGAGCGTCCCTGGATATCCTCCCATTTCCACCTACAAGTTCCTAAGCGATTCCTCTCACGGCGAAACGAACGCCGCGTCATTGAGTTCTATAAGCGCCGAATGCAAATCCACGTCCCCAACATAAACTCTGACTTTTCCCGACTCGCACGTCACATCAGCGGTTGTTCCGTGGGTTAGTCCTTGGCGGGGGTGGTGCCAGAGGAGCGGCACACATCGGCATGCTCAAGTCCATTCAGGAGGCCGGAATACCATTGACAAGTCGGCGGGGTGTCCATAGGAGCCTTCATTGGAGGCCTCTGGTGTTCTTCGAGGGACATTTCCGCCGTGGCACAAAAGGCGCGAACCTACTTCCATCGCCTGGCGACCCGATTCCTTCTGCCTCTTCTGGACATCACGTATCCCTATACCTCCATTCTGACGGGGAATTACTTCAATTACACGCTCCGGGAGACCTTTGAGGAGGACCTCTACATCGAGGACCTCTGGCTACCCTTCTTCTGCGTGTCAACAGACATCACGTGCTCCCAGGAGAGGGTGCACACTCGGGGAATATTCTGGAAGTACTGCCGGGCCAGCATGTCCCTACGCCTGGCTTCTTCCTCCCATCTGCGCCCTGAGGACGGACATCTCCTCATGACGGCTGCTACGTGAACAACGTCCCTGGGGACATCATGGCGCGCCAGCAGTGCAAGTACATTTTGGCCATCGATGTTGCCACTCTGGATGATCGGAACCTATATGACTACGGGGATAGTCTCTCGGGTTGGTGGGTTCTTTGGAAGAAGCTGAATCCATTTTCAAGCTCTGTGAAAATACCCGATCAGTCTGAAATCCAACTGCGGCTTGCCTTTTGCTCGCACTATAAAAACCTTGAGGAGCTTAAAAGTAATCCAAACTACGAGTACATTCAGCCTCCTGTGGATCGCTATCTGCCTGGAAATGTGAGTATGAATAACATATTTAGAATATTCATATCTTCCGACAAAGTACATCAAAATACATCAATGTTAGTTCGGGCATGTGAGGAAATATTCCGTTTACTTGTTCATGTAATGTATTTTTCATCAGTATGTAAAGAGAAGAGTAATTAAATATGCAATTAAAATTTAAATCGCATTGTAATATTTCTCAAAATTAATTTGTTCTCATTGATATGATTCTATGTGAACCGATTTTGGGATTCTGAAAGAAATATCATACACGTCTTTAAAAAAGTGTTATATTTAGCTTATAGTTTGAGCTCCATAATTTCAGTTTTGAAACGAACCATTTATTTTAATGTAGTAGCTTTTAAACCATGTGGAAAACTCTGTCCTTTAGAAGACGATTATAAAATACTATCTTAGCTAGAAATATAATAAATTTTTTATTTAAAATAAATACAGCCCATGGATCCCATCAACAAAATAGGAAGCTTAAGCAATTTTTGATAAGTTAAGTGACTAAGTCATTATAATGTTTTTTTTAATTATTTTACATTTCAAGAATTTCATTGTCTAAAAATGTACAATTAATAAAAACTCTTTCTTTTAATTAAATTTTTTAAAAAGACTTTGTGATACTAAAAAATTATTTAATAAAAATTGTTTGTAATAGAAACCTTATTAAAAATGAATCATTCAATTAATAAATAAATTTGCCTATAAAATGTTGGGGGCGCAGGTTCGAATCCCGAGAGGGGATGGTCATTTTGGTCTACCTCATTGATAAGATCCTAGGTTCGATAGACTAATTTACATGCTATAATGCTTATTTTAATCCAGTCGGATGCAATTCTGTCGAACCATATAGGCAAAAAAAAAATGTCAATATTTTTATGAGTCTAAACATGTGTTATTGAAAATAGGTTTTAATTTTTCCTTTCGACAATGCTTCAAGTGTTCAGTCTAAATTTTACCATCTATTAAACCTATCACAATTATCTCATTTTGAGCTCGTATTAGTTATTAATCCTTTTAAAACTTTTGGTTATCTACTTATGCTTGAATATTATAGCTATCTTTAAGGATAACAAATGGACTCCTCTGGCTCGAAAGTGATGTGTTGAAATAAAGAAAGAGTAAATAGTCCCAAAAATCAGTTGGCACATGAAATACCATTTCATTCACAGCTGTTGAGGTGTGGCTATCAACTCAGGGAATAGAATCCTCTAGAACACAAATTTACATTTTATTTATTACATACTTTTCAATACGGATGATCAATAATAATAATAATCCAAGGATTCTGCTTTTATGGATATTCTCTTCAATCATCAATACACATAGAGTTTGTCATTTGGCAACTCAGATGAGACTCGATTTTTGTTGTCATGGAAAATACATACAAATAATATTATTTAGTCCCCTTTTGACGTCATGAAATAATAAATAAATACAAATATGATTGAGCAAACATTCGTCTTTTATGCATTGATAATTAGGATTCCTAATATTTATATAAGTAACTGAAGGGTGAAAAGCAAGAAACGATACAAATAAATAGATTAATTACAAAAAAGTATACGTCTATTACGGATTGTTGCTGTGTTAAGGTGTATAACTAAAGCATCTATTTCGCCTTAAAAACAAAGTATAAAAAATTATATAACAAAAAAGTAATTAAATTATTTGAGAAGTTACATAACTAATACGAATTATTTGGATAGTTTAAGTGTGTTGTCCACTAAATTTCTTAGCAAGCTGCAAGGTATCTGCTTATCCAAAAGATGCAAGTATTTAATTGATGCTCCGTTTCTTTCAAACAATTCGATTTCTATTAACAATTGTTGTATCCTTGCCGATCCTAATGATCATTTATATAAAGGACAGGTCCTTAGGGACTCGCCTTGTCTTATGATATATGTATAATTATGAGTAGTGGACAAAAATCACTTAACTAAATCCTTTCACTGTAGTAATCTATGATTTTTGGCTGTCTTTTTGAATTATATTTAATTTAGTGAGACTTGATTAAGGGATCTATGCAATTGTGTAGTTTAAAACTACTATATTAACCGACTGTTGTTAATTCAGGGGAACGTTGCATCCACGTTTTTTTCCCTCTATATTTAAAGAACCGCCCGTTTCACTCTAGCTTCTTTTTTCAGTAATATTGTGTTTTATGCCATCAAACAATTTTTTATTGATTTTGATAAGGATGTTACAGACAAAAAACAGATAAAACGAACAGAAACGTTGTAATTTAATAACAACAAACCATAAAATCCAATTGATAAAAAAATAAATATAATTTAAAAAAATGTAAAAACCACTTTTAATCCTAAAAAGTGAAGATGGAAGTTAACAATATCGGAAACGCTAGAAATACTGATAATAATTAATTGAAGCATTGTTGGGCAGTTACAATTTTCTGGGCTTTGATAATGATTTCATTGATGATGGCTTCCATTTTCCAGTATAAAAAACTATAAAATGGTCTCTCCTTGGATCGTAGAAGCCATATTTAAGGCAATCATGTCAACTTCCCTATTACAACTTAATAAGATAGCTTAAAATGAATTGTAATCTTCATTTGTAGTTGCAAATCCAGAGACTTAGCCATTGAGCGTCACATGTTCTAGTGCTTATAAATTGGCGTTTAGTATGAATAAATGCACAGAGAGCTCCCAACTGATTTTATCCTCGTTTTTTTTGCGCAAATTTTGTGAACATTCTTGTAGTTCATTTTTTTCTCTCTCTCTCCCTGTATCATTGTTTATGATAACGGATTGTATTGGTTTTTTAGGCAGTTGGTGTCATATATTTGAGAGTTAAAATAATATAAATGTTTAGTATCGATAAATTCACAGTGGTGGTTCCAACTGGTTTTCTTTCAACCAATCATGCGCGGTTTCTTTAAAAAAATATATTGTAAGTTACATCTATTATATTTAGATTACGGACATAATATGCATGAAAAATGAAACATAATTAAGAAAAAAAAGAACTCGTAGTTCCCTTCTTTTTAGTTCCTTTCTTTTTGTCCTACATATTACGGTAGAAATCAGTCAGTTAACATCACATACTTTAGAGTTTGTAATGACAGTTAATATCAAATACTACACAGGTTGTTTCCAAGTGATTCTCTTTTTTTAAATCTTACTCCCAGTAACTTAATTTTTTGTGAGTACCATTTAACTCCTAATGCATTGACCTTATTTCTACTAAAGCCATCATGCTCTCAAATCCCCTAATAAACATAACTTTTTCAGTTAGTAACTACATTGATGATCCATTTATTGTAAAATATAATGGAATAAAATAAAGATTCATTATTACACTGAGTGGGATCAGTTATTAGATTAATACTTTAATAGACAATATTCGAGGATTCCATTAAATAACTAGTAAATGGCATGGATATAGGCTCATAAGAAGAGATAATTTGTGTTCTTAAGGACGATATTCTTATCTATCAATTGATGTTCACACCTCAACAGGAGCCGAGGGAAATGGTACTTTTCTTTCATAGTACCAACTGCTTTTATTATTATTTCCTCTTTTTTTTGTGAACCAATCATGATTGGTAAAAGGTCCCTGTTTGTTATCCTTATAGATTTCTCTATCTTGTATTTTTGGTTATGATTATGAATGGTATATAATAAAAAAATCTTAATTCTATCTTTTTTTTTTCAGTTCAACATGTTTGACGACATATTGGAGGTGGGCTATCATCACGGAAAGACGTATTTCACTGGCCTTCGCAAGGCCTGTGAGTCTTCAGCTCTCTCCGACGATGAAGACTCTTTTCCCACAATCACCGAGGCCATCATGTCCCTCCCTGGCTACCCGCTCGGCGAGACTACAAGAAGCAGTGGGCCATGCATCACCAGAGGACTCGACTCGACTCCGAGCCGCCCTACTCCTTCACGGACCTCGCGGAACTGGTCTGCCAGAGCACGCGGGACAGCTCAGACCTGGAAGCATTACGCTCTCCGAAGTAACTCTTCCTCAGGCTTCCGATCCAGGGATGGCTCACACTCTTCCAAAAGGAAAACATCCTCCTCGAGAAAGCAACATTCCAGCGGAAACAAAGTCAATGAAACACAGGATTTTGTCAATATCTAGATCGTCTTCAGAATTAGTTTTTGTCTTGCATCAGAACCACGCGCTTTTTTCTCTTATTATTAATATTATTATTATTATTAAATCAACAGTCTATTATTATTCATTAGAAAAAGATATATATTTCATACATATTTCTAGGAGAGCTTATTTATTTATGTTGAGAGTCCAGATTTTATTTTTGTACGAAATAAGAAATCCCTTTTATTGACTTGGTCTCTTTATTTATTTATATTACCGTCACATCCCCGTTGAATATTTATGAAAGGCTACGAATAAGTTCCAATGAGTCTGAAATGAAAAAATCCACAGTTGTAAATGTATTAAAGCTATTTTGTATGGACTATGTCTTCTCTAATTCTAATGACAGCTTGGAAATTACAAGGGATGTCCATAATGCCAGAGAGCAGACTTTTCATTTATTGATTTGACATCATTAAAAAACACAGGTAAGCGGGAAGAATAACATTACCATAGATTTTGGATGACGTGAAAAATAAACATATTTTATTATTCTAAATTGCTTGGGGCATTATAGAATTAAAATGTCTAGGTAAAGTATTGTACAAAAACATATAACGTATTTTTCTTACAATTTTTTTTTGTATTATTATTGCGGTATGTAATATTGACAGTTCTGATTATGCATCTATACTCCATTCGTCAGTAAAAATTATAACATTAGCAATTGTTGAGATTGTTACAAAAACTATAATAATAATATATATGGTTATGTTAATATTGTATTTCATATTTAAAGAAATAACTTCAAATACCTGACTTCTATCTCTCATTTTCGTTTTGTTAACAATTTAATCTCTAGAACAGAATAACTTCATAACATTTTTTTTAATATATGATGGCTAACATTTAGTTCTATGACAACTTCTTCCATTATATATATATATAAGTATATTTTGCTGACCTAAATGCTTGGGGTCTAATATTTACATTAGTTGAAATCTGAATGTTATCATATCGCCCTAGTAACACAATGTCCATCATTAGTAGACTGATAAAATGTGATATACATATACATATATATATATATATATATATATAATATATATATATATATATATATATATATATATATATATATATAAGCTTGAATAGTCCGTCACCTATACCATTCAAAACTTTGATGCCTCGAGATCAAAGATTTAGAGAAAGTTGCCTGATATCAAGAACAGTACAGAAAACTAAGCATTCCTTTATGTTCTCATGTACAAAAAATCGAGGTTGCGCAAATATTTATTTCTTCCCGCTCATTTTTGAAATTCAATGCGACTTGCAAATCTACTCGCGCCCTTTTTAAACCTGATTACTTAATAACTAATTATTTATAACCCTTTAATTAAATTTTATAATTAGTGTATGAGAATGTCTAATGTCTTGTTGCTGAACATCCCCGAATCAATGCAGGTTCATTATGAATTGATGCATCAGCTTTCCTTCCCTCCCATATCAGTCTTCCTGACCATGAACTGTTTATTTTTCTCATTTATTATTATCATTTTATAATTAGAGTTTTTGATGCATACAATCACGCTATATGTATGTGGATAGGGCAAAGAGTAGGGAAAAGCTTTGACGGGGGAATATATATATATATATATATATGAACTCGGATTCTCTCTTATTAATGCAACGATACTCTCAAATCATATCAATTAGCAAGACACCACATTTTTTCCAGGAACGTGATAGATTGAATGACAAGGAGTGTGAATAATGGTGAAATAAAGCATCACTTCCTCTTGACAATGTGCTTATAACTCGAAGCTGAGAGTTTTATTCTTTAGAATACAACTATGTGGATTCTACAATCTCATCCTCAATCTTCAGAAGAGGATCGATATTTTTAACTACATTTTAACACCGAAAATTTTATACATAGCAACCGCGATTCCCTGGCTTGCATAAAAGTTTTGAATGAAAAAGAGTTTTGGTTCAACTAATTATTTCACAAATTTTACACTTCTTCTATAATAAGACCCAAATCTGTCTTAGGAAGAGGGCTTCTCAGGATAATTTTACCCCAAAATCTACCGGAAGGATTTTATAGATATCTCTTCCCATCCTCGAATTGAATAGAGAGCTACAGTGTTTTTAGATCCCGTTTACACGTAGCTTCTGTTTGGCACATATTTTATTATTTATAATTTTTTTTCTCCCTGGACAGAATCAGCTCATAGAGTTTAACGCCTCTTAGACCATTGACGTTATTTGCCAAAATCAGCATAATAATTTTTTACTTAAAAAATATTTATATCCTAAAGAATTGGAACTTGTCGCCCCAAAAAAAACCAGAATTGTTTCATTCCATGATTAGCAGGCACCATTTTAAATTGTGGAAATTTTTATTACCCTCTGAAAGATCTCCCTTGGAACATCAAGTACCACAGCCTTGGCACTTGAAATTGTAATTTGAGAACAACTACAGTAGTGAGGCTGTGGAAATATGTAATGGGTTTATTGCAAAGCTAAACCTTCCATGTTCTTGCGGAAACATAATGTCATCTATGACCAAAATCAGGATCCCAAGAAATTCACGGCGCAATTGTAAATTCGACTGGCTGTTGTATATATTTCAATGCTCCATGCAAAGATTTTGGAAAATTATTTAAAACCATTGTTCATGCCTTTGCTGACTGGCAGGGGCTTTGCTTCCTAAGACAAGTAATTAACTGTGACATTACCAACGTAAGTGAAAACTTTATTACGCCGTTGATTTTGTTTAGAATCACATCCAATTTTACAAAGCCTCCCTATAAACGATGCCCTGAAAATGGATATATAATTGCAATAGCCAATTGCAGAAAACTGGCCAAAAGATACCGGCCCAAGTGGAAGAATTTCCGGCAATTCTTATTTCATCAGCTGCAAGATATTCGGCCTTTGCATCAAAATTCCAAACGCGGATTGTTCTTCGTGGGAATATGCGGGAAATATTATCAAATAATATCCCCTCAAAACAATACAAGAAATTCACACTAGTTTTTGCATAAAAATTAAAAAATAAATATATATTCTACAGTAACTGTTTAGCATAAAGCGTTTTGTTGTTCTGGAATTTTATTATTTTTATAATATTTATAATAGATTAATAGTCATATTATTTTTGTTGTTTTTGGTTTGCTCATATTTTTTATTGCTTTGATATATTTTTGGAATTCCGTTCGATTTATATTTGAGTATAAATTTTAATTTTATATATATAGATACATATATATATATATATAATATTATATATATATATATATACATATCTTATATATATTATATATAGATATATATATATATATATATGCACTCTTGCCGATAATATATCTTCGTGCTGGTGATAAGATGTAGAAAATAAGGGAAAATGGGTGTTAATTATCGATTATTTTAAATTATAGATTATGTGTTGTATAGCAACTTGTAAATAATGTTTGCACTGTTTGTCAATCAACAACAGGATATATGCTATAACTAAATACCAGTAATTAACTACATGTAACAAATACATACCTAGCAACAGGGGCGTGCACAGCCATTCAGAGTTAGTGGTGCTCAGATTTTAAAAAGGGCATTTTAATCGGGCGCGAAGCGCGCCCGCAATAGTTCGTCCGCGCGCAGTGCGGACGAAAAAAATTGGGTTTTGGCTGTTTGGAGTGGGTTTAACGGGTCGGTTTCTTGGTCTGGAATGGTTCATCAAGTGTAGCTAGACATGGCATGGCATCTCAGATTCATCTATTAAATAACATTTAAAACTCCTTACCTTTGCATAATTTTGTCTTTAGATATTTCTTGTAGATGTGGAAACATTTTTCATTCAACATAATATTTTAAATAAGTATTACTATGCAATGAACCAACCTGTGTCCCTCACTTTGCATGCAACCCCGTCAGCTTGTCCCTTTTTGCATGGTAAAAGTAAAAGGTGTGAGTCACATGACACACTGGTTGTGACGTCGTCAATCACTTTATTAACAAAATATGATAAGCAAAAGTTTTCCTCTGTTCTATTTTCATATTTTTATAACAATGTCAGCCTTGTTTCGTGCAACCTTGCAAATTATCATTATAGACAAATACTTAACGAAAATAAGTTTTACATATATATTTATGTAATATACTAAATAGCCACTTGGTAAATAGCAACAGCTATCTCCACAGCTAGCATTTATTCCACAGAAAACCTAAAATTAGCAAGGATTTGCAACCATGTTACTTACAACCCTTTCACTTTTACTTGCAACCCTGTTACTGTATGCAATGGTAAAGAATACAAAAAATAAATAAACTTAATGCCTGAGCTGAGAAAATAAATGTTTTTATTATTACAAATATGTAACCAAAAACTGTGAAATCCAAAAATGCAAAAGAAAAAAACAAATATATAGGGGTTGCTATTGTGTCTTTTTCCTCCTGGTCCTAGAGAAGCATCCTCCTAGGTGCCATCTCCTTGTAGATTCTGATTACCTCTCTGTGGTTTATTTCTAGATCTTGCTCAATGGAAATCAGCATAAGATCTGAGAGACGTTCTTCTCCACACAGACTTCTTAGTTTGTTTTTGATGAGGCTGAGCTTTGAGAATGACCTCTCTACAGAGGCGGTTGTCACTGGCAGTGTCGCATAGATTTTAATCATTTTGGAAAAGGCTGGAAAGCTGCGCTGGCCGTTGTTTTCCCTCAAAATCTCAAATATTTCTTTTAGGTCTTTTGAAGGAAAGCTGGCGTGGAAGACCTTCAGCTCTGCCAACAGCCGGTCCTCGTCTTCTCCATAAAAATCACAGAGGGTATGCACAGCTTCCTTTGCTTCTGGGTTGAGCTGGCGAGTCCATTCGGCATGTACAGTTAAGGAATGGAAGGACCTGATAATTTTATCAGTGGGAGTAGCTTTGTCCTGGTCCCCCTTGAACCTCCTGTTAAGCTCGCCAATCATGCTTTGCAGAAAGGTGTAGTAGACAGTGCACCTGAAATATGCTTCCACAGACTCAAACTGGTGACCCACTTGAGACACTGCTGGGTTGTCTAACAAACGCTTTGGCACTTTCCTTGTTCTCTGCTGACCAGGCACCACAGTAGGTACTTCAATGCCGAGGCTCTTTGCCTTCTCTGTTGCAAGACCAAATATTTCTGTAAACCTCTCCTCAGACCTCATGATGTTCAACGTGTGAAGCAAACCGTCAATCACTTTGTAGGCAGTGGAGGGGTTCAGGCCTTCTTTCTGCAGGTCATTTGATGCCACAGCAGTTTGGAAGAATACTGGGTTGGTGATTTCCAGGCAGAGAAGGAATACAAAGTCAATTGCATGTCTCAGCATCTCAGCATCACCTCGGGCCAGGTCAGGTGGATCTTCCTTGTCAATGATGTCACCAAGAAGCTTGAAAATAGCATGCATTTGTATACAAATTATGCATTACTCTCTTAGCATTAATAGACTAAAATATAGGTTTCCATAAATGGTTAACACAACACATTTCCCTTTACATATTTCAAAAAATAGGAAAAATTGGCAATCAGAATAATTTTTTAAAAATCTTATATTTTTTCGATTAGTCTAGGGGAGGCACTGCCTACCCTGCCTCACCTGACTGCACGTCACTGGTTTTCTCTCCCTCTCACTCACACACACACACTAATTGCTTTCATCTGTGCTGTGGACTCTGGGAGAGGGAGGCGGGGGATGGGCGCTGTGCCTACTGCAGAAGGAACTGAGAGTCAGAAAGACACGATGTAGTAACAAATTTTGGGTCATAATAAATACATTTATATATAAAATTATACAAAATTGAGCTATGTCATGATGTCCATGTGCCACAAAACAAACAATAAAAAAACACATCATCAAAAAGGGCACATTTCTCCAGAGGGCAAAGGGCAGGTGCTCTAGCACCACCTAGCTTTTATCTGTGCACGTGCCTGCCTAGCAACTTGGTCGATTATTTAATAAACAATTCGAACATTCATTATCCTTTGTTTTCTTATGCACTTGAGGCTTTAAATTCCGACTTTGAGTCAAATAATTGTATGACTGCTTAGGGAATATTTATAGAATTTACTAAGAATTACAATCATAGCAGGCTTGTGAATTGATCTGAAAATTGAGGATCGTTCAATGAACGGAAAGCTCAACGGAATATAAAAAATTACATTTAGGTTCTGTTCTTCTATTTCTTATTTTAATAATATGAATATAGTTTATCATTTATTCAGCATATACATAAATTTAAAGTCGGTTTTTTCTTTGCAGGATGAAATCCGAAGAAAGAAATTTAAACAAAAGTTTATACCGGATGATATACAATATATATATTAACTAGCAGATGCCACCTGGACTTGCCAGGGATTTTTTCTTCATGTTCGTTTATTATGTAACTAAAATAATACATAAAAACCAGAGCAAATGCGTAATAAAAAAATAATTAAGCATTTTAGTTTATTTTTTTTGCTGTGGGGTGAATGCATACAATAAAATAAAACATAATATTTTTTATAAACTTAAAAGCTATAAATTTAGCACATCGTTTTGCGAAGCAACCTATTAAGAATTTACAAACTAAAACATAACCAAAACTAGAGGCAAATATACCCAGAGAGTGCAAACCTCAGTCCGTCACGGGGTCCTTATGAGCCTTCCGGGCGAATTTTTCACTACTGGGGCGGCGTAGAGGGACGGGGGAGGGTTCCCCTCGACGGAAATTCCGAGAGGAAGACGCTCCCGCACCCCATTTCACAGCACAGCGACATCTATTGACAGAGTAGGCAAACTTGAAATATTTATTAGTATTTAACTCATTTTGCATCTAATTCTGCACTCAGAGATGCCAAAATTTAATCACTTGTTTTTGGCACTTCTAACAAATCCACAAAGTTTCATCCGAATCCGTTCGGTACTTTTTGAGTATCCTGATGACAAACCAACAAACCAAACAAACAAAAACCAACAAACCAACGCCAGTGAAAACAATACCTCCTTCGGCAGAGGTAACTAGAGGCAATATACACTCAGAGAGTGCAAACCTCCGCCGTCACGGGGTCCTTATGAGCCTTCCGAGGCGAATTTTTCACGACTGCGGCGGCGTAGAGGGACGGGGGAGGGTTCCCCTCGACGGAAATTCCGAGAGGAAGACGCTCCCGGGCACCCGATTTCACAGCACAGCGACATCTATTGGCAGAGTAGGCTAACTTGAAATATTTATTAGTATTTAGCTCATTTTGCATCTTAATTCTGCACTCAGAGATGCCAAAATTTAATCACTTGTTCTGTTGATATTTGCAACAACTCCACAAAATTCATCCGAATCCGTTCAGTACTTTTTGAGTTATCCTGCTGACAAACCAACAAACAAACAAACCAACAAACCAACACCAGTGAAAACAATACCTTCCTTCGGCGGAGGTAATAACTAAAAACCATATAATTATGCTATATCCTAAAATTACTAAATCTTTTTGAAATATTTTTATAATTCTATGGTGTTGGATGGCGAGGCTTGAATAATACTTAATTATCCTTCCGGCGGCCGTCCACGTCCCTCTTTCATCTGGCGAGGGGATTTTCAACAATAATGCTGCATATCTTGCCGCCGCAGATAAAAATATCCTTCTTAGCCATAGAGATATAAAGATATAGAGAGCTGATTCCTTCAAGTGCAGAGAAAACAGTGTTCTGTTGTTTCTGTGTGTTCAAAATAAACAAAGTATTTGACCCTACGTCATCGTAAGTGATCATAGAGATATATTCTATCTCTAGGATCAGCTTACGATGACCGTAGTACAATTTACTGTTATGTCCCTGAAGTCACGTTGGAAGACAACCCTGACGTCATGTATACTCTGTCTCTCTATTTCCTTTTCCTGTACATATTTCCTCCCTTTTCCTCCTGGGTCAATAAAGGAGTCTTCTAGTCATGACCCTCTCACACGTGTCGTTCTTACTTATTAGTTCCTGCCGTGCAATCTCATTGGCGACGACTCTGGGATATTAATATACTTATTATATATTCTCTCTAAAGGTATCCCAACAACAACATTTACTTTGTATATTGGGCACAAGTGACATGAACGCGTTCTCTGCTATTAGAGGGAATCAGCTCTCTATATCTTTATCTCTATGTTCTTAGCTCTTGAGGAGGAGGGGATTTTCGGTTTGAAATCACTTAATTATAAAAATTGATCGTTATGAATATCTTTTCTGTATTTATCAAGTATACATG
>CP045904.1:3707735-3727887 GCA_013387185.1 Caligus rogercresseyi | reverse complement strand
TATATATATATAATATATATATATAATATATATGTATATAATATATATATATATATATATTAGATATATATATATATATATATACAGGGTTGTGAACGGAACGAAAATTGAACGGCGTTCCGCAGAATGAAAGAAAATTGAACGGAACGATGAACGGAACGGAAAAAAATTAACGAAACGATGAACGGAACGCTAAAATTTGTCTTTTTGCGTTCCGTTCAGATAATATTCAAGAGGAAATCACCAACCTCGATTTTAGTATGTATATATAATTTTATCAGGTTTGTTGTCGGTCACTGTATTAATTATTTACAGTGTGCGGAAGCAAAAAACGGAAAATTCTGATTGCTAATGAAAATGGTTGACTTCAACTAGAATAACAAGGGGTAGAACATGTAGCTTTATTTATTCTTAAGTAAGACAGTATTAAGTAATTAATTTCAAAATGATGACCATTGGCAGCCACCATGGTCTCGAGACGAGGTCGGAAGGCCCAGCACACTTTACGGACATGCTCCTGTAACATGGCGGCCACTCCTTCTCCACGGAGGCCTTCAGGGCATTAAAACTTGGGTGAGGAGTTGCACGGGCTTTACTTTCCACAAAGCCCAGATCCATAGTCCAAAGGCGCCGCATCGGGTGAGAACAGGGGCCAGAAGTTGGCATGTCAAAAATCTGCAAAATTCTGCTGACACCACAGTGCACAGCTTTAGCTTTGTGCCCGGGGCTCCATCCTGTTGCCAATAGTAATTGCATTCAGGGTATGTTGCATCCATCCAAGGCTTTACAATGTCCCTCATAACCTCCAGGTGCTCCTTAGCCCCTACCCGGAGGCCCTTAGGAACCAATATGGAAGCATCTTCTTCAATTTCAGCAAAGAGGCCTACCAGGAACTCATTTGTAAGGATTTTGTTGTGGCCACTGCTACCAGGCTTCCTCTCAAAGCTGTCCCCGGCCTCAAGCTTTTTCTTGGTGTCGTACACCATGGTTTTGCTGACTCCCACAATCTTAACAATCTCCACCACACTACTTGCGCACGGAGTAGATCTGACTCTCGTTGTCTTTATGCATCCATTTTAAAAACTAAGCAAGCTACATAACTCAGCTGCATCTCGTTGAAAAGATAAGATTCGGAACTTGCTGCATAAATTAAAACAATCTCGATATCTTTCTTAATTAGTGAGATATAAACATTTAAAGTTGATTCCGTTTTTTGCTTCCGCACGGTGTAGTTACTAACATAACTTTATTTATTCCATTCGTTAACCCTTTCGATCTAACCTCCAAACTAAGAAGAGGGAAGCTGCGTCCAGGTGTAGGGTATTAATTGATGCACTCTCGTTTGGGATCAAACGAAGATTTGGAGCCTACTTTGAAAGTAGGGAGATGCTAATTGCTTCAGCATATCTCCCTGAGTTCAAAGTAGGCTTTTAGACATCGCAAAGCATCAGTGTGTGTGTAATCGTTAAATTTCAGCACGAAGTAGCAGGTCTAAAATAATAAATATAATTTAAATAAAATAAAACAAAACAATAATAAAAACACAAACTAATTAATAAACGTATATATATACATGAATATATAAATATGAATAAAAAACCACATCGATTTTTGGGGAAATCATGCCATGAGACCGGAGTAATCTATAGCGCCACTCCCTCGGCGAGAGCTATTGCTGCATCCCTGGCAGCTCTCCACGTCCTGGCCTGTCGCAACTGTGGACTTTTTTTTTATTTTTTTTAATCCAATGGGAAACATACATTTATTCAGTTAATAAAATTATTAACAATCAACAAAAAAATTATCACAGAAATTATAAAACTATAAAGACTAAAAGGAAAAGACATATAAAATGAAGTATGGTAAAAAACATATGTTTTATAAAATTTATAATGTAGATGTATTTTTAAAAATGTTTCCAGAGATGTTGTATTCTTTTAAAGCCACCTCCGCTATCCTTGTGGAAACTTTGTAGTTCTTGAATCTGGCCCTCGCCAGAATTGATTGGAGTTTTGCGATGACTTTCGAGGCCAGTCTCAGCTTAGAGTCCTTACTTACGAATCCATATAAGATCTCGTTTGGGCTCAGATCCCTGCCTATTTTTTCCTTTAGGCCCTCTTTTATAATTTTCATTATATGAACGAGATCTGTGCAGTCTCGGAACTGATGGGCAACAGTTTTGCGGTTTTCGCACAAGGAACATATCGCCCCCTCATTCTGTAGCAGACCGCCTGTAAAATACACCCCCGAGGAGATTCTGTACTTTAGATACTGCTCCCTCGGAGTCAACATGGGGTCCCATATTCCTGCGATTATATCCTTAAAATATGATGTGTTCCTTGTTTGAGGGTTTACTGTATCTATTATTTTCTCTCTTATTTTTCTCTCGTGGTGAGAAGTGATAAGTAAGTAGTTTTTCTTTATAATCCGGTTAGATACTTGATAAACATTCTCCTTTGTTTTTATAACGACGCCGTCTACAAACAATTTCCTAAGGGAAGCCTTAAGGAGAACAACGGAGGGATGGTCTACGTTTTTCAGGTTAAGGACATCGTTAATCGTCCGGAGGCCTCTTTTTTGGAGAATGGGCCATGGAACATCGACTTTGACTAATGGATTCCCTATCAGAGGCCCGCCTACGCCGACCCCCTTCCAGTAGGCTTCCAGGAGCTCTTGTGGGAAGTCCCAAAGCTTGTTCCATGGTCTGTGGAGCGGTGGGTTGGGGGGACCCTTGTCCTTGCCCGGGCCCAATGTTGGACGGACAAACTTTTGGCCCCTGATAAGGCATTCTTCCAGAGATGGTCCACCAAGGGGTATCTCTTTAGCCAGGAGATCAGGAGAACGCTCCAGTGGATTTCCACGTCGATCATTCCGAGGCCCCCTTCACTTCTTGGAGCGTAGAGGCGTTTTTTCCCCACATTGTTAGGTATGTTGACAAAGTCTTCACCCATCTTCTTCCATCTGCTTGCTGCGTCTTTTATTTTAGGTGTACACCGAAGTATGTGGTTGACACGGGCAGGACAACCATGTTCCAGCATCTGATTTTGCTCACCAGACAGAGTCTATGTCTTCCCATTTCCTCGACAGAGGATTCTAGGGACTTTTGAGCAGCCCGGACATTTTCTTCTGCTCCCAAGTCGAGGGAGATGGAATTACCCAAGACACTGGCACTGTCCACTAACACACATAGACTTAGGTTTTGTCGGAGCCCATTATTATTGGTAAGAACTTGAGTTTTGTCTTCATTGATTTTGAGCCTGACTTTAACTCAAAAACTTTCAGGACTTTCAACATCACCTTCCACTCCGCCCAAATGTTATCTCCTCCAAGCAGAACAGTCCCGTCATCTGCAAAGAAGACGTTCGTGGCCTACAACTCCCACGGTTAGGCCTCGCATGAATAAATATGAATAAAAAACCACATCGATTTTTGGGGAAATCATGCCATGAGACCGGAGTAATCTATAGCGCCACTCCCTCGGCGAGAGCTATTGCTGCATCCCTGGCAGCTCTCCACGTCCTGGCCTGTCGCAACTGTGGACTTTTATTCCAGGCAGTTCTTGCAGCACATACCAGGGTATCTGCCTGCAAGAGGAGGGGGTTGGGGACGATTCCGGCTGCGTCGGATCTGGTCTCCTTTCCATTTTTTTTGTCTCGAAGAGCATGAGGCCAAGTGGGTTTCTCCTCCTTCTTCGCCGTCCCTACTCCAAAATGCCTTCCACGCCTCCATGGCTGCAGACCGCACGGCCATGATGTTGATGGATGGCTGCCCTCGCCATGATGTCAACATTTAAGTTGAGTGAAAGGGTGGAGTCAAACTTTGCCACTAGCAACTCCAATTCACTGGAGGGGGAGACTGTGGAGGGGCCGACCTTTACCTCAACCCTCTTCCTTCTCTCTTTACTGTCCCTACCACCCGCCAGGAGTACCTGGGTTTTTGTGTGGTTTAAAGAGAGCCCATTTCTCGCTGCAAACTCCACAAATTTGGCGGCGAGGAGGTTCAGATTGGTCTCCACACATCAACATCTCCGCCCGCTGTCCAGACGCTGACGTCGTCTGCATAGCAAACAATGTTCTCACCCACCCCCATCTCCACGGGGAGGTCAGCCATGAGTATGAGAAAGAGTAAAGGACCAAGGATAGAACCTTGGCGGACCCCATACTTCACGTCGACGAAGTCGCTCCTGGTGCCGTTCCAATTGACGCATTGCTTGCCTCCATTAATGTAGGATCCAAACCAGTCTCCCACTCTCCTTGTGACGCCAAGGTCCTTGATTTTTTCCAGTAGGAGGTCGCAGTCGACGGGTGTCAAACGCGGAGGATAGATCAAAGGCCAGTATGCCTACGACCTTCCCTTCCTAGACAGCCTTTATCCATTTGCTGTGAGCCGTTCCAATGGCTGTAGTAGTGGAGCGGCCAGCCCGAAAGCCAAATTGGCTGTTGGGTAAGGCGCTAATTTTTCCCATATGGTACTCCAGATCAGCCTTAACTACCTTCTCCAAGATCTTGGAGAGGACGGGGAGCAGGGAAACTGGCCGATACGAGGCTGGGTCCTTTGGGTTTTTCCCTTTACCTTTGTGCACTGGAATTACAATGCCTGTTTTGAGAATGACGGGTACCTTAACCGTTGGCAAGAGAGCAATTGATCAGGTGGGAAATAGGGGAGGCCATAACTTCAATTCCTAGTTTGAATACAGATGCCGGCAGTCCGTCCACACCATCGCCTCTGTATTGGATATGGAGGAGACGACTCTCCTAATTTTGGCTGCACTGGCAAAGGAGAAGTCCAGCACGATCCCCGAGGACTAGCCCAATTGCAACTGTGGTCAGTTCTGACACAGATGTCGGAAGAAGGGGTGGAGAGGACAATACTTGCCCGAAGATCATTTACTTTTTAATATAAAAACTGTTAAATGCATCCGCAGCCCCTTTGTCGTCGCATGTGTCGATACCATTGATAGTAAGTGACAGAGGAAGGGGCGTAGCTTTGGTTTTTCCCATGGCCCTGTTGGCCAGGTTCCACAACGCCTTAGAATCGCCGTTGGCCTTCTTGATGGCGTTCAAGTTGGACAGGAGTTTGTCCTTTCTGACTCCAGCTGCCGCCTGATTCCTGAGAACCTTATATTCCCTTCTACCCAGAGCTCTGTTTCTTTGGTCGATAAGTCGAAGCGTTGCCTTGCTCAGATACAAGTTTGTATTTTTTCTAACGGTGATGGCCCTGACAGGAGCCACCTTGTCGAGGGACATGGTGATTCCCGCTACAATGAAGTCGTCCACTTCTTTAATATCGTAGATATCGTCCCACTTCCACTGCTCTAGAGCATTCTCCAGGGCATGTCTTTTGATGGCCTTGAAGTTTCTTCTTCTTAGTTAGCAAAGAATTATTTACTTGAAGAGGCCGAAGAACTGGGAGATTTTCCTTTTAGTCAACTTTTGCAAGAACCAGCAGCGGAAGAAAAAGGCAATCTCTTTGCCAAGAGGCCGAAGAAGACTGACTCAGCTAAGCAGGAGGTTGACTGCTTGAGTCTGAGGCAATGGAATCAATTATTGCTTATAAAAGGATTAAAAAGATTTTAATTCCATATAATGTTATACTTCCCAGTGCCAGTTCGGAGACACTCTTCTCCAAATCTAAACTTTTATTGCGAAGGACAAGACAAAACAGCTCCTTCTAGGAGTAAATAAATAGTGTAATTTATAAACTAATGTTATTCTTTAGATTGTAAATATATAAACTTTTCGTAATTATTCTCAGATAAAGCAATAATTATGAGTAGTATAGACCGAGAAATTCGGTGGACCATATGTGGGTGGGATTTTTACATGTTTGACTTTTCATATTGTAAACATTTTTCGGTCGGGGTAAAAAAATATGTTAATTTTTCGGGCCGAGCCTCTGGTTCAAAAATTTATATCTTAAATATATTATCGAAGTTTGTAAAGTTTTTGGAACTTTAATGCGGTAACTAACTTCAAGCCGAAACTATTAAAACCTGGTTTAAAATTTATACCCGATATATACGAGGATGCAGTGAAAAGTAAAGAGCTTCTTATAAGAAAAATTTTCAAATCCAATTTTTGAACGGAACGCAAATTGAACGGCGTTCCGCGGAACGGAAAGAATTGAACGGAACGATGAACGGAACGGGGGAAAAAGTGGAATGCGTGCAAGCCTGTATATTATTATATATTATTATTTATATATATATATTTAAAAACATACGAAGGATTACAAAGGAGAAGACTCTGAAGATATATAAATACATAATCCCAAGAATTTGTGTCAAAACGCTCCTAGCCTAAGCGATGTCAGTTTCCGGTGTGTACGGGGAATTGCTAATGAGGGATTCTCCATACGTAATAGAACTCGTCCAAAGATATTCTACAAAGAATCTGCGAGGAAAAATATATAAAATAGATAAAATTGTTAGTTAAAGATTAAAATAAATTACATTCAAGCCTTCAAGTTTCAACATTCAAAGAAGAAAAAAAAATGATCAAAAACTTCTGTGTATAGCGGTCACCTGTCTCTAACGGTCTTTTTTGACTTCCTTGAGTGGCTGAATATAATGGTTTGAGACATTGAAAGGATTTGTAAGAATAAATTATACCACTACCTTTACTTTATTTCTTGATTTGATTCCATTAAAACAAAAAACAAATGTGTGAAAATTATAATAAATGTCTTTAATCAAAAATCGGATAACAAATATAATATTTTTTTGTCATTTACAATCTATCAATCTTATTATAAGAATAATTATAATAATTATCATTATAATCATTAATCAAGTCTAATATTCATCATAAACTCACAATCTAATGTAGCTCATATTAAGACAGGGGCCAGTATGTTTATATATATATATATATATAAATGTTGATATTTCCAAAATATCATTTTTTTCTCTAAAATGCAAGGATATGAATGTTATATAACAAAAAATATAAATTCAACACCTCATATTTATAGTCCGACGCTCACATCACCAATGAATTATCTTGACACAAATACTATAATGAATTAACTATTCGCTTGAATCCCGATCGGTGGAGAATACTGTTCAGCAATCAAATCCAGCATTTGTTAAAACTGTCTGAATTGTATAACAGTTTTCTAACACAAAATTGATCAAGATAGGTTTGGAAAAGGCCCCTTCGTAGTATTCATGACACTCTATTGTCTCATAAACCTTTTTACTTGGGACCAAAGACACTCAATATTTTGAGTATGGGCACCTGTAAGAGGGTCGACAAAAATTACGATGATGAATCACCGTTAGGTGATTATAACCCATGTCAGATATCTGTCGGTAGGTAGCAAACCCATCAGATATAATTGTGGATCCCTGCGCAATTCTATCTTCAATCATTGGTAAAATAACTCCGACGCTACGCTCCTCCACCTCTTCTAAGAAACAACCACCATCCTGGGCCTCTCTCTACACATCCAAAAACCCAGTGGCCATGGACTAACCTGCCCCGGTTATACATTCGACTCCCAAACTTTGACTCATCAATCTCCACGATCCTTCCTGGCCCCCCAACAGAAACCGGATGCTCTCGGAGATATCTTGAGCTGACAGCTCGGAAGGGCTTGTACCATTGCATGACCGTCGTTTATTCACCCCGACTTCTTGAACTCCGTCATGGACTGCCTTGGTCTCGACCACAGGAACAGTAATGTAAAATCTTGGAAATGGGGAAGGTGGCTTTTGGCAAATACACTGCCAATATGAATCGAAAACTCCTTATTGCAGACTTTTTAGGACAACGAAAAACTGTCTTCGTTTTGCGTTTAGCCTCCTTGCAGGGGGCTAAACATGCAGGAAAAGCAAGCTCCTGCAAAGTAAGCCTCGATCCCGACAGAACGCTATGGCATACTCCTCGTCGATGAATAACTTTAAGTCCATTTCGTTTCCGAGAGTACTTATAGTTTGAGATTCAAATAAGAACAGCGTCCAAAATTGAAGACGCACAACAGTTGATTCAAAAACAGTATTAGCTTGTAATATTCGCATTTATCGTAATCCAGATAATATCTCACCAACGAATTTCGAAAGTAAAAGTTTTACAAGGTCATTCATTAAATTATCAAAATATGAATTGTGAATAATATGAATCAGTCATAAGTTTATTTTTAGTGATAATTTTTTTTCGGGTGAAAAATAACAATTTGCAATTGGTAGTTTCTAATCAGCAAATCTATACTAATAAAAAAAGAATTCCGTTCGTTGGTTGTTCGTTCGTTCGTTTCCCTGTATCTCCCGACGGGTCATTAGATCTTGACGAAATTTTCAGTGAATAGTTTGCGAGCTCAGGGAGTTTTTAGGGGGTTGACAACTCCGGAAAATTCGTCATCGACATGCTTATTTTATTCGCCAAAACGTTTTTTTTTTTTTGCCCAAATTTTCTGTGAATAAGACTGAGGTACTAAGGACGTGTTTTTGTTTTATGAGTGTTTCCTGGAAAATTCGTTTTCTACATGATTACTTAATAATATTTTTTCTGTCCCTGTATGTCCCCCAAATTTAAGTTTTGTGGAAAATAACAACACTTTTTATATTGCAAACATCGTGCTAACATCAATTTCAATAATGCCTTGAGATGGAGAGGGATGTCAATACCCAGCCTTAAGGAATACAAAACGGAAAAAATGGCAATGACGATGAAATGACGACTTTTTAAGGAACTACTCTCATAAGAAATAAATAGGCACTCTATGAAACGACTTAAAAATACTTTTTTTTACAATGCTTAAATTCCCAGCCTTAAGGAACAAAAAAACGGAGAAAATGGCAATGAAGACCCAAGGACAACTTTTTAAGGAAATGATTTGAATATGAAAAATCACATGTGATGACATAACTAAAATTATTTATCTTCTTTTTACGATGTTTAAATACCCAGCCTTAAGGAAATACTAAACGGAAAAAAATGGCAATGAAGAGCTAAGACAACTTTTTAAGGAATGGTTTGAATATGAAAAGTCACATGCGATGATTCACTGAAATTATTCGTGTGATTCCTTCTTGTGTGATATTTAAATACCCAACCTTAACGAATGCAAAACGAAAAAATGGCAAGGAAGACCCAATGACAACTGTTAAAGGAACTGATTTCAATATGAAAAGAAAAAGCGATGACATCAAACGAAATTATTCGTGTGATTTCTTCATTTTACGATGTTTAAATTCCCAGCCTTAAGGAATACCAAAACAGAAAAAAATGGCAAGGAAGAACCAATGACAACTGTTGAAGGAACTATTTTAATATGAAAAGTCACATGCGATGACATCATTGAAATTATTCGTGTGATTTCTTCTTTTTACGATGTTGAAATACCCAGTCTTAAGGAATACAAAACGGAAAAATGGCAATGAAAACCCAATGATAACTTTTTAAGAAACTGATTTTAAAATGACAAGTCACATGCGATGACATCACTGAAATTATTCGTGTCATTTTTTATTTTTACGATAATTAAATACTCAGCCGTAAGTATAAAACGGGAAAAATGGCAATGAATACCCAATGTCAACTATTTAAGGAACTGATTTAATATGAAAAGTCACATGCGATGATTTCACTGAAATTATTCGTGTGATTTCTTCTTTGTGCGATGTTTAATACCCAGCCGTATGGAATACAAAACGGAAAAAATGGCAATGAAGAATCAATGACAACTGTTGAAGGAACTGATTTTAATATGAAATGTCACATGCAATGACATCACTGAAATTATTGTGTGATTTCTGTTTATGATGTTTAAATACCCAGCCTTAAGGAATATAAAACAGAAAAAATGGCAATGAAGACCCATAGACGACTTTTTATAGAATTTTATTTAATATACTCACACACGCGATGACATCACTAAATTATTGGTGGGATTTTTTTCCATCCAGACTATTTTCAAGTTGAAAAATCCCGGGCAGCGCCGGGTAATATTCGCTAGTGTTTAATAAAAATAAATGCACCAGTTTTTTGCTTTATGCAAATCAGGGCAAGACATTACTATGAATTGACCTTGCAACGCCGTTATATAAAACATCTCATTTACATATATTTACGCCCTTAATAAGGTGAAAGAAATGCCTATATAAGGGATATTATTATAATAGACTAAACTAAAATGTTTCGAAAAATTATATATATATATATGCCTTTTTGATGAGTTTTTACATTGACAATATTTTCTTCTTATTTAGAAAACTAAAAATATATTTTAAAAATAGTTAATGAAAGTCTAACATTTTCTTAACACAAAAAGTATAATATCTTACTTTAATAGCCATTTACTAACCACTAAAAACCATCAGACTGAGATTATTGGATATGGTGTGAAAACGATAACCTTCTTAAAAACCAGTATTGGAACAAAACGCTAACTGTTATAAAATAAATAATAAAGCACTGAATTATACTATTATGAAAAAAGGTGAAACTTTAAAATAAAAGCCATCGTTTTTATTATTGAAAAAGTATATACAAGATTTGTAACAAAAAATAACACATTTTATATTGCACATCACAGTCCGACTCGGGTGTGGTGGTTTTGAATGAAAAGCCGTATCTTGATGTGAGCACAGGAGAAACCGTTGGCTACGTCCCCCATGGACTCTCAATTCGTGCTTCACGGTCCTCCTTGCCGTTTATCGCACATGCCTCCTCCTTGAGGACTGTCTTTGATGTACATTCCGTACTTCTAGATGAATTATTAGTATCCTACATCACTGTCCGGCGTCCTGGATCACTCGTCGGTGATAATTTAGTCCAGCCACGCTATGATATATGGCAATGACGATAATTAGAACTCAGCTATCCTGAAAAACAAATAAATATTTATAAGAAGATGCCTTAAGTACTAATGTTGAATAACTTACAATCACAAGCCAATCCCGAAGAGATATTAGGGAGTTTCTCTTGTTTGGTCTATATTTTAAATGAAAAGCCGTATCTTGGTGTGATCACAGGAGAAACGGTTGGGCGTTTTCTCGGCACTCACCATCGCTGGCTACGTCCCCTATGAACTCCCAATCCGTGCTCACAGTCCTCCTCACTGATTATCGAACATGCCTCCTCCGTGAGGACTGTCTTTGATGTACATTCCGTACTTTTAGATGAATGATTACAATCCAACATCACTGTCCGGCGTCCTGGATCCCTCTTCGGTTGATAATTTAGTCCAGCCACTCTGATATATGTTGAATGACGATAATCAGAGCCTCAGCTATGCTAAGAAACAAATAAATTATTTATTAGAATATGTCATACAGATTTATAGTGACAAGGAGATCACAGAATAGCTTACAATAGGAACAAATGAGTCCCGACGAGAGATGAGGGAGTCTCCGTGAAGAGTCGTATCATGGTGTGAGCACAGGAGAAACGGGTGGCGTCTCCTCGGCACTCACCATCTTCTAGATGAATTATGAGGGGCGGTCTTACTGTCTTCCTCCTTCACTTTCGTCGTCAAATCGGCCAGAAAAATGATAAGAGAATTAATAAGCTTTGAGAGGAAGCCTAGAGAGCCTTCCGTGACGAGGGAGGCATTGAACTACTTACCATAAGAACAAGTCAGTCCCGACAAGAGACGATGGAGTTCCTCTCGTCCAGGAATCCTGTCGAATAAGTGACTCCGGACACAGGGGGAACTCCGTTTCAAGGTTCCTCCTCTAGAGTTAAATAACTCAAGCTGTTTAATGTAACGCAATAATAATAATAACAGCTTTGTTATGAAAAAGGGAGAGGTTGGTGATTAATTTAATACTATAATAAAAGAGAGGCCAGGGAGATGTCTCTATGTTTTCAGTTTTTCTCTTTCTATGTCAAGTCGGTATTAAAATCATCCACAGCCCTAGTATTCAATGCATAGCATGAGCTTATATTGAATGTATATTTATGTATCTGCTTAATAAACTATAAGTTGTCCATTGGAGGTACGTAGTTGTTTATTTATTTTGCAAAGTTCAAGTTCTTCACACAAGGGAGCGCTTCCACTTTTACCTTAGTACTTAGTACAAAGTATTGGGTAGCTTCTACCGAATATCGTATAATCGGAATCGGTATTTTAAATCTACCGTCGGAAGTACCTAATACCGATTTACATTCGGTAGTCGCAGCTCTGATATATATATATATATATATATATATATATATAAGACTAAGTAGTTTCAGCTTCCATTGGGAACGCTATTTGAGTCACTATACGTCACGTAATAGCTTTTTAAGTAATGTGGGATTTTCCTCAGTTGAGTGTCTGGGGAATTTATGAAAAATATACTATGATATACAATAAAGAAGTATCAACTAATAATATATAATATGAGTGGAGTTTTGAATGGTTTTGTAAAGTTTTTATATTACTTGAAGTACATTTTTTTAATACTGCAGCGACGCTTTTGGCAGATATTTTGTTTGTTGATGGCAAGAGACCTTTTATGGTATCTTCAATTTAAAAAGCTCTATACATGAATGTCGGAACCTCTATAAAAGCTCTAATTTTCATATGACTTTATTGATGTATATGTAGAGAGTAATTTGAGGATTAGAGCTTTTAAATTGAAAATCCAATCCCCTTTGTTTGCAGCGATGCCAAACAGAAGAATGGCTTGAATTATATTTTTGAACCCTTTCCAAGCTGGGACGTTATTTTTTATTATTCTTAAATAGGAATAAACCTGGCAACCAGTAGAAGCATGCACTGTTAGCTTTTTGAGAAATCTTGCCGTGACTGGGCCCTCTTTCTGTATAAAGCTTTAATATCCCAATGATAGAAAATGATCCAAACCACTTATATTCGTTCATGATTGCCTTTCGAAAAAAAAATGGGAGGAGAATGCTCTATACAACACTAAAGGAATAACCTTTGAGTTGATAAGGTCAATTCTCTTTTGTAGGTTAAGGGGCCTCCACATTTTTGTTTTGGAAAAACGTAATGATTCAAGCGGCTCTAGTTCCTTTCCTCCATCTCCCATCTATTCCAATGAATTCCCTAAATATATATTCGCAACTTCACTGAACAAGAGTGAATCCTAAGATCTGGAGATGCAAACCAGGAATCAATAAGAAGATTTGCTGTTTTATTTCTGTTAATGGAGAGACCAGATATTTTTTTCGAATTATGTGAAAAACTTAAACAACTTCAATCCTTTTCATAAGTTGAGGCCCAGAGTTGGCTTCTAACGAAACTGTAACATCATCTGCATAGAACCTTCGATCTTAATGCCAGAACCTCCAATTTTTTTCAGGAGTTTTTGGGCGAACTCTTCGACTGCTTTGAAAAGTCTACAGCAATAATCCCTGCAATTACCCCTCTTTTGGTTAGAATCAATGCAGGCTACGGCATTTCTAGATATATCACAGATTTGGTGATCCTTGCGATAATTATTTTATTAAGTGATCGAAAGGTCATTTTGAAAGGGTAAAATGTTCTCTTAAAATTCAAACACATATCACAAAGCGAATATACTTATTATCAGTTGTTTTACTTGCTTATTACAACTTCTATTATACAATTTGGGAATTGATTTTGTATGAATTATTTATAAATAAAGAAAAAAAAATTAATAGTTATTTACTTTTTATATTACTTATCTAAATGGTTAAAGGTAATGTGATTCAAATTATAATTTGTATATGAATTCAGAGTTGTAATCACTGAAATTTGAAAGTATGTATTGCCGAATATAAGATATAGCAAAATAGTCTTCATATTTGGTATTTTCGATTTCTCAACGAATCTTTGAGCAGTCTACAATTGAAGGACATACAATTATTATATAAGAATGACAAAGTCAGCTATCATAACGCACATGGAAAAAATCAGACAAATAACTGAGCTTTAGGTATATTTCATTTAAAATATTGATTTGGCTCTTTTTTCAACAAAAAATTAAATGAATTAGAACAGTTTTACGTGATTCCAAATTCTCTTTTGTGGAAGTAAATGTTTTTTTTTTCATTAATTTGTTTTAAAAATGAGTAAATGGTCATGGATGTTTGGTTTGATTAAAACATTGTCGCTCTCTAAAATTTGGTATTATTTTTTAATTAAGATTCTTTTACCATAGCATACATTTTTAATAAAAGGTTAAAAATGAGAGTTGGATGTAAGTAGTCTTTTATAATTATTTCATAAGGAATATCAATATTTTGTTATCAATTTTTATTTATCATTATCATTTGAAGCCCAGTAATATTTCCGAAGAAGAATCTTCTTTTTGTTATGGGTATTCATAGTTGCTATATATATATATATATATATATTATATATATATATATATATATATATATATATATATATATATATATATATATATATTAGGGTGTTCTTATTTTCAAAGTTTGAAATGTTAGCAACATTGTGGATTTTCTGTTTCTTGGTGATAAAAGAAGACGACATACAAAGTTTGAACAAAATCGGTCAACATTACGAGGTCGCGCAACGAGGTCAAAGTTTTAAAAATTTAGTAAAAATATAGTTTTTCGCAAATTTCTTCAAAATGGTGGACGTTACAGACTTCAATAATAATTATTAATTTAAAGGAAATCTAATTTACTACCAGACGTATGTTTGATGTTTTTTAATAAAACAAAGTTTTCAGTAAAAACAAAAAAAAAATGGAGTGTGTATTGTTAGCTTATTTCATAGCTTTTTTGTATCAATTAACTTCACTCGCCTGTAGAAGATGACTTGTTCGCTTCAGAGTAAAATAGTACTTTTAAGTTTAGTAAAACTTTAGATGATAAATCCAAAAATGACCTTGGTTGCATTCTATCAATTCAGAATTCAGTACAATCTGAGTTTACATCATATGATTCAGAGCCTGTATTGACCTATAAGAAATCGATTATGAAAAAAAAAAAATAATGTGTTTCTTAGATTTGCGTCAAGGTATCCTCTCAAAATTTTACTTTGTCTCTGACGCATTTATAATCCATTATATGCGTCATTTTGTACGCGAGATAGGCTTTTTTAATGTACATATAACTCTCTACTTATTAAATTGACATGATTTAGTATACCAAAATATTAAAGCTGGTTAACCAAGCTTTCATTTGATATGTTTGGTGTTCTAAAAATCGCTATACTTTAAGAGATATAAGCAAATACGTACTCTCCCCCAAAAATTGATCTTTGATATGAGAATATACGATTACCATTTGGTAACTGTAGAGTGTTACCTGGATAGAAGAGAAAAAAGGGAGAGAAGGTGAGGCAAAATACTCTCTCCCTTCTCTTTCTATCAGGTAACACTAACAGCAGTTACCAGATGGTAATTGTATATCTCATATCAATATGTATGTATATGTGTATATATATATATATGTATCGGGTTTTTTTCAAAATCTACATTCAAATCCCCAAGAAGAAGAAGGGAAATAGACCTTTGCAGCTTATTATTTATGATAGCTTGATACAAAGCAGAGGATTTTTCATTAGGACCATAAGCATTAATAATGTAAAATACATAACCATGGGAGTTGCGAATCACCAAGATTAAACAAAATTTTATGCAATAACGCTGTTCGACTTTTTCTGACATTTTAAAGAAAAATGAAATCCGACGACACTCACTTGCACCTGTTCAATCATGAATGGCTGACGCCGACTGACTTGTATTGGAGCTGTAGAAAAAATGAGTATGCGCAGTAGTCATGCTCCCAACCACACAGCAAGTCCCGCCCCCATAGCTGTGTTCGTTTGACCAATAAAACCAAAAGTCGGATACTTTTTGATCATACCTCGTATATGCAGGCTTGTGAGCGTTCAGCTTTTTTTGCGTTCAGCGTTCCGTTAGCGTTCAGCGTTCAAATATTTAAAAAATAATTTCCCAAAAAAGTACTGCGTAGTGATGACGTTTTTTTTTAGAAAAGAATTTCCAAAAAAAGTACTGCGTAGTGATGACGTTTTTCCGAAAAAAAGTCCAGAAATGTTTGGAAAAATTGAACGATGAACGCAAAACTCTTTTTTTTTGCGTTCAACGTTCACGTTCAAAAAAAGTTGCGTTCCGTTCATTGTTCCGTTCATTGAACGTGCGTTCAGCTGAACGCCATTCAATTTTGCGTTCCGTTCACAAGCCTGTATATATGACGTCACGTGAAATATATTAATAAAAGTGGATTAGATACATAAATAAAAAAGTCATATGGTTCCTTTAAACAATAGCCAACCAGCATAATAAATTAAACATGGCGTCCTTGGAGATTACTCAAAAATATCCAAGGAGTATAATATATACAATGCCCAGTAAATAAGTCCTCCAATATGTACATAATTAAAAAAGAAATGCAGATGACGTCACACTTACAGTTGAAGCAAACTCGGAATCCCAATTGATTAAAAGAGTCGAAATTCTTCTTGAAGCATTCAAAAAATTCAAAAGAAAATCGGGTTTGGCATTAAATCCTTCAAAGACATTCATTCTTCCTATTGGTCGGTGGAACCCTGTTAAAGGTAAAATCGTGGGCAAATGTTCAATAAAATATAATGTTTCAATTCTTGGGGTGGATTGGGGACCTAAAGGCATTCATGCAAGCAATTGGAACAAAATGTCGTCTCATATCAGTAAACTCATCAATAGTTGGAGAGGTTATAATATCCAAAAAAGAATAGACCTTTATAATTCACAAATTATCCCAACCGTTTTATATAAGGCTTCTGCTTCTCCTTTGTTGGCAGAAAAAGCATTAGTAGAGGAGGAGGTTTGGCTCCTAAAACTTTTCCACAAACGATATCTACCAGCTATTAAGCGTCCAATTAAGCAAATCGGTGGGGGTTTAGCTCTTCTATCCCACATACTCCCTAAAGTCTATATAAAAATATTTTTTGACATCACAAGGAATCCAAACATGGAGTGGAGGACAACGATATTTCAAAATGGACTGTATATGCGCCTAATGTTTGGATCAGACTTAACAAATTCGTCAACAAACGCAATTTCAAAAATTTGGGCTGCTGCACAGCGAGTTGTCTGGAGGTTTATTCCAAAATTTCAAGGCGACTCTACTGTAGATATAGTTCGAAACAATTGTGTAAAAAAGTTATTTTTCAAAAATCTCAAGAGCCCAAATTCGTTAGAAGAAGAAGCCATCAACAATATTTTTTTATCAATTCATAATTTAACATGTTCAGATAATTTTATAGATGGGAGATTTAAATTTTGTCTCTTAAAAGCAGCCCGTGAACACAAACCACCATGTCCGTGGCATCTTAAACTAGTACCCCCAAGCTCACAGGAGGAAGCTAATTCCATTGCTATATACACATATAAAAAATTGTGCCTCCCTGAGCAATGGAGGAATAGAATTTTACATTCTTTGACGGGAATCCATGATGGAAAGAAATTTACATCGCAGTTGCAGATATCTGGTAACTGTATCTATTTCTCAAACCATTGCATAAACTGTGGCAAACTGTACAATACCGTACAACACGCTTTTGTGGATTGTCCTTATGTATCCATCCTCAAAAAGTTTGTGGTTCTGAATGTGAAAGGCCTGGATAAAAGTGGAGACAATTATGTGAGAGGAATTGTCTTATTTGGATTGGCGAAGAAAACTGGGTCCCAGTCACCCAAGGCAAAGTCGATTGGATTCGCCATTCTCAACTCAAAGGCGTGGATTGCCAACTGCATCACAAACAACAGAGTTGTGAGGAACGAGGATTTGAGGAAAATAATAATATCCTCTGCAGCACGTTATTCTACCCTGGCACTCAAAATACCTTCCCTTTTAGATGACTCCTGGACCAGCGCCGCCAGCATTGTAAAGTTTTACCCATCAGCATCAAGTCAATATTTTAAGTTAATCAAAAAAATATGAAATTTTATAAATAATCATTCCCATATAATTTGTTATCTGTTTTAATAGTGTTTTATAGTCGATAATGTCTTTGTTCAGAGTTTTAATATAAACTATAATGTTTATTTTATTTTTATTCATGTATATATGTCCGTTATATATATGTCTTCTCTGAACAAATAAAGGAAGAAAAAAAAATAACATTTAAGCTTCAGGAGATTTTATTTTAATTTCTATATCAAACAAAACTAAGTTCATGAATAAATATATATTCCTATAGAAAATATATTACGTATTCTCCCAAAGAGCTCATTCACCTTGATGAATACATGGACGGATAGACAACCTATGTACTTGTTAACCTTGATAAATTCGTCGAGGGCAAGGAATAATGAAGGAGAGGGAAGTATGAGCCACCCATTGTTCTTGACCGTTCCAACATAGGTTAGAAAATGAGTCACAAAGAACATATGAGGGAAGGCTCTTTGTGGGTTATTACCAAAGAAGAGGAAGTCTTGCCTGTTACCATGCTCATTGGTACCAACGTTTACAAATCCATATGCATGTTAAAACGTTAAAGTAAAGTAGTATGCATAAAATAAATTCTTCCTTTTTCCCAAAAGGAATTGTCCAAAAAAATTAGTTCTTCTTTAGTCCGTTAGGGGCGCTTTTATGCTAGAGCTCTTTGAAAATAATAACTAAAGTCCTTTTATTTTTTATATTTGGAGACGTTTTTTATCTTGTAGTGATTTGACATATTTCAAATCATCAAACTTAATCCCTTTAAACCGTTTTAAATAGGATTGTGACGTAATTTCATGGACTAGCGACATCTAACGTTAAAGGAAATTACCAAAATTTTGGCCAATTTTTTTTTTACTTTTTCCTTGCATGCGCTACTTTACTTTAACGCTTTAATGCATGTATGCATGCTTCTAAGTTGTTCACTTGGTGTCTGGAAGAATTGGTAAAGGAGGAGAAATGATCAAGCAAATATATACCTACTAATTGAGCCATTGAATTTTGAAGAAGGATATATAAATAATAAATATATTTGTAAATTAAGAAACAAATTGTGTCAAAATATTTTCATGGTTTTGTTAGTATTTATTTTTTGCAATTTCTTAATTACAAGATAATGGTGGATTTCATTAGTAGTACATTATATAATAAATGTATTTATGTATTGTGAAATGAACCCATTATAAACACTGATAGTACAATTACACAGAGCTACGACTACAGAATGTAAATCGGTATTTAGAACTGGAAGCGTTGTTACCTGGTGCAAAGAAGTTAACTTTGCAAAATAAATAAACAACTCCGGAGCTGAAAGCGCATTTAATATCGGACAACGACTAACAAAAGACAGTTAAGAAAATAATTTGTTTGCCTTCCATTTCCTTCAAAATCCGAGTGTATATATGCTTTATATAAAAATAACATATATTGAATTTCAAATAATCTCTTTAAAAAATATAACAAATTATGTACTTAATTGTCTTTTGTTATTAATTGTCCGATACTGAATGCATATGAAGAAGTCACAGAGCAGATACATAAATAAATGTCTCTTCTTTTCCTATCTACTGCACCGATGGATACTCGGTATTCGGTATATATATATTAATACATCTACCGAATACCGAATTGGCAGTACCGAATCCCAGATCTACAATTTCAAACTTATTCTTATTAGCATTACTTAGTTTATTTCATTTTGACTATTTTTCCCTTCGCCTTTTTACTAAGATCCTTGCCCTCAATTGCTCTCTACATGCAAATACACAAACAAAGCATACTAAAACTACCTAAATATTTAAACCAAAACGGGGAATCTAATGTATCCTTGTTAAATAACATTGAATTGATTGGCTCACACACACACATGCAAGATATGACATCAGATGACTTGTGGTTTGATGAGTCTTGTGTGACGTTGGTCATGGTCGTACACTATCTTCCTATTCGGTAAAGGTTTTGAATAATTGATTGACAGACTAAGATGAGGTTGCAAGGATGCTTATGAAAAAATTGAAGGCTTTGCTATATTTGTTGACTAATAAGCTCCCTCTTTGTGTCAAATATCAAAGAAAAGGATGCTTAAGTGGCACGTTGTTTAATAACATGATTGGCTGAAATAAAAAGGAGTACGAATAATACAAATGCAATTGGCACACGTCGTCATTCCACCATCCGCCTTTTATGATGGGAGCATCTATTGATCCAGGGTGTTAATGGTATTTAGAAGTCCTCAATCAACTTGAGCTTATGTACCACATACGTCATATAACACATATATATTAAATAAAACAACTCCTTGGACTATATATATATATATATAT
>CP045904.1:3664357-3692048 GCA_013387185.1 Caligus rogercresseyi | reverse complement strand
ACCATCTGGTAACGGCTGTTAGTGTTTCCTGGATAGGAAGAAAAAAGAAGGGAGAGAAGTGAGCAAAATACTCCCTCCCTACTCTTTCCTTCTATCCAGGTAACACTAACAGCATTACCAGATGGTAATCGTATATTCTCATATCAAAAGATCAATTTTGAGGGAGAGTACGTATTTGCTTATATCTCTTAAAGTATAGCGATTTTTAGAACACAAAACATATCAAATGAAAGCTTGGTTAACCAGCTTTAATATTTTGGTATACTAAATCATGTCAATTTAATAAGTAGAGAGTTATATGTACATAAAAAAAGCCTATCTCGCGTACAAAATGACGCATATAATGGATTATAAATGCGTCAGAGACAAAGTAAAATTTTGAGAGGATACCTTGACGCAAATCTAAGAAACACATAATTTTTTATATTTTTTTCATAATCGATTTCTTATAGGTCAATACAGGCTCTGAATCATATGATGTAAACTCAGATTGTACTGAATCTGAATTGATAGAATGCAACCAAGGTCATTTTTGGATTTATCATCTAAAGTTTTACTAAACTTAAAAGTACTATTTTACTCTGAAGCGAACAAGTCATCTTCTACAGGCGAGTGAAGTTAATTGATACAAAAAAGCTATGAAATAAGCTAACAATACACACTCCCTTTCTTGCTTTGTTTTTACTGAAAACTTTGTTTTATTAAAAAACATCAAACATACGTCTGGTAGTAAATTAGATTTCCTTTAAATTAATAATAATATTTTGAAGTCTGTAACGTCCACCATTTTGAAGAAATTTGCGGAAAACTATATTTTTACTAAATTTTTAAAACTTTGACCTCGTTGCGCGACCTCGTAATGTTGACCGATTTTGTTCAAACTTTGTATGTCGTCTTCTTTTATCACTAAGAACAGAAAATTCACAATGTTGCTAACATTTCAAACATTTGAAAAATAAGAACAGCCCTAATATATATACATTGTAACTGCATAAAAATCAAAACATTAAAGCTAGTCTGTACATCTTATAAAAGAGAGCATCGAACACTTAGGTGTTTATATTTTAGATTGTGACTGTAATTGGTTGATGTTCTTCCAGAATTCTTTTAGACCTGAGAACCAGAATAAAATATGGCCAAGACTTATCACCCACGCAGATAAGGTTTTTGGTGAGGAGATTCGGTCTCGGGCACAAGTGGTGTCAATGATAAAGAAAAAATAATGCACCCACAGAAATTTAAAAAAATGCCCCAACAATTGTTCTATAAAAACTTATGCAAGCATCTTATGTTGATGAATTAAATCTATCCATATAACTCTTCCTATTTTAGTGGACAGTATAAAGTTTATTTTTAGGAAAATTACGTAAGCAATTTATAGTCGAAATCGATGGTAAAAAAATTAATTTATATTGACAACCTAAAACCAGTGTTAAATTGAGTAGAAAGTATTGTAGTGATATCATTACCTTCATTATTTAGATTGTATGTATACATTATTTTGTCTGTTCTCTTCCTCTTTTGTATATTTCCATCCTCACTTGTTATTTGTCTAATAAAGAAAAAAGATGTATAAAGTGGAGTGTTTCTTTAATGTGCCACTGGGGCACTATATATCTAGTAGTCGACAACCACTAGTTGTAATCAAATTTACAAGAAAAAAAATTAGTTTTTCCAAGCATATAAATGGATACTCTGACACCTCTTTCAAAGACAACCAAATGGTTCCCTTGGATGTTTTTAACATAGAGTGAAATTATCTTAGTAAGGATCACAATTTTTTCTAAGATACGAATGGTAACAGCTATGTACTTTGTTAAGTATATTTGGAGCCCCTGAAATATTATCATATATATTTTTTTATGTGGTGTGTTGTTCAACCTTCGAAAGGAGGATAATTGACTTGAAACATAAAACAATTTGTCTGTTTTCAGCTTTTAAGCGTCATCATGCACATTTGCTTAAACGTTTATATTTTTAAAGGGTCATAATATTTGGAACAATTATATAAGACGAATTAATGGAAAACATACATATAAAAAATAAACTATTATATATATATATATATAATAAGCCGGGTGAAGGAGCAAAAAGGGCCGCGACTTTATTAAAGGTATTTTTTTTTTGTTTTTTGTCCTAAAGAAAGTTTTAGCACCCCTAGAAAGTACTCGTTTTGTTCTGTTAAGTGATTGAACCAGTTTTGCTCTATCTTCTTTTAATGAACTGTAATGTGCATTCTTCTCAAACAAACAAATTTTAAATCAAGCGCATTTTAAAAACAATGGCGCTGCATCGGAGTTTGGACCTCAAAGAAAGGCTTGTCGCCGCTTTGAACGCCGGAAGGATCGTAAAGAGGTGCCCTAGTACTTTGGGGTCCAGAGGAAGGTGAGAAGGTGTTGCCCAGAGGGCATCGGCAGAAAGAATGAAAGTGGAGGCAAGAACAAAATTCGGTCGGAAGAGTTCAAGCAGGCTCTTACAGACAAGATGCTGTAAACTCCGAGGTCAGTGCCGAAAACTGGCTAGAGAGGCCTATGTTGACCTTTCCATCATTTGTTTGGCCCTGAAATACCTTGGTTTAAAATTAAAGAGGATCCTGGCAAATGGAGGCATACCTCTATGATTGAGAGGGAGTTGCTGCATATGAAGGCCTGGTTCAGTGGGATCATCAAGTGAAAATGGTTCAAATTAATTTAGGAGCGCCAACGTGGAAATGGGCTGGCGATATAATTAATATTGCCTGAAAGATCGAAGCTATACATAAGCACTATCAAAAGGATTTTAAGAAGATATCGTGCTTTTTTTAAACCATCCAATAATGATTTGTCCTTTTATATAAGGATATTCTTCAAGCAGTATATGAACTACAATGTTCATTATGTATTTTTTTCGCAATGCCCTGAATATTTTGCTCTGTTTCTGTATATAATTTTAGTGTATTTTATTTTACACTGTAAAAAAATTCGCAGTTAACCGAATAAAATGCTGTTAATCGGAAAAAAAATTAATTGAGCAAATGTTTACTATTATATGAATTTTAATTTGCAAAAAATGGCAATAAAATTCTTTGTTTCCTGCTCTACCATGATCATTTGATTCAGATGTGCGTCACCTGGGAGTCCTCCATATTGGGCCTTTGATTTCATACTTGTATATGTTTGGGGAATTTATTATATTAATAGTTTAATCATATCTATAGTAGATCACAAACCTCCGAAGAATAAACTTAATTCATTAATTCTCTCCAGAGATATAGTTGAACTAAATTATTCATAAAATACGGCCTTTTTGCTCCTTCACCGGTACATATTATCTGAGCTAAAAATGATGATCCAGCAGCGGTCTTCTATCCAGCTCTCATGAATAAAAAGTCGAAATACATGTAATCCTCATAGACGTGGGCTGGCGACATGATAAGTTTTTCAATGCATCAATCTCATCAAATTGAAGATTTGAAGATATCACTGTTTTATTTAAATATAATATTTTTGTAAGTGAAAGGGATAAACTATATTTTTTAAACGTTTTGAATAACGGTATTTATTCTTATTCTTTTAACATATCTATTTTTGTTTTCTATTTTATATGCAGTTTTGACACACACAGTACATTTTAAAGTAATAAATATATATTATTTATATGTCTTACACATTAGTCTTATATATATATATATATATATATAAATATATATATATATTTAATATATATATCATTACAGTTTGAAGGATGAAACTCTATACTTGCTTTAAATAAGGTAACTTTTGCTAATTTACAAAGTGACAGAAACTCAATCATATCCGCACTCCAATTTGGTATTGCAATATCAAACTAATTTGAAATGCTTAAGACAATAAACATTCTTGTTGATAATAAAATTCTTGTAAACGCATTCTAATATCTATCGTATGACCTGTACATTAAAAGAAATAATCTTTTATATTCAAATTTATGCTTTTATTTCAAGAAACTAAATCTATGTTTGTAACCCTCTTCAACAATATAATTTCAATGGAAACTTTTTTTGTTCATTTCTTTGAGCATAGTTTTATTTACTTGTAGACTTTAATACCAATAAGCAAGAAGATGTACAAACAAGATTGGAATTGATCACTGATATGGAATAAAAATTATTAAATTATAAATTTAAATTCATATCTTTGAAAAATTATAACATTTATGCTTCAAAAAGGAAAAAAGCCAAGAAAATATTTTTGTACCGTGCATATAATAAGTGAAAAACTTGTGCTTTGTACCTATATGAAACTGGTAGAAAACATCTCTCGTTTTGCATTCGTTCCTGTTTTTTTATGTGTATGAATTGTCTTATTATTCAATTATAGATACATCTTAAATAAAAATATGTTGTTTGAAACTGATAGATCTTCAAACTAATTTGTACTTTATTTAACACATCAAATATAACAAGTCTAGACACAGAATGTGATGTATAATTTCCATACATCACATGCCTTTCGAGTATCTACTTTACGATCTGCTGAATAATCTTAGCATTCGTACTTAAATATAAGCTAGGGTTTTGGAAAACCTTTTTTATAAGTTTGCAAAAAATGTTTTAACTTAATCACTCTATTCATATCTAATTTCTTAGCTAATCGCCAAGAAACAAGCTTTCTACCTTCTTACAAATCAATTGGAAATAAAAGTGATCCTATTGGTTAAAAAGCAACTCATATATATATATATATTAGACCTCCCAAAAAACCCCCACTTTTTTAGTTCTTTTACATATGCCCAGCGTTCTTCATTTTTTGATACTGAAAACGAGTATCTAAATAAAAAATCTCTAGCATTGTTAGAAAGGACGTCACTGGTGTCAAAGGTTTCGTATGAAGCAAAACTTTTTGGTTATTACTTATTTTGAAAAAAACTAGTTTTACAAAATTTAGCTATGATCATTGATACTTTGTTATTTTTTGTTATTTATGTTTTGTTATATATATATAAATAAATAATATATATTTTCATCGAAATATTTGTTATATCTGCAAAACTCTTTTTGTCATTTATAGCATATACCGTAACTATAATATATACAACAATGGATATTATGTAATAACCTTAATTAGGTGTCTTAACAGATGAAGATTATGTAATAATACTGTCAAAATATTTATATGATGAGAACACATAATTGTCCCCCTATATTTATGACGAAATAATATACATATACCTTGCGTTTAAATATTTATGTTATTTTTTCAACTGAGGGATTTAAATCATCAAAGGAGTTGAATACCTCTTTGGATATAAGTTTGTTTTTGAGTAACATGAGAAAAAAATCTATGTACAAACTTTCAAACATGATCTTGCAAAGAAAATTTAAAAACTTTTTAGTAAGCTAGAGAGAAATCGATTGCTCTACGGGTTTGTGTTGATTTTTATACTTTTATATCTATCCAAAAAATATATGTACCTGTAATGCTTTTAGTGTCCTGTAATTAAATGTCTATCTGATTAAACCGTAAAGTAAATCATATGTAGTCTTCAATATAATTAGGACAGATCTAAACGTAAAAACGAAAAAAAACATTGGTTATTACTCTTTTTTTTTTTTTTTTTTTTTTTTTTTTTTCAGGGAACTAGATGTATAATATCTAGAGATAGAAAATCGAGGATATTTTTTTGGGTGTGTGAAAGGGAGACTGTGTGAATGGTACATTGAGTTCAAGTTCTTGTTATCACTATTCTCTTTCCTCTTTTGAGGAATATTTTTTCATTTATGCAAGTAGGCCAAGTCTTTCGGAACGGAAGGTATTTATTTATATTTGAATATCTTTTTTCTCATAGAGGAAAAAGATAAATATTGATAACTAAAGGCGTTAAAGTAAAGTAGCGCAACAAGAAATGTAAACAAAAAAAATTATGGACAAACCGTAGTTTATTTTTCTAACAATAGTGCCGCTTATCCATTTAAAATTTCATTTCAATGTTAAATGGATAAGGGCACCTATTGTTAAAAAATAAACTACGTTTGGCCATATTTTTTTTGTTTACATGTGTTTTATTTTTGAAACAGCTGCTTCATCAACACCCTATTTATTAAAGAACTACGTTGATTCTCTCCTGTTTGAAAAAAAAAAATGTTTTTGTCCTGGGTAGCGTCACTGTACTTTAAAACGCTTTAGTGATAACTAAAGCGTTAAAGGAAAGTAGCGCATCGAAGACAATTACATAATTTTTTCCTTTTTTTATCAGACCCTCAATGCATTTTTCTCCACAAGAGGCGCTGTAGGCGATTAGGTGAAATAGTAGGGTTGTATCATTAACATAATTTCTTAATGTTATCTTATATAAAAGGGACGCCCAAGGATCTAAAGATTGATCCATCTCTATAGTTATGACAAATTTGTTTATATATGACGTAATCTTAATCAATTATATTTTTAAAATGCAATAAACTATAACACTGGGCAACAGACAAATTTAGGTTGGACTAATTTTCAATAATTAGCAAATGAATATTTTTTAAATCCTCTCAATTTTGCCCTTTTTAGAGAAATTCATAAGTCAGCCAGTGAGATAGAAAGAGAGAGAGAGAAACTGACGTCACAAGGTAGGTAAACAATAAAGAGGAATTTTACCCCTTACATTGGAATTTGAGTGTTTTTTCCCGGAAATCTTCCGGGGATCCAGGATTCCTAATGAGTGGCCTGCCGGCTGTGCCGTCGAACACAACATTTGTGACAATAATTCACCGTGACACAGCCTCGGATCAAGCATGGAGCAAAACCTTAGGAGGACATGACTTTCCAGAGGGTGCTCAGCCTATTTTCTTTGCATCAAAGACGATGATGTGTCGGAGACAAACAGAGAGATCCTGAAGGACATTACCCCCACCCCCTATCTTCCTTAAGGCTGGTTGGCTTATTCCGTCTGCATCAAAGAAGATGACGTGTCGGACACCCCGGAGGAAGGGAGTAATGGACTCCCGTGAGAGAGAGAGAGTCTCATATTCAAGTGAATCCATCGTTTTTGCAGCAGAAAAATGAATTACTTACGTTTTCGTTTGCAAAATTCACCTTTTATTAAGTATGTAAAAGATGCAGCGGCACGACCTCCCTCCCAGCCACTCACCCACGTCCTTCAAACTCATAGCCGCCCTGAGGAGCCTAAGAGCGTACTGCCAAGACAAAGACAAGACATACAACAACACAATCCTTTCACCAGCCACAAATCACAATGATACACATCATTCATTTATGAGACGCGCAGTTGTCTACCAACCGATCCGCTGCCGTCCTCTATTCCGGGGGGGGGGGGGGGTCCACCTGCCCTACATCCACTCATCCTGAAACAGAGCACAATTTCAACAGTAGCCGCCGGACATGCCATGAAGATACCACACAAGCGACCCTGCATGGAACTGGGGAGAGACTCCCATCCCCCACACACTCAACAAGGCAGACCGAACACCACCACGCCCCCGCCTGCATTGGCCTCACTCTTCACGTCACTCTAAATCCATACTTGGGAACTAAGCAAAGACTTTCCAACACCCTCAGGTGGAAGCCATCTCCCCCATGGGGCCCGAGTCCTCTACGGAGCGCTATGGCATCCGCTCCACCAAGGACGACCTCCTCCAGATAATTTCCAAGTGGACAGGGAAAAAAATATCTATTTTTATATTTCATAGGAACACTTAAATCATTTAACTCAACTAAATTATTTTCATACTTATTTTATCCCGATGCTAAAAATTGGCAACATACAATTTACACGTATTTATGATGTACATCATTCAGTTTAAAATATACTATCAGATAATAAATATATGTTGTTAAAAGACAATTTTTTCTTATTCTAAAAACATAGGACGATACACATGAAAAAAATCAGCTGATAATGAACAAAAATTTTATCAATTTTTGTCACAAAATGGATCTTTAAAATCAATTTAGTATGAAAACCTGACCTGATGAAGATAAACAGATATAATTTCCTGATTAAGCAGTGCAAAACTCCTAAATAAGTTGTTGAAATCGAAGCAACTATCAAGAATTAAAAAATAAATAGTTTAAAGAGTAATTAATTATTTTTTTAATCAGGCTCCAAAAATTTACATCACATAATATATGTATATCTAAAACGTAGAAGAGGAATTACATACTTTGACATCATTGAATATTTAAGTCTTAAATACTTTCTAACGACTAGAAAAGGGAGCTCTCCCAAGACACCTCCATCATGAAGGAGGCTTTGTCCCTGAAGATAGTCAGGATATGTATCTCCTGTCGCTCTATGATCGAGAATCATAGCAACCGATGATGATATTTATCTGTTCCTTCAATTTAATATCTCTGCATTTTTTCTCATGCATTGTTTTATAACTATTTGAGAACTACAGACCTCATGATTCCATCTCAGCGCCTTATATATCAAGAGAGGATGATATAAGTCGCCTTCGCTTTAGGCATCTTTTACGGGAATGGTACAATTGAAAGGAGCTCATGACGTTCTTGACATTCTCGTTGTCGTAAAGAACGACTTTAAGGAACTTGAGAATTTAATTTCACTGATAAAATAATCTAAAAATAAATCACAAAAAAGAAATGGCCCAAATTAATAATAAACATCTCCGATTTTCTCAGATCAGCATATCTCCACGACACTCATCAACGAACTCCTTGCCTAACAACTTGACAAAATTCCCCTTCCGGAGGAATATCAGCGAGACAATATTTATTCTTCCCTAAACTTGAAAGAACCTTAGGACAAAATAAGTTCATTCAACTAGAGTGGGATGGGAGGAAAAGTATTTGAAATATAAAAAACTATGTGGTATATAATACAGGCGTGTATAATGATCAAATCCATTTAATTTAATTGAAAACCACTTTTAACTTACCTTGTTGAAAACAATATTTTTTTCATATTGATTAATGAATATTATATATTTGCGTTTCTTTCAGGTCGTCTGCGGACTATTTATCATCTTGCCATAGTGATTAATCTGGAGAACAGTTTTATGCTTCCCAAGTTTCTTGGATCTGGTGCATCTCTCCTCTTTTCTATAGTTTGACTAAATTGCCTTGGGTTTCCGCCCATTTCATTTAAGACCTAGACCTATAATTTGAAATTAAGTGTTACAAGTTTTATGCATTTTATAAATTATATTATACATGTTTTTAAATAAACTATTTGCAAAATATTTATGACTATTCATTTTAACAATAACAACAAAAAACATATTTACAGAAACGTTAAATTATTTAAATGTCATCTATTTGCCATACTTTTGGAGCCTAGTTGACTGTTGTATTTGCCGTAATTTTTTATTTCTTGGGCTTTTTTTAAAGTTTTCGCGAAAATTACCAATCTTAATCTAATGAATCGGTTCATGAGCTTATCTTTTAACGAATGGCAAGACGGAATCAAATTGAAGTCTTTAGTGATAATATCACAAGCATTTTTTATTTTATTCGAAAGGTTTCTTTTTTGAGCTTTATATAAATCTTCTTTCATGTTTCTTATGGATTTTTCTATTGGTAATATAACATTTTGGAAGACATCATTTGAACAATAGACTAAACTCTGTCCTGTGTAATCAGATAAATTAATAAGTTTGGTTAATTCGTCGTCATAGTTTTCATTATTGGTGCTTTTTAAAACCGATAAGCATGATTCACAATGTGAATCATATTTTTCGACTTTAAAAATTATATACCCCGACAAGTAATATAAAATATTCATTTCACATTTTGACAGTTGGGGTGCACTGGATAAGTTTAGTATAAATTGTGGAATAAAATCAGCATCCAAGAAATTATGCTTTTGTTCAGCATACGAATCTTTTAAGTCAAATATCTCAGCTAAAAAAGATGAGTCATCATAATTGTAATTACTCGATTTTATATCTTTCATGAACTGGCTTAAACATATTAATCTTAGGATATATTTAAATTCTTTTGCAGAAGGAGAAGGGTTTGTGGCTCTTATCATGCTAAAAACATTTTCCAAGCAGTCCGATGATAAATGGGAGGTCATGACAAATTTAAGACCTCCACGAAGCAGTTCATCTTGAACGTCAATAATTGACATGCTCGTTAGAATTGATCCAGTTTGAGTTGGTTTCCAACAAACTCTACCGTTGGATTTTGAAATAATTTTAATTTTTTTAATGATATTTATAAAACCCATTAGAAAAACGATTGCATTTTCATAATGAGTTTCATTTTCAAGACTAAATGCATATACTATTCGTCTTGAGCATACAAGTTCATACCATTTTCTCAATGTGTCGATGAACCAAGCGGTGGTTAGCACGCACTTGTCACAAATACTTTCTTTAACCATATATCTAAGTGTCCGGCTTACCTCATTAGACCAAAAATTCAAAGCCGGACCAACTTTCATTTTATCATAATGACTAACATTTATTGTACTCAAATCAAATTTGCAAGCGGGTTTTAGTACAAAATCTTTTTGAAAATTAGCCACCATTTCGAAATGTTCTAAAGTTATTATATTTGAACTTAGATTCTCTGATTGAACAATCTCCTCAGATAAAACGATATCATTGGAAAAAAGAAGATTTCGCCAATTTTTAATTAAGTGTGACGGATCAGCAATAAAATGAATGTTTTTAGATTGATCTACTGGATGATTGACTTTATTGATGTATTGTGATTTTATTCCACAATTTACACCAAATCATTTCCACATTGCCAAATTTTGTGACCCCATGTCAGATGAAATGCTTATGATGTCTATTCCTATTTTATGAGACATCTGAATTATCTCAGTGATAATTGGACCTAAGCTTGTGCCATCATATGCATTTGGAGTAAAATAATAGCCCACTACTTGCTTCCATCTCACAGAGGAAACACCCGAAAGCATGACTACAAGGGCTTTTGTTGCATCACCTGTAGAATGAGGCAAAGTTGATTCGCCCATTATGGAGCCACTTTTAGTGTCGTAATCCAACGAAACTTTGACAGAGCATTCGTCTAATGTTAATGATGCCTTCCTGTCAATATCGGACATACTCCTTACTTTAATTTTTAACATTTCGAAGACTTCAAAGGCAATTCCATCATTAAACATAAAAAACTCGGTTCTTTTTTGTAATGTTCTAATGCAGGGAAGGGGCAAATATTCTCTCAATAGTTCATATCCTGACTTTCCACAAGCCATTCGTAATTTCAGAGCATCCTTGATTGATTCATTAGAAAATATTCGGTTTTTTGAATTTTTATGTTTTAAATTTTTAAATAAATCTGAGTTAAAACCTTTCAACTGAAAAATACTTTCCTCTTCAAGACGGCATATTTTTTTGCGCAAAGTTTTGATAGTTTCTTCCAATGAAGATATGACAGATTTTTTATGTTTGATATCTTTCAAATACGTATGGCAATCATGACATATAGTTTGAACAGTGATCTCTTTTAAATCAATTTTATCGGATAAAATATTGGCTGTAACTTCTTCAGGGTTTTGCATTTTATTTGGTAATGAAATCATCGCCTGCTCTTCAGTAAACGAAGGGGGGATGGAGACCACCTCTTCTTGGGAACGTTGATTTTTCTTGCTGTAAGTATGATCAGATTGAGAGAGAACTTGAATCGTCGGAATTGCTTCAAGTGTTAGAATTTTCTTGCGCATTGTCGTATTTGGATGAAACATGCTTGCTTCAAAATGTTTTTCGCAAATCATTGAAGTAGGAGTTGGTTTCCAATGAGGAGGATATTTTAGACTGGACAGCCATTGTTTCCTTCTTGTAATCTCTTTGGGGCTTTTCGGAAATGGAAACCGGAAGAGCTGAACGTTGCCATAATTTTCTTTGAATTTTGATCCAGTTTTGGAGTTACATCCAAGAACGGAGCATCCACCCATGATGAATAAAGAAAATGTTATTGGGCAATAATAAGTCAGTCTAGAATAAAATAACAAAACATATAAAAATACCTTAAGAATTTGAATTTCTAAATTATATCAATCAAATAATATCCGTATAGCTCTAAATACATATTTTTATAATATAAAATATGTTAATGTATATTAGTAAATAATTGAAATACTCTACCTGAAGTATTCCTTTCAGAGGCGAAATAGTTATATTAAAGCCGTATTGCTCGTAACAAAGTAAGAATATAATTTAAGGATCGATGAATGATAATTAAATTTGAATGAGATTGATATATTTGAATGAGATTGATAACAACAACAACTTTGTGACGTAGCAAATTTGTTGCAGAGCGACATCTTTGAAGGAAAACATGCAACGCGAGGTACGTGAAATATTTCAGGCAAGCCGGGGCGATGCGTTACTTTCCTTTAACGCTTTAGTGATAACAAAGCCTGAAATCAATGTACCATTCAAACGCTTCCTTCACACGCCAAAATATCCCTCGCTTTTCTATCTCTAATAGATCCCTCCCCTTTTGTGCGTTTGTCTTTCATTTCTGCAACAGCATTTCGACGCAGGATACCAGGATCATGATAATCTTCTGTGGTAGTAGAAACAACAGACTGGTGACCCTACAGTTTTCAAATAGGAAGCAACCGATGAGAATACTACTACCTCAACCTACTACTAATTTTACTGGCATACAAATTTTCAAACCTTTTTTATGCCATAAAATAAACGTATATGGGGAAAAATTATAAATAATTATCAAGACTCTTCTACTAGTTTGCAAGCATTTTTTGGCGCCAGAAGAAATATACTTGACTGGAAAAAAACTATATACATATTATAATGAATTTTTCTTGTAGTTTACCATTGGTTTAAGATAAAATGTGCTTGAAAACAGAGCTGTGGAGTCGGACTCGCTAGTTTTTGAATAATAGTGAGTCCAGGATCAGCAATTACCTTTTAAACCTTAGATTCATACCATGCGCCATTAGGGGGTATTATAGAAACCTAATATCAAGATATCAAATTTAACCCCCCGCGAAAGTTTGTGATAAGAACTAAATGATCGTAGAAAAATGGATTTGGTTTGACCCCCCTTACCCCCCCAATGCGTTCAAGATTTCGTTATGAAGCAAAACTTTTTTGTTATTACTTATTTAGAAAAAACTAGTTTTACTAAATTTAGCTATGATCAATTTATGACTTAGTTATTTTTTCCCATTTTCGTCACATAATATTTAGTGGCAATAAATAAAATAAGTGCTGACGCACCAACCATTTTTAAATAACAGCTCCTTCTAAGATTATTTAGTAGTTTTAAGAAGGAAAAAGAATAGAGGGTATTCAGGTTGAGTTTTTTTAAAATACGTTACTTTTTACATCTTAATTTTCATACAGTAACTTCCTCCATGGTTGAGAAATATAATCTATGACGTTGATTATGTACATAAACTTTTGCAGATGAGATAATATAAAGACGAAAAATATTTCTCAACTGATAAGAGGAGCATCTAGTCTTGTTAAGTTAACTTGTTATTTTAAAACTTAATTCTGAATTTCTCAAAAAAATATTTTTAGAACCCCCCATGAATATATGATCACGTATCACAAATAAGACTGACAAAACGGAGATCAAGCGAAAGAATTACTTTCAGTAATCGAAGAACATCAACCTTGATACTTTGGTCGGTGTTGTGTGTTACGATGCAACACCAATATCAAATATAGATCAAAGTAATAAAAGACCGATTATCTCTTGAAAACCACTTCAGTGGATTGTTTGTTCTTCATGAATGAGTTACCTTTAGAGAAGTTTTTAAACATTTAGATGGCGCACAAGAAAGACCTTGGACTTATGAAGTTCCCATAGAAAATTAATTAATACAGACTTTACTAAAAAATGAATAAAAGTTTTGAAATAGTTGAAGGAAAAGTAAAACTTTAATCAAAGCTTAGTGGATTCATTAAGCTGAGATCAAAAATTTTCACGAAATTACATTAGATACACAAACAATAAAATTTTCGAATTCAAGCTTTTTCTACAGGTCTCCTGGAGTGTTACATGATGCAAGATGGCTTACTAAAGCAAACATAATTTTAAGATCCAATATATCCCAAAAAGTCCATGTGAGTCTCACATAAAACCTTTAAAATTTTACTAATTTTTTACTCTCTTATATATGTAGTTTCAAACCAAGTTAAACCTCTTTTCATTGAAGGCTCATAGCATTACCAATTCGCCGTAACTTTAATATAAGAGATTGATGAAAGTTAGCCCTTTATTCTTCTGGTCTAAGTTGCTTTCTTCAGATCAAAGTATGTTCTTGACTGTTTTTGTAGTTAAAGTGTTTATTAATCATTTTCGATGATCGCTGGAGGCTTCTTGTTTTTGTATTTGAAGGCAATGTTTTGGCTTCTAGAGGGATCAATCTAGGACAGGGATGCCAGGGTGAAATCGGTCAGGGGCCAAATGTTTTCAAGTGGACCTCGAGGGCCAAATTACCCTTAAATCACTATACAAAAAACAAAAATAGATTTGATTTGTTGATATTAATCATAGTATTATGTATTTTAAAATCACTTCTCAACCACTAACGTAACGGTCGAATATGACGTCCATTCGGGCCGTCACCATGGTACCACTGATCTAGGACTTTCAAGTCGATAATCTTGTATTAAAGAACGTAGAGTATAACATTTTAATATCAAGACTCATGTGCGCATTTCTTTCATACATGCCAAGCCCTTGCTGTACTTTCATGTTGGTAAACTCAAATTATAATTGAACCAGTGTTATTTAATACACATAATAACCAGTCAAATGAGTTACATATAAAAACAACTTTATAATAGTGAATCTTCTCATGTGTCGCGAATTCTTATATTTCCTTCAGGTTTCTAAAGCATATCACAATAAAAATATCATACGTAAAAAATATCATACTTATGTTCATTTATTGGCACTAAATAGTATTGACGAAAATTTGCCAAAAATAACTAAGTCATAAATTGATCATGGCTAGTTTAGTAAAACTATAATTTTTCAAATAAGTAATACAAAACAGTTTGCTTCATAACGAAACCTTTAAACGCAATTTGGGGGGGGGGGGGTAAGGGGGGGGGGTCACCCAAATCCATTTTTCTACGATCATTTAGTTTCTTTTCACGCAACTTTCGCGGGGGATTAATTTGATATCGTAATATTAGGTTTCTATAATGGCCCCTAATGCACTGGTATATAATTAGTTGGTTCTCATTTAACTTGTATAAATTGAAGTATAGAGATATATTTAGCTCTTTAGAGAGAATGTGGTATGGACTGGACCGTTGATAGGCTGTCACGGCCGTTATGTTTCTTGAGGCAAGCAGCCCACCGGACTAGTTCCGGTACTCCGGTGGCCACTCGCCCTGATGTATCAGATATATTAAAGCGTAGGGATCCAACGATGGGGAGAGCTTTAACGATGAAACTCATAAATAATTTTTAAGTGAATCACCCTTTAACAAGTTTGTACATTTAACTCAGGAGTTGCATCATCATTTAATGACGTTTTAATGGAGTGGATTTTTTCGTACTATAAATGAAAAAATAATCAGGAAAAACTTTTTAAATTGAAAAAATAAAACTCAATACTTGAAAAAAACACTTTATGGTTCAATTCATCGGGATTAAAAAATCCAAATAATACACTTTTGTGATTTTAATGCAATCCTTGATCAAAAACTTTTATAAAATACAATTTTATATCCATTATTAACTACAGAGTGTACATATTCACAGGATTATAATAAGTTTTTTAAATTGTAGTTAATTGATTTTATAATTCCATCCCGAAAAAGAGAATTGCTAAGATATAGAGAAAAGTCCATAATAAAATATTATAAGAAAAACTTCTTTCAGCGCGCAATTATTTATAAGTACAATCATTCCATGCATACTTGAGTCCATTGTGTACATAGACAACACTTCATTTTTCATATTCTTTAATTACAAATATTACTTCTAAATAGAAGCTTTGTGTTAATTTATGACTTTAAAAAAGATTTCCTAGAGTAAAAGCTCATTGATACATGGTTTATAGTACATCATATTGAGTTAAATTGTTTTCCTGAAGTTATTTTTTAAAGAATAACTAATGGTTCTATGGACTTTGTAAATTTTTATCCACAGTCTTTTTGTTGGTGTTATACCTTGCATTTTTATTTTTCATCATTTTTATCTCAATGGGTTTAAAGCTCAATGAATTTTCTGTTCTTTGTATATATATATATTCATTTCTTTTAACATTGATGAACCATATTACATTTATCAACAACATGTATAAATATTGTCGTTTACCAGGTATACCACCGCTGCAAAGTTCCTTGCCAAATAGGTATGTTCCTGAAGCTAGACCTCTAGAAACCTAAGGACAACGTTTAAAACAAGTAAATACTACGAAAATATAGCTCTGCTGAACCATGTGACCATTTTAACATAATTATTTAATATATTTTTTCATCTAAAACAGCATAAAATCATATATATATATATATATATATATATTGATATGATATATATGTATATATATATATATACAGGGGTGTGCAGGCGAATCTAGACTTTTTTTAGCACGGAAACAAGATACTCATATCCAAGAACAAGACATTTTAATTGACTTTTTTCATATCACACAATTTAAATGACATTTCTCTTAATGTTCATTCAATCCAGCTTCCTCCTTTCACAATAACAGCCTCCACACGGTGCCTGAACCTCCCAACGGCATGAGCCACCTGTTCCCTGGACAAGTTGGCCACTGCCTGGATGATGGCAGCTTTCAAGGAGTCCACTGTTGTGAGCACGCTTGTTAGTGTCCCTCTCAAGGACGCACCACAAGTAGTAGTCGCAGGGGTTGAGGTCAGGGCTGCTGGGGGGCCAGAACTCCTTTGACCAGAACATGTCGAGATTCTCTAAGCACCAGTTTTGCACCAAATTGACGTGTGGGCGGGAGCTCTATCTTGCTGGTAGAGATAAGGTCTACGACCGACAAACTTTTTTCGCCAGGAGCCGGGCCAGAACTTAAATTTTCAGGTTGGGGCGGGACTTATATCCGTTCCTTCTTCATTCTGAAAGTTTTTTTCAAAAATAATTTTTCCTATTGATTTTTTGAATTTTCTGGAAGAAGGTGATTACGTTTTTTTTAGAAAATAATTTTAAAAATAAAAAAAACCGTCGTCACTTTCAGGATATTGAACGTACGAAAATTTAAGTCCCGGCCAGGTGATTTTTATACATCGGGCCGGGACGTTCAAAAAACGGGCCAGGTACCCGGTCGTTTCCTGATATTTATATATATATATATATCAATAAAAAGTTAAATCTGCGTAAGCTCTCACCTGTCTTTAGCGGTCATCGTCTCAAGCGAAAAATGAAAAATAAAATGAGTACAAAACCTTATGCTATATTTTAAAATTATTGGATCTTATCTACCATTTGTGGCCAATCATTTTAAATGGTATTGATAATGAGGAAATGAAAGGTAATCAATTGCAAAAAAAAACCATAAATTTGTACATAACTTTGAATCCGTTGAGGAGTTAATTGACGTTATTCGATTTTGTTCAAACTCACTAGATGATTGCTATACACTAAAGGCAGCGTTTCTCAACCGGGGGCCACGAGTGTACACCGAAAAATGCAATTCAGAATGCAAGAAGCTTGGAGTGTATAATAAGAGGCTCGTCACACGAGCCAACAGCAAGTGTCTGATTGATTATATTGTTCAGCATTTTTTTTACTTTGATTTATAATTTAGTGACTGAATAAACAACATAAAACAAAATCTGCATTTTTTTTATTGAAGGGCAGAGTGCCACGAGTGTTAGCCACTCAGTGAGGGGGCCATGGGCAATCAAAGGTTGAGAAACGCTGCACTAAGGTAAAATCCTACAGGGTGCTGGAGTTTCAAATCTGAAAAACGAGAAATAAGATTATATATATATAAAGACTTGTGATTTATCGTTCATTTGTTGTCGTTCGTGAACGATGAACGACACATTTTTTGACGAACGATAAGTAAAATTCTTATCGTTCGTCGTTCGTTTTTGGCGCCAAAAAAAGAAAAAGATTTTTTTTTCATGGGACAAATTTCCTTTTAAAAAAAGTCATTACTTTTTTTCAGAAATTTCTTTCTAAAAAAACGTCATCAATTTTTTCAGAATGGCGAACGACAAACGAATGATGATCGACGAACGACTCAATTTAAAATTAACGACGACGATAACTTTTGGCATACGACAAACGAACGACGAACGACAATTTTTTGCAAACGTCAACAAGTCTGATATATATATCTATATATATTATATATATATATATATATAATATATCTCTATATATATACAATTACCAGATTAGAGAAGCATAGATTAATAGCAAAAGTTATTGGTAGATCCCCGAATATATTCCTCCTATATATATATATACCTATCGTATAAATGATTATTATATATATATTATAATATATATATATATATATGTATATATATATATATATAATCATTTATACGATAGGTGACGTTACTTTATAACAAACTTATCAATAGTGGCATTTATATCCCTGGGCTTTATAAAAACCCCTTTTTCTATATTTTGAGCGTGGAATAATTAAAAAGGAGGAGAAGCTGAAAAGGTGGAGCCTTTCAATGTTCCCACATCTATGTAAAAGAGAAATGAAGACGGCTCAAAAATAAGCCAAAAAAAAAGAGGAAGTTCAAAGCATGTACTCTCAGTGTCACTCAGGATATTGCTGTTTGAGCATACAAAATGGCGTCATCATCAGGGAGTTGGAATGTGTGACCATCGTCATGTTGGAGATGGGGCTAAGTTTCTTTGGGATTGTGCTCAATCTCCTGTGGTGGCCACGCTTCGACAGGAAGAATATATTCGGGGATCTACCAATAACTTTTTGCTATTTATCTATGCTTCTCTAATCTCGTCATTGCTTTCTTGTAAAGCAATGAGTGCAATTATATAGGTAAGGAAATGGTTGACTTCATTAATTATACATTTTTAAAAGAAATCACAATTTTACTAGAGGCATATATACACTCAGCGAGTGTTGTACCTCCGCCGATCCCCACAACATTCCCATTCAAACATTCTCCCTTTCACACGCCCGATTTTCTATCTCAAATCATTGTTTCCTCTCTGTTAGCTCATTTTGCATATTAAAAAAGCACTCAGAGACGGGAAGAGGAAAAGAAGTTTAAGCTACGTCACTGGTTAACATAGTCATGAGCTGATATATGAACAATAATACGTCAATGAATATTTTTTTAGCGTTTGTTCTTTTCCTACTCCCTGAATAGAGGACCCCATTTCATTATTATTATTAGTAGTATTTGGCTCATTTGCATATTAAAAAAGCCTTAGAGATGCCAAAATTTAATCGCTTGTTTCTTTTGACCTTTCCAACAACTCCACACAAGTTCATTCGAATCTGTCAGTACTTTTGAGTTATCCTGCTGACAAACTAACAAACCAACAAACGCCAGTGAAAAACTAACATCCTTCGGCGGAGGTAACAAGAATGATTAAGAATTAAAAATGATAAAGAAATCACTTTGTGGTATGTATTTTAATTATTTAATATATTTATTAACTGCAAAGAGTCTTAATACAGGAGATGAAAATTCATAGAAGAATTATTGTTGTATGTATATTTTGTTGCCTATTTGTATTGATGGAATCGCATTCATTTTAATATAAATAACTATAATATAATATTATTGTTATTCTCAGCATGATCAACTCATTAAACAATTCCAATTAATTCAACTTTAATTCCATTACTATCCTTATTTATAAAACAGACAAAGAGGCATTACGCGGAGATTGAATAAAGTAGTTAGCCCTATGACTCACAAACAATTAATCAGTTTTCCTTCCATTCTTAATTTAACAATAATATATACATAAAAATGTATTATTCACCATCGGCACTCTCAACATTGAGAATTGAGGGTGCAGGGTCGATTTATATATATATATATATATATGTATATATAACTGAGTTAACTGAGCACTGAGGTAACACGCGTTCTTTGCATCACAAAGAACCAAGGAAGAATATTCTGATGTCATATATGGCTTATAAATAAGCAAATAGGTGTATGATTCTGGAGTTGAATATTTTTTGTTTGTGTTTATTAATTCAAAGACTCATTTCTCTTGCATATAGCGAGCAAAACACTCATACCTATAATTTAAACTCCTCTATTGGAAAACGATTTAACTATTGACAATTGCCTTCCAAATATAGATCTACCATATTTTTGTATGCTATCATTAGTACAAAGTCAACACTAGTACCTTGTTTTACGTATAAATGCATATATTTTTATTACTGTACATGAAGGAAAAGCTGAACAATGAGTCACTTGGAAAAAAAATGAAATCTCTTATTTTGTTAATAGCTTATTTTATGAATTTGGAAAAATACATTCGTAGTTTACCGATTTAAAAAAATATTATTATTTATAAGTAAGATACTAACCAATATTTTGTCATTCTATTTAAAACAATAAGTAAAATGAATTAATTTATATTTGAATTTTGTTTTAAAAGACGTTTTTTGAAGTTTTTGAGATTTTAATATCTTTTGTGTCTTTATTTGACAGTTCATGGAAAATATACAAACTAGAGGCATATATACACTCCGAGAGTGTGTACCTCCGCCGATCCCCACAACATTCCCTTTCCAACATTCTCCCTTTCACACGCCCGATTTTCTATCTCTAATCATTGTTTCCTCTCTGTTAGCTCATTTTGCATATTAAAAAAGCACTCAGAGACGGAAGACGAGGAAGAAGTTTAAGCTACGTCACTGGGTTAACATAGTCCGAGCTGATAAATGAACAATATACGTCAATGAATATTTTTTACGCGTTTGTTCTTTCCTACTCCCTGAATAGAGACCCCATTCATTTAGTATTTTGCTCATTAGCATATTAAAAAAGCACTTAGAGGTGCCAAAATTTAATCACTTGTTTCTTTTGGCATTTCCAACACTCCACAAAGTTTCATTCGAATCCGTTCAGTACTTTTTTGAGTTATCCTTCTGACAAACAAACCAACAAACCAACAAACGCCAGTGAAAACAATACCTCCTTCGGCGGAGATAATACCTCCTTCGGCGGAGGTAATACCAAAGTATATGGTATATATAAGATGCTAATGCGTAAAAAATACATTATTAAACATTTAGTTTAAATTTTATCATCCTAGCTGAACAATCTTAAAAATATATATAAAAATATCTTTTGGATTACTTATTGGTATGAAACTTATTAGAGTGTATGTTAATTGAATGTTTTTTTGTATGCCTCAACTTCAATAGAAAAAAAATTATCTTAAAAGTATGAAATTAGTCAGCTTAAATAAAGATTATACTTTACTTAGGAATCTCATTTGATGTTCGATCAACTCTCAGTGTAATCGAGTAATTTGCCATGGGGAACATTAGTTATATTTGTAATAGTCTAAAATAAATGAATAAAAAAATAGATTAATTATTAAAAAAAACAAATAAAATGCCAATGCAGAATGGATTATATGGGGACGCTGCGTCCAAGGACCCCGCTGCGGTCTAGGCAGTGTGAAAGGTCGAGGCCGACCTCAAGGCCTTAGCATGTTCCACTCTGATATGCGTGACATGCAAAAGTAGCAAGTCATGAGGAGGGAAGGTTTTAGTGATCGACCAAAATTAGATAATATCTTGAGGTGGAAGATTTAAATCCTTATACTTATTCAAAAACCCTTAATTTACATCCAATACATTTTGAAAACAAAGAATCTTCTTGATGCTAAAAAATTTATATTATTATTTAGCTTCAATCTCTTTAAATAAGAAACTTATTTTCCAAAGTAAGCACAATAAGTAGAAAATAGCAGCACTTATGAATATATATATTCTTTAAATGTTGCCGTGCTCTTTTATGCATATAAACATATAATTTTATGTGAAAATTAGCAAATAGAAGTAGTATTTAAGCATTTAAATGTAATTTAAGTGAATTGGCTCAATGTATAAATAAAGGAAGTAAAAGATTATATAGTATAATTATCCATTATAATTTTGCTTTGACGTTAATTTCATATGTTAATCAATTATTTTATTTGTGTCATCATCAACGTATACCATATTTATACATTTAACTTGTTTTATAGACTATAAGCTACGGCACTTCATTTATATATATTATATATTATATATATACATAGATATTATATATATAATATATATATATATATTATATATATATATTATATATATAAAATATATGATAATATATATATATATATTAAGACTTGTTGATTGCTGTTATTGGTAATCGTTCGTCGTTAAAGAACGATGAACGACGAAGGACAACAAATGTTCTTTCGTTCGTCGTTCGTTTTTGGTGAAAAAAATAACAAGGATTTTGCTTTTTCAGGGAAAACTATCCTTTCTAAAAATGTCATCACTTTTTTTTAGAAATAGCGAAAAAAAAATTCCTTTCTAAAAAAATATATTCAATTATTTTCAGAAAGACGAACGACAAACGAACTATGAACAACGAACGATTCAATTTAATATTAACGATGAACGACGAACGATAATTTGGTGAACGACAAAGAATGACAATTTGTCGCAAAGTCAACAAGTCTGATTATACATATTATATTATCCTATTATATATATATATAACTATTATATATATATATATATATATATATATATATATATCTATATCCATGGAATAATGACAATATGTAAATCAACAAAATTTTTAAATACTAGGGAAAATCGTTCTATTGTTTATCATGTAGTCCACATTGTTTCAATCGAAAAGAACAATAGTATATTTTTTATATATTTTTTTTTTTTTGATAACTTTATTTTCAATTGTAGTTTTAGAATCTTGTCATGTTATATACATATATCAAGTTAGGGAGAACAAACACTGGTAAATGAACGTAATAGACTTAATGTACATGAACATAAAAATAAGAAGAACAACCAAACATGGCGTGCTTCAGGGGCTATGTTTCACGATAAAATTTAATATTGGGGTAAAACTTTCTGGGAGAGGATTTTTTGCACATCTAAATTTATATAGAATAAACTGCAATTTTGCAGTAAAATAATTTATTTCATTTTCGTGGGGGCCTATATAAAAATAAACAAACTGTTTTGACCTTAAGGATAAATTAAAAGAGTAAAAAATAAATGTTTTATTTGGTATAAAATTTTATCTATGGTTGGGCACTCGAATAAAAAATGTTTTGATGTTTCTAAAGAATGCTTACAGAAAAAGCACATCCTTTCTTCTTGCGTTTTTCCATGCACACTGCCCAAAGACAGCGTGTTTGTGATAATTCTATATTTCAGCCAGAATAGCGTATGATTTAAGTCACTTGTGTTAAGATGTCTAATCACCGTCTCCGCTGGTGAAGGAATGTTGTATAAATCCTTTCGTATCTCTATTTGCTTTAAATACTGCTTGTCCTGCCTTTTTTTAAGTAAACCCATTCTCAGGGTCCTATTCTTCATCCCTCCCAGGAAGCCATAAAAACTATTTCTCGGACCAAATTCTCTCTTCCTAAAACTTATCGTATTTAAAATTCTCTCTCTTTCTAAAACCTCACTAAGTGTAAAATTATTTCCTTTATTAAAAATTTCCCCCAGAAAGGATATATTCCTTCTTATAGATGTATCAGCAATGCAAACTAGTCGATCATTCCCCTGAACTGGCTCTTGCCATTTCATTTTTTCTAATATTAAATGGGATATCTCTCTGTTGCCATCTTTGTTTTCCAGCCAGAAGAAACTAATCTCTTTGGACCTCTCAAGGACGTCAAGGGGACCTTTCCCTTTTTCATCTTCGATATCGCTACCTTTAAAATCGCTAAATCTTTGTTTTAAAAGCTCAGCCCACACCGAACCTTGCTCAAAAATACGTTTGAACCATGTGTAGGTCATGACCTTCCAGAAGGTTTTAAAGTGAAGCAATCCCAGTCCCCCTAAATTTTTGGGTGTGTTAATTCGTTTCCATGTAATTATTCTGCTGCTACCCTTTGGTAGTAAAAAGTCTTCGCACATGGCATCAATTTTTGTGCATAAATCATTTGACAGGGGTGTTTGCTTTAAGATGTGAGTTACTTTGGGTAAAATAAGGGAATTCCAAATTTGGATCCTCGAGGCAACGTTTTTCTTTAAAAAGGATGCATACTTTGCTATTGCCCTACTGGTTATTTGTTCAATTGTTCTCAAGTTTTTTTGTACCCAAGTCCCCTCCAGGGAAATAAAGGTTCCTAAGATTTTCATAAATTGAGCTGGCTTTATATCTTGTAAATTAAAATTTATATCAAAGTTTGCTAAGATGTTTGACTTATTAAAATTAATAAAAAGGCCCGAAGCTTCACTATTTTTTGCTAAAATACGAAGAGTTTCTTTAAACGAGCATTCTATTTTATTTTGTGTCCCTGACAGAAGAATTGTTATGTCATCAGCAAAAGCTTCTAGCTTTATCTCCATTTGCCCTACTTTTACACCCTTTATATCTTGACATGAGTAAATATTCTCTATTAGGGGGTTTAAGGCAAAGACAAATAATAATGGGGAAATAGGGTCGCCTTGGCGGCATCCCCTACTCACGCAAAAACGGTTGTTTGTTTCTCCATAGTAGGTTGTTATATCACATAAGGTGATGGCTATATTTCTCAGAAAGACGTCCCCAAAACCATGCGCTTTTAAGCAATTTAAAATCCAAAGATGAGAAATGCTATCGAAAGCTTTCCTAAAATCGATGCCCATCACCGCCAAGCAATCATTTTCCCTCCCAGACTCTGCAATAGTGTCAGTAATGCCCCTGCACACATCCTCCATTGCTCTACCTGGTATAAAACCTTTTTGCGAAAAATGTAGCAACTTCGGCGCGACTCTTTTCAGTCTTTCAGCCAGGATCCCCGTGTAGATTTTGAAGGATGAATTTAACATGGTTAATGGACGGTAATTTTCGATGTTCCTTGGGTCTTTATCGGCTTTTGGAATTATAATGAGCTTGCCTGTAGAAATGTGTTTTTCAAAAAGTCCTTTTTGGTTTGCTTCTGCGAAAACTCTTTCCAGTAGAGGGGACAACAAATTACAATATTTTTTATAAAATTCCATGGGGAATCCATCAGGACCGGGGGATTTGTTTGTTTTTTTGAATTTTTTTATATAGTTACTAATTTCCAAAATAGAAATTTTATTTTCTAAATTTTTATTTCGTTTTCTTCTAATTTTGTTACCTCAATTTTCTGGTCATAACCTACTTTTGAAATAAAATCTGCCGAGTTAAAAAGGCATTTAAGGCAGCGCTTGGTTGAAATTTTATTGCAGTCCTTACAATTAAAAAGATCTTGAAAATATTGCGTGATAAGACTGTTTATTTTAGAAGGGTCGGATACAATATCATTTCTTTTATTTATTAAAACTTTAATATCCTTTTTGTTTTTAAAACTTGCTTCTGCAATTTTTATCTTTTTAATAGGATTTGTTCTTTCGGGACATTTTTGCAGCCAGACCTAATCAAGTGACCCTGCGAGAATGTATCGATAATATTATCTAATATTTCATTTTCAACCATCCCGTTTCTTCCGTTGGTTTTGCCCTTAACCAATTCTTCAAACTTCCTTTTTCTTTCTGCGCTTAATTTAGTTCCTAATTTTATGTACTCATTTCTTGCAAGGTCTAGGATAAGTTTAAGAGCGAAAGACGGATATTTTATTTTTGAATTGTTAAGATCCGATAAAACACCTTCCATCATGTTTTGAATTTTGCAATGGGTATTGGTGTCGTCTAAAAGTGTTGTATTAAGATGCCAATGTTGTTTACTTTGATGTCTTTTAACTGGCATATTGAAGGTAGCCAGTAAGGGAGAGTGATCAGATTGAACGTCTTCGATTGGTTTACAGTCTACAGTCCTAGATATTAATCCTGTACTAGCAAAAATGTAATCTAATCTAGCACTTTTAAAAGCGCCAGAACTATTTTTGATAAAAAAGGTGTGGTCTGGTGATGCAGTTAGCCTATTGGCCACATCTCCAAGACCTCTTTTTTCCAGTATATCTTTGAAAACTTTGGTGGCCCTTTGGTTATTTTCTTTCTTGTATCCAAATGTGTCTCTGCACTGATCTAAAACTAAGTTAAAATCTCCCAATAAAATTATTTCATTGTTATCTTTATTTGGCAAGGATAAAAATTGTGAGTCAATTTCTTCATAAAATTGAGGATTGTCATCATTGGGACCATATACTGATACTATTCGTATCAAACATTTGTTAAAATTACATTCTAAAATGGCATAGTTTCCGTTCAAATCTTTAGATATTAGTTGTGGTTTTAGTTTTCTCTTAACTGCTACTAAAATGCCTCTCGAGGGGTGGTTTGACTTTTTTTTTCTTGCTGGAACTAAAAAAAATTCGTAATCGTTTGGAAAGGGACATTCCAAGCCAATACCCATCATACGTGTATCGCAAATAGAGAGTACGTCAGGATTGTGCATCAAAAGGCTATCAATGGTTTTCTTTCTTTTTGTTAAATTCGAAATAGAATTTACATTTGCAGTTATAATTTTTAAACGAGTAGTCATGTTTAAGGGAAAAAGTAAAGGGGAGGGGATACAAAACCAAATGACTGCATAAAACAAAACAAATAATAAACACAGTACGATAAAACAATAAAAAACATTGTTCATACGACCTTATACGGACTGTTCTCTCTTGATCTTTTCCCGGTCGAGTTCTGGCCCGGACTACCAGACCTTTTCTCTCGGGGTTCTTTGGGATTTCGAGTACGCGTTGTCTTCCTGTTTGGCTTTGCACAGAACAAACCAAGCGAAATGGGGATAAGATGTTTTTGGGGGTTCGGAATATCCAGCCTTCGATTTGGTTTTCTTCATACCTAGTTCGAAGAGAGATTGGCCGTGCCGGCGTCCTCAGTTACTGTTTTTGATGAGTCCTCTTCTTTCAACTTTTTCTTACGGAGTTCCTCTGGGCTCCCCCGTAGCCTTTTAGACTTATTTTTGTGAGTTCTTTTCTCGTCATTCCCCTTCAAATTCATTTCAGGTCTCTTCCTTAGAACCACTTTCCATGCCTCTCTTTGAGACTGGATCTCGCTTGATGGAGCCTCCTTGGTAGTTTCTTCCCCATCCGAGCCTTCCAATTCTCCCAATCCTTCTCTTGAATCATAAACGACTTGATTTTCATCACCGTTCTCCTCCTCTTCTTCCAGAATCCTCACTTCGTCGGCTTCCTCTTCTTCCTCTAGGCGTGCCGCCTCCTCCGTTTTCCTTCCTTCGTCCGCTCCTTCTATTATTTTTTTCGCCAATCCCATTACGGTCGTAAAGTATTGTTCGAAGTCCGCGTAAGACGTTTTACTGGAGGCAGTGCATTGTGCCTTATTATGCCCAAACCTCAGGCACTTATAGCATTTGCAGCTGTTGGGCCACCGACTGTAATTCCACCTTTTCCCCTTCACAGGCACAATCGAAGGTAGCTTTCGGCTAAGTTTGATCTGAAATTTAACCCTTCCCGACTTTATTTGTTAAATTTTTCAACAAAATCCTTATCTTCCTCGTATTCGGATGTCGATGTATGGGTTACATTTTCCATATGGCCAACCACTTCGCCAAACTCCCCCATTAATTTTTCAAACCTTCTAGGTCTGTCTCTGACCCGTTTTTAAACAATCACGTCTTGGGGTCTGAGCATTCCGAGGTTGTCAGTCCTCTTATATTAAATATACT
>CP045904.1:3626666-3657713 GCA_013387185.1 Caligus rogercresseyi | reverse complement strand
GCCTCATTGACACGTGAGGCTTGGTCTGAAACCCTCAAAATTCCATAGATCTGTCTGATAAAGTCTGACAGTTGTGGGCTTTGATTCCGCAATAAATCAAAGCTCTGGCTTCGGATCCCTATATTTCCATTGACAACGAATAATACGTCCACCTAAAAAACCTCAAGATTGCTTTACAAAAAAACACGTGATTTTTAAAATTGGGTATTCAAATTATTCATTGTCTTCATTCTGATGTAATAATAAACACAGGTCTGCGACCAAAAAACTGCATAGGATTTTTTTTACATTTTCTTACAGATTTGACCTCCCAAAACAGAAAAAACATTCAAATTATTATATCACATAAGTTTTTATGCATATTGCAGTATCTATGTTCATTGATAATAAACCTATATGATTTTTATTGTGATAATGGAAACAGCGGCGCCGGATTCATTTCAGAAATGGGGGGGGGGCAAAAAAGTGATTTTAATCCTTCGTCAATGAGAGGAGGAAAAAAGTGGGGGGGGGGGGGCATTGGCCCCTTGGCCCCCCTGTTCCAGCGCCCCTGATGGAGAAAAACAACCAGATCTGTTGGAGAGACTAGGAATGTTTTAACATGTCGAGACAAGTCAAATAACGTACATACATCACTTGAAACAAAGAAAAGCTCTCAGTAAATATACTGATATTCAAGTGAACAGTGCTGTTGCGTGTTAATCATGGCTACAAGAGGTTGTGTTATTTCTCCAAACAGTTTTTGTTACATCTGTGGTAAATTCACAATTAAAAGTCAACAGAGAAATATAAGTGATTTTGTAAGGAAAGTTTATTTTGCCCACTTTAAATTAAAACTTGGTGATCAAGATAAACCATGGGCCCCGCATAAGGTGTGTAGAAGATGCGAAGAAGATCTTCGTTTGTGGTTTAAGGGAAAGAAAAATGCATTTCGATTTGGAATTCCTATGATATGGCGTGAGCAGAAAAATCACACTACTGACTGCTACTTCTGCTCAGTTGACGTAAAGGGATTCAATTAAAAAAAACAAAGAAACATAAGTTATCCTAATCTTTACTCAGCTATACGTCCAGTGCCCCAAAGCTCCGAGATATCTATCCCACAACCACCTTCCAGTTTGGATGAGTACTCTAGTGAGTTGGAGGACGAAGCCACGTTACCCTCCGGATGAATCAAGCTCAGATTTATCTTTTGACGAAGATGAAAGGCCTCAACTATATTTTCAAGGTGAGCTCAATGATTTAGTAAGAGATTTAGGTCTTTCAAAAGATGCAGCTGAACTGTTAGGTTCTAGATTAAAAATAAAACCTTTTATCACCTGGCACTTCTTTCTACTGGTATAGACACCGAGAAAAAGAATTTACCAAGTTTTTCACAAAAGAAGGAAATTTAGTTTTTTGCAACAATGTGGAAGAACTCATACATCGCTTTAATATTAAGTATGACTCATCTGAATGGCGCCTATTCATTGACAAGACTAGCCTTAAAGCAGTATTATTGCACAATGGAAATAAATTTGCCTCGATTCCAACTGGACATTCTGTGAATATGAAAGAAGATTATAACGATTTGGCCATTATCCTGGAAAAAATCAAGCATCAAGACCATCAACGGATGATTTGTGAGGACTTCAAAATACTGACAGTGCTTTGGGTCAACAGGCAGGCTATACCAAATACCCATGCTTCTATGCTTGTGGGATAGTAGAGCCAGAGAACAGCACTGGAAAAAGAGATTGGCCATCCCGAGAAACTTTAAAACCTGGAGAGAAAAATGCTATAAACACTACCTTGGTACCACCAGAGAAGGTTTTGTTGCCCCCTCTCTATATCAAATTGGGGTTGATGAAACAATTTGTAAAATCGTTGCAAAAGGATGGAGACTGTTTCAAATATTTATGTACAAAATTCCCGAAGCTGTCAGAAGCAAAGTTGAAAGGGGGGTTTTCACCGGCCCCGACATAAGAAAACTTTTAACGGACCCTTCATTTGTGGAAACTATGAATGAGAAGGAAAAAGAAGCTTGGGTATCGTTCAAGGACGTAGTGCGAAGTTTTTGGGAAATACTAAGAATCCTAACTATAAAACCATTGTGCAACGGATGCTAGCAGCATACGAAGCTCAAGGCTGCAAGATGAGTTTGAAGGTTCATTTCTTACACTCTCACATGGACTATTTTCCCGAAAACCTGGGAGCTTACAGTGAAGAGCAGGGGGAGCGATTTCATCAAGATGTCCGTGATATCGAGAGAAGGCACCAAGGGCGATGGGATGTCACTATGCTTGCTGACTACTGTTGGCTGCTTAAGCGAGAAACTGAAGATGAAAATCGGAAAAGGACTCGTCAAAGTAAGAAGGAAAAGAAGAAGAGGTTTCATAAAGAACATGAATAAGTATATGTATCAAAAAAATGATTCGTTTGCTTTAAAAAAATACTATTTGTTTAAAAACTTTAAATAAAGGAGTGCTTTAACTAATTTTTTGTGTTTGAATTTGCAAAAAATCCTTATGTGATAGGAAAAAATGGTCATCATATTTTGAACTCAGCCTACTTAAAACATATAATTTAGTAAAAATACCTCATGCAGTTGGCAATTTTTTTTTTTCGCAGACCTCTGTTATCTATATATTGTAAAATACCGTTCAGTTGAATCTAATAAAACCTATACAATAAAATACAACATATTTCAATCATATGACACGGGCTGATGTTAAGGCCAGATTATAAGCCAAAGGACAGCAAGCATTTAAAAAATACTATTATTTTTTTTTGTACTAAATTTGAAATATTTATCCAGGATAAATATCAAAGAACCATCCAACAGCTTCTTGTTGTTTATTTGAAACTAAGTGAAGCATTTCCTCCGAATAGGAGAGTAATACTAAAAAATGATCTGTAAAACCTATGATTTTAAATTTTGTTGTTTATTTTATATTTTATACTTTAACTAAATGCATTTATAAGTTGCCAAGAAAGCTAGAGTTATATTAACTTGAATATAAACTATGCAAGAACAACTTTTGCAAAAAAAACCTACATTTCATATATTTCAATCATATTACACGAGCTGATGTTAAAGGACCGCAAGCATTTAAAAATTATTTTTTTATTTTTTAATACTAAAGTTGAAATATTTATCGAGGACAAAATATTAAAGAGCCATCCGACAGCTTCTTATTGTTTATTTGAAACTAAGACAAGGATTTCCTCCCATTGGGAGAGCAAAACTGAAAAATGATGTGTAATATTTTTGAAAATTTTATTTTGTTCTTTGTTTAATATTTATACTGTAACTATATGCATTTATAATTTCCAAGAAGGCTAGAGTTTTATTAACTTGAATATAAACTGTGCAAGAACAACTTATTGCAAAAAAACTACAGTTAGGTATAATGAACTGAAAATTCCTCAGAAAAGAAAAATTTCAGATATCTCTAGAAATATCCAATGTGTGATAGAAATGGTCAATTCGAAAGGACTTATGGTGCAATAATGGCTATTGATTTTTCAAAGGCGTTTCACACCATAATGCATGGGCATATTTTAAAGACAATAAAAAGAATATTACCAAAAAAGTTCTTCAATCCCACTAGAGCTCTTTTATTCAATCCAACGTCAACGATAGCTATGGGAATATGAACAGTGATCCCATTACATTAAACAGGAGCTGTCATCAAGGGTGCCCTACTGCACCTCTGCTTTTTGTTGCAGGCCTAAAAGATCTTAGTGAGTGTATAATCAACAGATAAAAAGGTTTTGGCATTGATTTGGCTCCGATAGACATATTATTGACATGTATGCAGATGCATTACCCTTTTCTTGGAAGCGAATTCAGAATCACAACTTTTAAAAACGCATAGACATTGTGATCAAATATCTTCTAAATATAGCAAAAGATCAGGTCTCTGCATAAATAATAAAAAGTCTGTTATCATTCCGCTGGGGAATTGGGGCGGTCAAATGGTCAAAGAGTAGCCGACTTATGTGTAAAAGACACCGTTGAAATTTTGGGTATAACTTGGAGTCGAAATGGTCCTACAAGTCCAATTGGACTTCGTTACAAAACCGTGTGATCAGACAAATTTCTCTTTGGAGAAAATTCAACATCCAAAGAAAAATTGATTTGTATACTTCCTTGTATCCCTGCGTCCTCTACAGTTCTACGCAGTACTGGATGCTGAAAAGGCTGTCATAGAAGAAGAAATGGCTAAGCTTAATATTCCACAGAGCGTATCTGCCAGCTCTAAAGCGTCCCAAACGACATCTAGGAGGAGGATTGTCTTATTACAGAATATAATCCCAAGATTTACTCAAAGGTCTTAACGGATCTCTCACAAAACCCAGAGGTTGAATGGAGGGCTCGTATCTCTAACAGCCGGTCTATACTTGTTTAAGGTTGGGAACAGACTTCTCTAACGACCTGATTAAACAGTTTTCTCCATCTTTAGGAGTTGTACACAGTTTGATATGGCGGGGTAGTCCTATATTTCAATGTTCGACAACAATCGACATTATACGCCAGAACTATAAAAAGAAGTTATTTTTCCAAAACCTGGACCTCCCAAAAAGATTGGAACAATTAGCATTATCGTCTGGCACCCTTACTATACATGACCTGTCTTCGGAGTCCATTTTTAGGTGTGGAAGATTCTTGTTTCCTCTTAAACGATCGGCAGACAAACACTTTGTTCCTGTCCCATGGCACCTCAGAATGAACTTTGGCAATAACACAAAAATGAGGCAGAAAAAATTGCTGACTTATATTTAAAAGACTTGGAATTGCCTTCATCGTGGAAAAAAGAATTTTGTCTTCTACTTCCAAAATAGTTCACGGTAAACGCTTTACTGCCCAATTTCAAATTTCTACCAGATGTGTGTTCTTTGATGCTCCGTGCAAGGATTGTGGAAGATTATTTAATTCAATCATCCATGCCTTCTCCCTTTGTCCTATTCTACGTATCTTAAGATACTTTGTTCTTCTAAATGTTCCTGGAATAACTGGAAAACTGATCGCTCCCATAATTCTCTTCGGATTAAATTCTAATCTGTGGCAGCATCTCCGAAAAAAAAGCAATTGAGTTTGCACTTTCAAGTTGCAAAAGCTATATCGCAGAGCGTTTATCTTCGGGGATCCTATTCAAGAGGGAGACCTAAAATCCATTGTCCTATCAGCAGCAGCTCGGTACTTGGCGCTCTCCATCAAGATTCCAGAGAATTCAAGCTGGAGATTCGCAAGTGATATCGTTCGGTTCTTCCCCTCCTGTTCCGAGAGGTCCTCTCACCATCTAAAGTTTTTTACGATTTTACAAAAACGGTCTAGTTTTGAATTAAATGAAACCTATTTGTTCCTAATCATGTTATTGTTATTTTAATGTCCAATTAATTTGAACTTTGTTTTATGAAGTGATTCTATATTTATGTGAGCGTTTAATGTTTTGTATTGACTTTATTTAGTGTATATATTTAAACTATAATGTTTATTTATATATTGTATATATGCATTTACACTAAATTTCAATAAAGTCTTAAAAGGATGAAAAAAATAACTGTTTCTATTGTCTATGATTTGTTAGAACACAATGTAAGCATAGGTATATAAAAATATATGCAAACTAACTGATTAATTATGAATCAAATGAGCTACTCTACCCTCCTTTGAGATTTTGTTTGCGTTTTCATAATTAAAAAAGTATAGATATATCAATGCAGATTATGGATAGTGTAAATAACAGATTTTTGATGATTGCAGCAGCATCAATGATGTAATTTTCTTATCATTTTGTGCTTGCGGACAAGCATTATATGGGAGCAATAAAAGCTTTATTGTTCAAGAAGTTTGTTTATTCTTATAAGTAGAGAAGACTGCTAGGGAACACATTGCAGAATGCTTTTTGTTAATGCAGAATAATGCAATCGAGTCGGATTTATCTATAATAATATATAGTATTTTTTGCAAAAATAATCATTTTATATTGCTATAAATATCTGTTCAAAAAGAAACTTTTTCTCTTGGTGGTCAGGAACCCTATGAAAGAAGTGGGAGGTTATGTGCCCATCACTTCAAAGAACTTGCAATGAACGGATATACATGGTTAGGATTAAAAATATAATACTATAATGTTTATTTATGTATTTGTATTTTTGCAACTGTCCAGTGAGTTTTTTTTTTTCATTGCATGTCTACTTTGTTTTTAGTGTATATATATTTATGCTTTTATTGTAGAAGGAACTAAAAACATAAAACTGGAAAAAATAGCCTCTTTTTTCGAATCACGATAATTATGTTCATATTAGGCTCGACTGTTTTTTGTTGTTGTATAAAATAGAACAGCTTTTTTAAGAAGAATGATGTTTGGAGGGAGGAGAATAGATGACATCCTTGTAAAAATAATATATTCTATCGTCTCTATATTTTATCGCCAGAGTGATAATCTATTTATTGTTTATTTAGCTGACTTTAAAGAACCCCACCCATTCCACCTACCACAGATCGTTGCGTTATTAGGAAGCATCAAACAGAAAAAAAATTAATCGTCCCCGAGTCTTATTTTTCATTATTATTAATAATAAATGTTTTTGGAGGCTGCATGGAAGAGGGCCAAAGCGCAGACCACCTCATTAACAGATGCCCATCACTCTCTTATGGGAGAGATGGCAATCCTTACAAGAAGAGACTAAAGATCTATGTGCATTAAATTGATGAAATGCTCACAAATAAATAAAAATATTGTATGATAACTTAACATTGTATAAACATAAGATCAATTCCCACTGCAGTCACACATATACCCCTTGTGTAGTCGTGTTCATTTGCTTTATATATGTGTGTGCATTGCTTTATGTTGTAAGTATCGTTGTATTATTTGGTAAGGCATGTTTGTATAATGTCAAAAAGTAATAAATTCGTTCGTACTAAAAAAAATATCATAGATGGAGTCCCTTAATAGGATTAGTAAATACAAGTAATCAAGGCCCATAAAGAAGAGACAATTAGTGTTTTAAAGGAGGATATACTTCTCTCTGTGAATCGATGTTCTCTCCGCAACAGCTGCAATGATGCTTTATGACATAATACCAACTGCTTTTTATTATTCACTTTCCTTTTTGTCAAATAATCACGCTTGAAAAAAAATCCTGGTTGTTTATTCACATAGTACTTAATATAAAGGAAGGTTCAATGAGTGAAATTGCCCTTTTTTCATAAGAGATGCGCTATTTTTCTTATTCCATAAGCCGCTTTCTGATCTTCATAGAGTACTCTCTAGCCCAGACATGGGCAAACTAAGGTCCGTGGGCCGTATACGGCCCGTTAGACAATCTAATCCGGCCCGCCGAGCTTGTCCAGTAAATAAAAATAATTTGCTTCATAATCATTCATTATGTCTTGTCCATAAAATACTGCGTTTCACCAATAGATGGCGTGTTGGCATTTAGGCATCTTTATTTGTCTCTTGAATTTTCTCATTGCCATTTGAGCCCTTCTATAAAAAAATAAGCGGACCAAAGAAAGGAAAGAGGACAATGAATGCACTGCTGTGGCCCCTTTTTCACATTTTGTAGCCCATAGTGGCCCGCAAGTCAAAAAGTTTGTCCATCCCTGCTCTAGCTAAACATCTTACGTTCTTCAGATAGAAGCATTATTTGCTCTATGATGGCGAATTAGCAGTATCATATATACATATGTTTATAAATAAACTCAAAGTAGTCTTCTTTGTTCTCATAAATACATATATTTTAATATTTGTATCATTACAATATAGAATGTCTGATAATGATGCTCCAGAATGAATTTTACTTGAATGTCTAAGATTGTCTAAGTAGGTTTTAGTTCATCATGGAATAACAGAAGAAGGAAGAGCCACTTGCGAGGCTTTTGAGTTGTGAGCTACGTCGCCGCTGCATGGATTTCTCCCCGGAGAAGGACCGGAAATGGAGGGGCTTCTCGAATTCGGTGCACTTGCATTTCGCATGGGGGCAATGGAGGCTTTGGAATCCTATTCAAAGATAGGTTTCGTATTAAAACAATTATAATTTATTATTTAGTTAGATAATGTAATATTATGTTACTTACATTAGATTGTTGTCTGGCATGATGTGGCTGAGATGAAGAGGGAATGAGATGGGTGATTGACTGATGATAATTATGTTGCCTGGCGAGGCTTTATATAAGGCCCTCTTATCACTTGCAAAAGTGCGTCTAATAAAAATTGTTGAATGAAAAAACAGTCTTATCTATGGTATGATAAACACACGAGTCGCTTAAATCTTTCGAATATCTTTAACTGTATAAATGAAGATATTTATAATTTGACTCAAAACAAATTATATTTTTACACAAAATATATGACATTAATAATATATAAAGTGGATACATTAATGCATCGTTTAACGTGACTAATTTAGGGTAATTATACTACGTTATTCATTTAAAGAAGCTAAATATATAAAACATGTAAAAATTATGATATAATCATACTGAAACTACTAAAGTAACTACTAAATTTACTAAAAGAACAATAAGATAGCCTATCCACAGCTCGAAAAGTCCTTCATACATAAGATCATTAAAATCGACTCAAAATTTGTATTATCAACTTGAGCGGTATGGAAGAATTCCAGACTCTTACCAAGTTCTTGTGGTGTTTAACAGCTCTGTAATGCAGATCTACTGTGATCAGAAGTCTGAGGTCTCCATCACATGGCCTCAAATTTTACACCTAAAGGATAAACTCCTGATGCTGTTGATGGTATTTATTTATTTTCTTGGTTATAAAACAAAATAAAAGACAATATTTATTATATTTCAGCTCGGTACATGGCGCTCTCCATCAGGTTTCCAGAGGATTCAAGCTGGAGATTTGCGAGTGACATCGTTCGTAATTTTCCTTCCTGTTCCGAGAGGACCTCTCATCATCTGAAGTTTTTAATACGATTTACAAAAAAGGTTAGTTTTAAATTAAATCACACCTATTTATTTCAAATCACGTTAATGTTATTTTATTGTACAATTAATTTCAACTTTGTTTTATGAAGTTATTCTATTTTTATGTGAGCGTTTAATGTTTGTATTGACTTTATTTTGTGTGTAAATTTTAAATTATAATGTTTATTTATATATTGTATATATGCATTTACGCTAAATTCAATAAAGTCTTAATAGGATTGAAAAAAGGTATTTTCCTCAAACCCACCGATAAAGCAAAAACGTTATATATCAAGTTTTATTATTATTCTTTAATTATATAAAATGGGTCTATATTTTAAGAATCGTGAATAAGGAGATATTTACATATTCTCTTCAGTCCAGAGATCTAAGAATGGTTTAAAGTCTTAAAAATTATGCTAATATTTTAAATGCTAACTAAACTTTCACATTCATGACGCTACATTTATTGCTTTTGAATATAAAATAAATTGGACAATTTATCATCTAACAATGTAATAAAAAATATCAAGATGTTCATTATAAGATAAGTATCTAAATATAAAGAGAAAATCCCATTTGTTGGATTACTCTTAGTTGACTAAGCAATGGCTGAACACTCCGAGGGTACCACAACGGAGGCTCCGTTGATTCGCTCGGATGCCAACTTGTTTCGTTGGGAAGGGATCCATTTGTTCTCTCTGCTGCTGTAGAACTCTACGCCCGTTGAACAGCCTTTCCCCCCTGCGACCACGATCCATTTACGCTCAATGACTCCCAGAGATGGATAGCCACTTCTTGGGTAAGTCAACCCTGGAAGATTCTTCACTTTGAATCCTCCATTCCCATCGTATATGATAATCTGAGAAGAAAAAAACGAATAATTTTTATTGTACAATGTTTTATTACAATTGTACAATCTTCTTTCTAGGAAAGAGAAAAGTTGGGGGTATGGTTACTCCTTTTACCATCTGAGATACAAATAAACTAAAAAACTACAAAACCTGTGATATGGAAATCAACATAGAGAAATCTCTACTGCTCCCGAATATGGTATAAACTAGATGTCAAACGATTGTTGATTTAAAGGGCCGATTCATTATTGATAGACAATTAAGCGACGGATAGCTTATATATATATATCATAGGTAATATAGAATCGAAAAATCTTATGTTATAAAAACCACTTTTATCGCTTATTTCGACAAAAAAAGAACGTTAAGTTCTAAGAGCTTACTTTATTGAAGAATCAGCGCCATCTTTGACTACCATCATCCCAAAAACAAAAGGAGTTTATTTATTTATATATTTGTTGAAACAAATTTATTAAAAGTATATAATAACATATATTTGAAAGTCCTGAAACGTAACAATTTTTTAATAGTAAATATTTGAAGAAAAAATATAATTATCGGTGTCCAAGGTTTCCCTACCGATAATTTGAAAAATGTACTCTCGGCGCTGATTACTCGACAAACATACAGATCAGGTGACCTCTAATATAAAAACTTTCTTCTTTCTCTAATAGGTATTAACATTCTAATCGCAAGGGAAAAGTATATTTATCAATATTCATCAAAATTTTCGTTTTAGTTATAAAAGGAATACGAAAACCACAAGCATTTTTTGTTTTTATTACGTCATAATTATTTGAATTCATCTATTCTGGAGGAAGAACCTTGGTTCAGAATTATCCCCTTATTTCTGGATTAAACCTTTTTGTCAGTACTATTGGAGGTACTTCCTCGTCTTCCATCGGTACGTGCTTATTATTTTATTAAGTATTATTTCAATTCCCCTCTCGTCACCGTTATTCAAAAGGCTTTTTCTCCAATAGCATTGAATCCTATGTTATGATGTAGGTTAATAATTATATCTTTGGCGATTTTAATATTTCAATCACTCGCTTCTTCATTCTTATATTAGTAAAAAAAGTAAACCATAAGCATTTCATTTTACAGGTACACACGGTAAATAAATTATTAATTCTTAACCAATTGTGAAATCAAAAGAAAATATTATGATTTTTTTTCTACTTTATGTTTATAGTAAAGCATTCACCTTTTTCTATTTAAGAATTGTAGCATTTACCCTTTTAGTATTAATATTACAGTAGCTCCTAGCCAAAAAATTGGGTTATATGATAGTGTTATGTGTCGCCAATCCATAAATGATGTCACGAACCCATTTCAAACAGCTCTAAAGGATTTTTTTTAAATCCGCAGCAAGGCCTTTATTAGTCACATAAAAAAAATAGAGAATTAAAGCAAATAAAAGAGGATAGAAAATTTTAAATTGTACAACAACAATAAACATTATAGTTCAAAATAAATTTTCTACTAAAAGGCCAAAATATCTTAAAAATACATACAAATTTAAACAACAATACAAAATCTAAAAAACAGAGAATAAATTACGCGAAAAAATATTATCAAAAAGCTCTAATTATTTTTTCTATTTTTCCTTGCAGTTTCATTGTCCTTAGAGTAGATTTTTTTTGTAAAATCGAAGCACCGTTTTCAAAGAATGAAGATGTCGTGCAGATTGAGAAGGGTAGAACTTAGTAACTTCAAAGCATAATTCCATGACCTGTCCTGGGCTTTGGGGATTCGTAATCGAAGAGCACAATACCTCGCAGCAGCGAAAATAAAAATTGCCCTCAGATGGTCAACATTTACTGGCGTGTAGCTTGTCAAATGTTTAGTAATATAGGCCTTACAATTGGGAATTGAAGCATTTATAGATTTGCCTTCGACTGAGATGGGCTTAGTGACTGGTTGCACACCAAAAACTAAAAAGCCATAAAGGAAGCTGGGCCTAATTGTTTAATAAAATCCTGATTCAATATAATAAATATTTAATAAAACTAAAACTGGACAGTCACTAAATGTCATAATAAGTTTTCCCGCAGTCCTTGCAGGGGTGATTGAGTTTGATTATTCGGAATATATCCTATCACTATTTCATAGTGATTGATTAAATTACTTCTATCGAAAGCGTTAGTCGTAAGATCAGTTATACGGTAGAGAAAGAAAATGTGCAAAAGGGTTGTGGATAGATCATCGCTAGATTGGGAAGATAGTTTGATTGGCTCGTTCAAGGTGAATACTTTTTTCTTTTCATTTAAGAAAAAGCCCTGATTGTAGAGGTAGGTCTACAAATATAGATAACATAATGATGACTTTGTTGTTATTTCAAACAGATAACACATCATATATCTACATCCGATGGACGATTTTTTTTTTGCCATCTTCTTTTTTAAAAGAAAGAATAATCTTATGCTGCGCCATTTTCCATTAATACTTTAACAGGTTCTATTAGTCCTACCTCAACTGAATTCAGAGGGCTCTCAACGCATCCATTCCGCCAGCAATGATGATCACAGATCGTCTTTCATTTGAGTGGATTGACAGGCCTGATTGCTCGGGGGCTCTAAGCCTCCCTATCCGATCCCATTTCCTCTTCTGTCCTTTTAATTCATACAACATCACTCAGAAGTCGATGGGCTCCTCCTTGACTAGATCCCGCAGCCGCCCATCCACCGATGATAATCACGTTTCCACGATGTGTGACGGCACAGTGACCCCACATCCGAAATGGGAGATCAACTCCCTCCCTCCATATGTTGGACTCTAAGTCCATGACCTAAAATGTATCGTAAAACATTAACAGCTATATAGGAAAGCTGTAGTAAAGTGTTCTGAATGAAACGGATATGGATATTTTGTTTGTACTTGTAATTGTCAGAGTGATGATCCATTTATTGACAGAATTGATGAAACAAAATTACATTATTTTTCTTTTCTGTTATGCATAATGAAATGCACGCCGGTCGACTGTTCCGTTCATCTCTATTTGTCATACAGCGAGGTTAAAAATAACACGGTGTTACAAAATTTTAACTTTTTCTGTCTTTGGTCAATAAATGTTATTTTCTATTTCTTTCATCTACAAACTAAGAAATAATGATTATTCTCATAAAACTTTAATTTTTCTAGGCTGGCCAGTGATTTTTTTTAAACTAGCCTATTATAATAGGCTAGTTTCAATTATCCCCAGCAATTCAGACAGATTCTGCACTAATATGATTGTTAAAAATTAAAGAACTTTCTGGATGACTCCAGAACCTTCAAAACTTTCTTCTAAACGTTCCAAGAAACTTCTGAAACATTCTTGCAACCTAGATGGCAGTATGCTCAACAGGTCAGTTTACTTCTAGCCGTTCTTGCGTAGACAAGTTGATCGTCATCAGTCATTCCTATCTGCATTCTTCAAGCATGACATCAAGAGGTTGTAAGCATCCGACAGACGCATTTTGCCACGTCTGTGGCGAGCTTATCAAAACTAGAGCTAAAAAGTACTCGCTGGAAAGATCACCATAAATGCGCGAGGCCTACAATGCATATTTCGGCATGCCTGTCGGGGATCAGGACAAACCTTGGGCACCTCATTTCACCTGTGAACTCTGCAAAAGAACTCTGGAAGGTAATAAAAAACCCTAATAATAATTTTATTTACAATTAGTTTTAGAAAAATTTATTTGTAAGTGTTTTATTTTTATACTTATGTTTTCATTTGCTCTTTTACAGGTTGGTACCGAGGGGAAAACAGAGCTATGAGATTTGCAATACCCTGAATTTGGAGGGAACCAACTGATCACTCAAGCAATTGCTTTTTCTGTATGGTAGACCCTTCCAAACGTCGACGAGGCAAAAAATGCACCTGCTATTATATATCCTGACCTTCTGTCATCTATTGCGCCAGTGCCACACTGCTCTGAGCTCCCTGTACCCACTCCTCCCAAGAGAAAGCAGCAGTGTTTACAAAAGAAAAGTAGTTCAGAAGAGCATGAAGACATGATCCAGAGTTTAGAGACGTAACTGATGAGAAAAATCCATACTACCCCAACCAAGAAGACATCAATGACCCCATCAGAGATCTTGGCCTCACGAAGTCAAAGGGCTAGCTTTTGACGTCGAGACTCAAGCAGTGGAATTTGCTAGATGAGAGTGTGCACATATCAGGTCAGAGAAAGCGTCACCAGCCTTTTTCAAGCTTTTTCACTAGTCAAGATGAGATTTGCTTTTGCCACAATGTGACCGGTCTGTTTAAGGCAATTGGAATTACCCATATCCCCAAAGAGTGGCGGCTCTTTATCGACAGCTCGTGCAGGAGCCTCAAAGCAGTGCTACTTCATAACGGGAATATGTACCCATCTCTTTCCCTCGCCCACTCTGTCAAGCTAAAAAAAGAGAATAGAAGAATGTTAAGAATTTGTTAGATGCCTTGAAATGTGAAGAGTACTGTTGGATCCCAGAAAAGTATTGTTTCCTCCACTCCACTTAAAACTGGGCCTTATGAAACAATTTGTCAGAGCTCTAGATAAGGAGTCTCCAGCTTTCAAATACCTCCAAGATTTCTTCCCCAAGTTGTCTGCAGCGAAAGTTGAAGCCGTTGTCTTTATTGGTCCACAAATAATAAAAATCATGGAGTGCAAGGAGTTTCCCAAAAAAAAAACAAGGACAGAGAGAGCAGCATGGGACAGCTTTGTTGCAGTAGTTCGTGGTTTCTTGGGGAATCACAAGGCCAAAAACTATGTGGAGCTTGTTGAGACCTTGGTGACAAACTACGGCAAAATGGGTTGCAAGATGTCCTTCAAAGTGCATATCCTTGACGCCCATCTTCATAAATTTAAGGAAAACATGGGAGCGTACTCCGAGGAGCAAGGAGAACGCTTCCACCAGGATATATTGGACTTTGAACGCCGCTACCAATGGTCTTATAATGAAAACATGATGGGAGACTATATTAGGGGGCTGATTCGTGAAAGTAATCTACAGTTTAGCGTAAATCTAGAAAAACTACTCATTTTAATGTGTCTATTGCCTCACTATTGTAAATCTAGAATAAATAAATGCTATTATTGCATTATATATGTATCTATTTTGTTCAAATCAAATGTCAAATATACCACTTTGTCCCTATGAGAATAGGTAAATTTCACAAATATCCTTATCTTGGACACAAAAGCAAAATTAGAAATGAATAAAATATTTTTTCATATTTTTGGACATAGGCAAATAGGAAATAAGATTTTCAACTCAAGGACAAAAACTTTGTTACACGGTGTAATCAAATATGCAGGAAAGACGTAGAAATTGATAAATATACGAAAAACTAGAAATCTCCAAAAAATGATAGCAATAAACATATTTGGGTTTCAGGTTCTGATATTTTTTTCCCCATCCCTCGAAATAAATAAAATCAAAAACTCCAAGTTGTCCTAAGAATCCATCCCTACCTGAGTATGTTTCAGTTCCTTCCATCTGCATATCCTCCTAGGACATAAAGCCTTCTCTGCGAAAGTGCAATGGCTCCATAGGCCATTCGATGTGGCATGTAGCTCGGTATCCTCTTCCATGAGCTTGATCCCCGTCTAAGTCTCCAGCACTCATTCGTAGCCTCCCACTGGAGTCAACTCCCCCGCAGAGGATGAGGGAATCCCTTGCTCATCCATCTGTATGGAGAAGCCAACTCTTTGAAATGGAAGCTCTGGAAGGAACCCCAGGGGCAAAAGACAGTTTCCGTGGGACTTGGACACAATGTCAAAGGAATCTGGACGTTCATTGCCACCAAATACCATGAGCAAGTTGAAAGACGGGAATCACTGTACTTGCGTTCATTTCCTCGTCTTGAAGGATGATTGTTTTGTTTAATGAATTTGTTTTGCTGATGGCCATGGAGGATGTCGTCCGGGAAAGGAAGTGAGAGAGGACTCCTATGAGTGTTCCTATCACACACGTGATCAGTAATGCACCAAAGACAATCCCGCTCCAAAATATATATTTGGGTTTTTTGGTTGTTTGCTCTGAGGTGTCATCGGGGGCATCGTTTGCTGTGTCGTTTGATGGATCCACAGGGGGCAAAGGCTCTAAAATAATAATTGATGATGTTATATTATTTAGATTCCAATTGTTGAAAATATTATCAAGGAGGTCAAATGTATACAATATATATATATATATAAATATATTTAATACGTATAACTTAGGCCATACTCTATAACAGACAGCCCCTTAATTATTTTTTGTTTCATTCCACGTTTGTAAGACAATCAGGTAACCAAAGTTCATTAGAAACTATTATTTATCCATGCATAAATGGTCATATGAATTTATGAGAAAAACAAAGATCTAGCTTTGTATGAAATAAAACAAACTATAATGATGCAACAGTTTATTTCTCTTAGCCTCAATCTCGAAAGTATATATATGATTTCTTCCATGAAACTTACGTGGAGCTATCCTTTTTTTCTTTTTTGACTTTTTAAGACGCTTCTCCTTTGGAGGTTCGTGAATCTCAACAGTAACAAGGTTCCTTCTGACCCTCTTTTCTTGAGAAGACAAATTATCCTCTTGAGGGTCTTCTTCTATGTCAATCACCTTTTGAATGGCCTCAGGGTCTTCAACCTTTGCTGAATTGGGGTCCTTGTCTTCTGAATCGGTATCCCTTCACTTTTACTTGATTATCAGCTAATGCTAACGCACTCCCATCGTCTTCTTCCTTTTTGATGTTCTCAATTTTTTGAGTTAGTTCCTTGATAAGTTACTATTATGTAAGGCTAGATTTCGCACAATGAAACAAGGACACTTTGTTCCTGGGAGCTCTTTGGCAATGAAGCATCGTCTGAGGGCTTTGAAGAACTTCATTACCTTCTGAAGAAGGGAGTTTTTCGCTGCAAGATTTTCCTTCAGAACTAGTGAGTCCTTCTTTTATTTTTTTGTCACACAACGAAGCACAAGTACATTGTTCCTGGGAGCTCTTTGGCACTGAACCATCGTCTGAGGGCTTTGAGAATCCTTCATTGCAATCTGGAGAAGGGAGTTTTTCGCTGCAAGATTTTCCTTCAGAACTAGTGACTCCGTCTTTTATTATTTTGTCACACAACGAAACACAAGTACATTGTTCCTGGGAGCTCTTTGGCACTGAACCATCGTCTAAGGGCTTTGAGGAATCTTCATTGCATTCTGAGAAGGAATTTTTCTCTGCAGGATTTTCCTTCTAAACTAGTGACTTCTTCTTTTATTATTTTGTCACACAACGAAACACAAGTACATTGTTCCAGAGAGTTTTTTGATAATGAACAATCGTCTGAGGGATTTGAAGAACATTCATTGCATTCTGGTGAAGGGAGTTTTTCGCTGCAGGATTTTCCTTCAGAACAAGTATCTCCTCCTTTAACTTTTTTGTCACATACTGAAAGAACATCACTCTGATTACTCTTCCTCGTTGAAATGACACGTCCCATGGTTCAAAGTTCCTTTAGTGAATGTGGACTCCCGGAGTAGTTCTTCAGCATTCTTGATCTCTATCTTGCTACCTGGAAATGTATATCGTGTATTCTTGATCAAATGAATATTTCCTACATCAATTAATCTTAATAAATTTTAGGATTCCTTTACTTACATTGATCAAAAAGAGATAGGTTCACGTGAAAAGAGAGCTTTGCGGATTCGGATCCTTCCATTCCTCTTAGTCGTATTTGAAAAAGTGATATTTGGCTCAATAAGACGATTTCTAGTTTTTTTTTTCATCACTCATATTGTTTATTTTATATATGTGGAGGGGTGATTTGATATATTTTGTGTGTTTTAATATAAACAAATCACTTGTGATGAGTCTTTACGCGAAAATTGCAAAGAATGACAGATGGCAAATGTTAGGTGAAATATATATATATATATATATATAGGAATGATTTTTTTTTGGTGGGTTTGATATGAATTAATTCATTAGCAGCTTCTTATACACTTATACTGAATGGATGTTTTTGTTTTATAAATGGCGTCAGACTTATTACGTATAAATAGTATAATAAAGTAACAAAATAACTTTTTACTTTCTTTAAGTAAAAGTGTTTTTTTATTACATTCAATATATAAACAAGTAACCTATTATTGTTGTATTAACAACATAGAACAAAATCTCTGCTTATTATAATTCACCTCCTTAAAACCTCAAAACATTGAATAAAAAAGAAACCTATATATTTTGTTAAAAGGGCAAAAACTCAGATAATGTTGATCAAAAGTAATAAACCTGTTACTTCTAGTAGTGCGCATGTTTTCTGATCATGGAGATAATTTGTCAAGGATGGCGAAGATAACGAAAAACAAACAATAAAGTTCCCTCCATGTTACCATGTAAAATCATTGCCCTTCAGTTTATTTTATACACTAGATGATCGGAAAATAAATTGAATATATTAACTTATAGTAGTTTGAAGTTAGGGAAAAGTTTATATTAACTACCACTAATTTAATAACTCACAAAAGCAAATTTATTGTTTGATTCTCATTAGGTTCCAAGATGGCGACTGATATAGTCTTTATGATATTTAAAAGTATATATTTTGCACCCTTCCTCTCAAGTTCATCAACTTCTTAGTTGAGTTAACTTTCATTCCCTCTTGAAATGTATTAATAATTTCAAATATATCTTCATTTAGGAGGTTTTAATTTTTTTTTTCAAACCAGTTCGTTTATTATGTAAATAAAAAAAATGAGACATTTACATAAAAACCCAAGCAAATGTGTTATAAAACATAAATAAACATTATAGTTAATTATTTTTTTACGGTTTACACACATTTGAATGAATTTGTACTATCTACATATGTGACATGTCGAATAAAGTTGCAGAAATACAGCTTAAATATACTTTTTAGTCCTATTTTTAAGTAGCCCAATTATTTCTATTGGTTAAGACTTTTTATTTATCATCATCACAAACAGTATAGATAAAATGCACATTAGACAATGCAATAACAGATAAAACATAAAATTAGACAGTTGCGTAAAAACAATACATAAATGAACATTAAAGTCCGTTGTCAGCCCCAAGGATATTAAAGTTTTGTATGCCATGGTCGGGTTGGGCTAAAATTAACGAGAGATCTCTCAAGTGAAAAAAAACGGAATCTTCCATCTGAAAAAAATGATTCTGATACAATGTCATGCAGAGTAAATATTTCATTGAAGAGCAGACTTTTCTAAAGAACAAGGATCCTCAAATTTATCCGTGAAAGTATTTATTTTTGTTTTGATAGATTATATCTATCATTTAATCGGAAGAAAAGCGCGGTGTACCCTCCAAATAATTATCTGGATGGAAGCCAAAAAAGGAGAAGAAGTGTCCAATTCCTCATTATTCAATGGAGTGCCCATGTGCGACCAGTTGAGGTATTTGGAGATATAAATCTCCTCCTTCAATCCTTTCTGTGAAGTTTAGTTGTCACAATTCGCCCTAAAAGAGGGCAGTTAGGTAACGTAAAATTATTAAGAAGAGTTATCCTTCTTATTTAAATAAAATTATCAAATTCAAGATATTCTGGCACATCTTTTTGTTTGAGATCGTGTTATATAAAAGACTTTATTATTTTTTAGCTCTGACATTCCGAAAATTTCTGGAAAGGTGAGCTCTCAATTACTGTATTTTGAAGCAAATTATTATCTTTTATTTTGGAAGGCTTTGCTTTCGCTTATATATATATATAGGTATATATATATATATTATATATATATATATATATATATATTATATATATATATATATATATATATATATATATAATAATATATATATATATATATATATCAGGAAACGATCGGGCCCCGGCTTGAGTGTCCTGGTCCCTATTAGGAAATTATTTTCTAAAAAAAGTCGTCACTTTTTCTCAGAGTTTTTTTGTAGCAATTTTTATGTATATATATTTATATAGAGTTATATATATATAAACTATAAATGCTTATATATATATATGAGCATTTGTTTTGTATATATATATATAATATATTAAAAAAAGGTTTAAGTAATTTGACTTATATAAGAAACCATTTGCTTGCATTTAAGTATATGGCCAATATTTAGGTGACCTCTCATCAAATACTTGCACACCCCTGTATTTTGAAAAAAAAATTGTATGCTATTATTTCGTGTCGTATCTTTTAAGGAAATTTATCGATTTTGCAATTTTGTAAAGTCATTAAAGGGTAATATTTCGATACATATTGACACTCAAGTAAGGGACTCCCTAGTATAATAATAAAAGAAACCGTGGACATATTAGGAATTACTTGGGGACGTTATGGTCCTACAAGTAATAATGGTCTACTCTTAACAACTTTGTGGACGGGAAAATTCCTCACTGGATCTGCTAAAAAGGATTGACCTGTACAATTACTGGGTGGTTCCTGCTGTTTGTATAGATCTACAGCCGTTCCTCGGATCGCGGAGAAGGCACTACAGGAGGAAAATATCTGGCTAAATAATCTATTTCATCAAATCTATTTACCGGCTCTTAAACGTCCAAAATCAGATTTGGGGGGAGGACTATCCATGTTATCTAGGATTATTCCCGAAATTTATAGGAAAGTTTTAATTGACCTCTCTAAAAACCCAAATTGGACTGGAGGAAACATATCGATTTTAGCCCGGCCTATAATTGGATTAATTTAGGGACGGACGCAACAAATGACCTCCTAGAAGATATTTCCACCTCATTAGCTGTGATTCAGAGAATAATATGGAGAGGAATACCAAATTTTTATAATTCCTCAACTATTGACATTATTCGTCAAAATAGAGATTTTTTTGTTGAAAGAATAGCTTTATCCTCCAATATCCTCACAATACATGATCTCACGAATGACTCTATCTTCAAGTCCGGAAAATTTGTATTTAAACTTCAAAGGGCGGCAAAAGACCACATAGTCCCCGTTCCGTGGCGTCTAAGAATGTGTTTCTCCTTTGATACGAAAGCAGAGGCGGAAAAAATTGTCGACAAATACTTAAAAGACTTGGATTTGAAGTTATCGTGGAAGAGTAGAATTTTGAGTTCGATTTCCAAAGTTAGCCATGAAAAACGCTTCTCTGCTCAGTTTCAAATATCCACGGGTTGTATTTACTTCAACGCTCAATGTAAAAACTGTGGCAAAACTTATAATTCAATTATTCATGCCTTTTCGCAATGTCCTGTTCTTAAAATCGTGTGGGACTTTATCAGCCTCAACTTTATCGAATCGACGACAAAAATATTACCCATTCTTCTTTTCGGTCTCACATCTAACCTGCGATCTGCGTCGGAGAAAACAAGCTCTAGAAGTTACGTAGCTGAGCACCTTGCGTCGGGGGAAAACTATCGAAACGGAGGAATTGAGATGTGTTCAAATTTCCGCTGCTTCTCGTTATTCTGCACTGGATATCAAGATTCCAGGACGTACTGATTCCCAGTGGAGGTTCGCGGGAGACTTGGTTCGCTAATTCCCCTCATTCTCGGAGAAAACAGTGAATAACATAAAAACTTTTACGTATAAATAGAGGTTTTGTTAAAAGACATTTGTGTGATTAATTTATCTGTATTAGTTTATTTGTCACTGTGTAATTTTTTTTTCGTTTTTAATGCTTTATTTGTACGAAAATATATTCTTTTTAACTACTAGAATGTTTTGACTTTTATATTTTGTGATTTAATTTTAAGCTAAAATGCTTATCTATATATATATATGTAAATATAAGCAACTTCACTAAATAGAATAAGGTAAAAAGAGGGGCTCCTTCAGCCACATATTTATTTATAATACGATGCAGTGTGCCTATGTGTTGCATTTGAAGTTCAAGGAGGCTTTTATTTGAATGGAAAATAAATTACAAAAATGAAAGTCTCGTATAAATTTGAAGAATGCCCAACTTAAGTGCATGAGAAAATAAGAATAAGATGAATAAATTTGGAGCACTTAAAACAACTATGCTTTTATTTATTTTTAATGGCTTTAAGTTTGTGCTTTACTTTTTATTCATTCCGAGCTTTCCGAATTAATATTCAAAACCAAATGACGGTTAAGCCGTTTTATTTCTTGGGTAAATGGATCAATATTATTTGATTTTGTAGTTTCTCCGTTATAACATATTCCTTTAACAAAAAGGATTTTATTAGTTCAAAATGAGTAAGGATAGAGAATAAATAATTACATTTGTACATATGATTCAAAGTTTAAGATATGAAACGTGTAACCCACACAAAGTTTAGGGAGGGACAAAAAAATCAAACACGGCTTTCAATTTCATGTCATGGCTATCGAATATATACTAATTTATTCATGAAAAAAGTTTTAATAAATACAATTGACGAGAATGAGCACCTTTCCTTTTGCGAGGGTGGTAGTAGTTCTTCGGGGCTATTATATATATATATATATATATATATAACGCTTGATATATGAATTTTCGTCTCCTATTTATAGCCACTGATATAAATAGCTTGACCGGGTGCACAACATTTTATTATTAATGACTTTAATTAGTTCATACTTAAGGAGTAAAGGTCCAATAGGTGTCTTTTTGGTTAAAAACATTTTATCAGTAATATGTGAAAATTTTATACACTTTGAAAAAAAAACCTACTAAATTTATATATAGGAAACAGAGTAAAACTTTCACGGCAGTTGTGAAAATACATAAAAGAACATTTTAGTTCACATTTACTGCCCTGAAGAAAAACAACCTTTTTTTGGCCTCATTGGTTTGATGGAATTGCAGTTTCGACTGGATATAAATAAGCATTATAGCGTGTAAATTAGTCATTCGAACATAGGATCTTATCAATGAGGTAAACCAAAATTAACATTCCCTTCTAGAGAGGATTCGAACCAGTGCCCCCAACATTGAGAGTTGAACATCCCTTGTCGCACTGTTTTTTTTTTTTTTGGTTCAGGACGCATTGAACATTTTTAACGTGGAGATACCGTACAAATTGTTTTATGACTGAAGGAAGCACAATCACTTTTGAACCTTCAATTTCCTTGACAAAAATAAGACGTGAGATTGGGAGCAAAGAAGTTAATATTTATTTTAAAATAATTGTTTCTAAGTACAATGAACTCGTTTTATATACAATACGAAACAAAACTATTATATAGCGGAAGGATGGGACTGAATATTTGTTTGTTTGTTTATTTTATATATGCTCCACCACGCCAGAACTTAATCTGGGCTCAGTCGGTAGAGGTCACCCTAAGAGCATGGTGCGGTATTATTAAATTATACTAAATGTGTGATTATGAACCTGTTATACACATAGAGATAAAAAGATATAGAGAGATATCCCTTTCAGATGTATTTCTGTGTCCAATATAAACAAAGTAATTTGATCTACGTCATCGCAAGATGAGCATAGAGATATAATCTATCTCTATGATCAGCTACCGATGACGTAGTACAAATTACTTTGTTTATGTGGACACACAGAATACAGCTGAACGATGTTTCTTTGCTACTGCAGGGAATAAGCTCTCTATATCTTTATATCTCTATGGTTATACACCATTTTCAAAGTCAAATCAGAACATGAATGGTCTATGAACCATTTAAATGGACCGTCCAGGTTCGATGCTTTAGGACGTTTTTTGTGATTTTTCATGTTATTACATCATGATGTAAGTGTATTCATAGGTGCTCCCCGAAATGACCAAACGCTTTCAGGGGGCACATATAAAATATTTTTACTCATCGATTTTTTTAGCCTTTACAGAAATAGAAACACATGTATTCTAATGTTGTTTTGGGAAAAGAGGAAAATTTGAGGAACTCCAATATATAGTTATTAGATATGTTCTTTCCGATCTACTTTGATTTGTGTCCCATTTAAGGGAAACTAATTATTCAAGAGAATTTGTTCAAAAACAATGAATACAAAAATTATTGATTTGAACTTTGCCTATGGAAAGAATGCAATTTGAAGTATTTAGACACTTAGATCCGTGGCTCCTGATCTAATTTGATAATTTCCCAATTTTATATAGCCGGGCATTTCAAAATCATACTAAAACGTCCAAAGACATTGCACCAGAAATTCATATTTAATGTTTTCTATATAAGAGATAAGTGTTGACTAAAGGAAGTAAAAAGCTGGTGTTTCTATTATAGTCGATACTCTCGGAATGAATTTCTTCCAGTGCGGGTGAAGGGATGAATAAAGTTTTTATTTTTAGGTTGATACTTTTAAAAGGAATCTCTTCGGAGTTTGGGCGAGTTAAGGATCGTTATAGATTGTTCATGTTCATTTAGTCGATGCTCCCAGAATGAATTTCTTCCGAATTTGAGTGAATTCCATCATGGTGGCTTCCACACAGTATGGAGCCATTGAAGAGCCTTTCCATCCCACGACGAATGTCTCTTTCGATTTGTATGGTGAGGAGTGGAATGAGAAGGATGAAGAGGAACCCCAGAGTGTATTTGACAATGAGAAAGGTGAAGTAGTCCCTGTGAAGTAGGTCTCTGAGATAAACATATGAATGGGATAGGTGAGTAGGAAAACCAGGGAAAATGATCCGATGAGGAACCAGCTCGGGCCCTTGGTCTCCTGCTTCGAAAGCTCATCTTGGTTCTCACCCGAACAGGACTTACAGATGAAACGGCCAACAAATATGAAAACGATCTGAAAGAAAAGATAAAATAGAAAATATTATTTATAAATTGGAAGAAAAATTATGGAGATAATTTATGATCCTAGTCAATTTCCTCATTCTCTAATAGGTGTACCACTGGCACTAAAGCTGACATAGTAACAATCTGTATAAATAATTCTAGAATACAATGGATTGAGGTCCATTAGAAGGTAAATTTAGTGTTTTAAGGAATGGAATTATTATCTTTGAATAAATGTTCTCACCTCAAGAGTTGTGAGTGAGGTGAATCTTTATTTAAGAATGGAAGTTACATTTTCACAATTCGCGCTCCTTTATTAACAACTTTATTAGAGAAAAAGGACCCCTTTGTAATCCTTACAACGACCCACCTCTTTCCTTTAGCAGGGTTTATTGTTTTGAGGTAAAATTTTAATACACTGGAAGGTTAATGAACTGCATTCTCTTTCTTTATTTCTTTGAAATGATGAATAAAACAAAAAAATGCCCAAGAAATAAAAAAGTATTATTTTATCATGTCTATCCAAATTCAGCGGGGAATGATGTGAAATTTAGCAGGAGCATGGCTGCTTCTTTTGTCCACCCTCTCCCTCCCTTTCTTCTAGTCTTTTATGCTTCAGTTGTGTCTCAAATGCTCAGTCAACAATATGTTAAATAAAGCCTTACTACTGGTCATCTAAGTGTTTATTTCACTTCATAATGTATTTATGTAAGCTCTTGTCGATGAAAAAAACCATTTAGTTTTTAAGCACAATGCTTTACTTTAGATCAGGGATGCCAGGGTGAAATAGGTCAGAGGGCAAGATTGTTTTCAAGTGGGACCTCGGGGGGCCAAATATCCGGTACATTTTTGGCCTGGCAAGACCAAACAACAAACAAAAAGACAAACGTAGATTTAAATTTGTTAATACTGTATCATAATATTAGTTATTTATTAAAAAAACACTTCTCAACCACTGACGTATTGGGCAGAATGTGATGTCCATTCGGGCCGGTTCCGGCCCGCGGGCCGCCACCATGGCACCACTGCTTTAGATGAATACTTTTTAGCGTCTGTTCATAGGATTTTTTTGTACCGTTAATTAAAGATTACATCTAATTAAACAAGTTTGGGCAATATATTTTTTTCGGAATGAATAATGTATTATTTCACAGAATATACATAATTATTGAAACCATGATTATCCATTTATGTTCAAGATAACTTCAGAAATTAGATGCTGTGTCTTCGGATACACGGGCCCTTAGATGAATCGGGATGGGCTCTTGGGTTTCATCTGTCAAAAATATTTCATATCAGGGTGGTAAGCTCATCGTCAATGAGCCATTCTGCCCGTCACAATTATTTCATATTGGGGTTGTACTGCCCGGGGTAATGGGCCATTGAGTGTTGCCCGCTAAAAATAAGACATATTGGGGTGCCAAAATGGCCGCCAAGGGGCTATCAAATTTATTGCATAAATATGATTACAAATCAAACGCTAATGTTTCCTTGGGTTTTTTACCCCATGGATGGTCGATTCAGAGCCCTGATATTCAATAATCGTTGCTGTCGGAGCCAAAGAGCCAATTGGCGTTAGAATTTTAACCCCAATATGCCTTATTATATCCAGCAGAAGTCATGAGCCCATTAGTTGTGAATTTGATGCTTCAAACTCCCATAATTGTGACAGGTAGAACCCAATGGTACATGGACATTATTGGGAGTGAACCCAAATATACCTCATTCTTAACCAGCAAAACCAAAAGCCCATTAGTGAGCATGTGTTAAACCCAGGCTTGTGAGCGTTCAGCTTTTTTTGCGTTCAGCGTTAAAAAAAAATTGCGTTCCGTTCAATGTTTTTGCGCTCAGCGTTCCGTTAGCGTTCAGCGTTCAAATATTTAAAAAAGTGACGACGTTTTTTTAAGAAAAGAATCTCCAAAAACAGTAATGCCGTTTTTTACAAAAAGAATCTCCAAAAAAGGTGACGACATTTTTTTTTTTTTAAGAATTTCCGAAAAAAGTGATGACGTTTTTTTATAAAATAATTTCCGAAAAAAGTCCAATAAATGGTGGGAAAAATGGAACGCTGAACGCAAAACTCTTTTTGTGCGTTCAACGTTCAGCATTAAAAAAAAGTTGCGTTCTGTTCAGCGTTCCGTTCATTTTTGCGTTCCGTTCTCAAGCTTAAACTTATAACTTAACTTAAACCCAATATGCCATAGTTATGACAGCGGAACCGAAGGGCCTATTGGCAGTTGGTTTGTAATCTCTGTTAATTATCAATTATTTGCAGGGCTTATTGTTTTGAGATAAAATTTAATATACTAGAAGGTTTCTGATGCTACATCAAGCATGAATCATTATTTGGTATTGTCATGGAGGAAAATCATCTAGTTAAGATATTGTGGTATATAAAATGATGTAATGACTAAACTCTCTCTTGAAATATAATGACAAAATCCCCTACGGCTGCAAATACATAGGTACAGTGTTCCTGGAGCTTTTTGAGTCGGTCGAACAGCTTGTGTTTGCTCAGATTTTTAATCACACACTGCACGGCTGGTTTGGCTTTCATATACCCCCCGAAACTCATCGTTCCGGAGCAGATACTTCAAAACAAGGACTTGTCATAAAGATAAGAATCTGGGCAGGTATCAGGGAAGATACGGATTATGTTTAAGTGAATCTCGTTGGCTAACTTTCCGAACTAGTACCGAATCAAGCAATACCGAATCAAAAATCAAGTGTCTTCATTAACAGCAGTTAGATGGGGTGCCAGCTATAAATGGCACTATTTATACCACTTGTATGAAATCACTCAACCTCTCAAACCTAGATAATTATGTGATAAAAATGATGTCCTTATGTTGTTTGATTTATTTTCTTTACTTTTTGAGACGACGGACAAGGACCATTATTTATGAGGCATTCCCAATATACATATGTTTTGTTATTAGTTTCATGGAACGTGATAAATAGGAATCATCAAAAGCAGAATATATACAATAATATGCCACAATAAAACTCTCATATATCTCCATCGTAAATACTATTAGATAGAGAGAGAGAGAGAGTCCTACACAGGTACTAAATTGTCTTTATGTCAAAAGATTTCTCATAAACATGTTTTATAAGCTTATAAAAGAAATGAAACAAGAAAAAAAATCCGAAAATTATAATTATATACTTTAATATGAAATTAAAGAGGGAATTATGTGAAGTATGTTATAGTTACAAGACCTAAAGAAGAGAATTCGCATAAAGGAATAAATTGGGGATTGATTTGAAGCTCATATAAATCATAATTGTGGCAGGTATAAGCTGAGGTGTACCAGGCAGGACACTTGATTGAAACTTTGTTAGGGCATAGTAGTGAGATATTTAGGACCTGATGTTCCATGTACGGTAGATTTATAATTCCAAACTTCCAGAATTGTGTCATGTAAAGAACCTTTGTCCACAGAGACGCTTGAAATCGTAATAGGAAAGGGTGGTGGCAGGTGAAACCTGATGTACAGCTGAGGATGCATCCTGAATAAACTATACTTTTGGTCTTGGCAGCCCCATCCTCTCAATGACTTTGCATGATTCCTAATTTTTGCATTCTTATTATATATACAAGTATACAATTATAGGTGGACTGATAGCTAAGTGAAAGGACCGATATATTACCGATAATTAAAAAAAAGCCGATAGCCAGCTGATAGTGAGTATATTTTAACCTTTTCTTATCATGTAATGTTAGAAATTTATTCTTAATATATATATATTGTATATATATATATATATATCAGGAAACGACCGGGACACTTTTTTTCGCTGGGACCCAGGCCGGGACTTAATTTTTCAAGCCGGACCAGGTCAAAACCGGGTCGGCACTTTAATATATTTTCGTTCCTTTGTAATTCTCAAACTAGCAGAATGAAGAACGAACAAAAATATTAAAGTCCTGGCCCGGTGATTTTTAGATACCGGGCCGGGCCGGGTACCCGGTCTTTTCCTGCTATATATATATATACATATATGCATATATATATAAATAAATATATATATATATATACAGGCTTAACAATGACAAAACATATTAAAAGGCATGGAATTGCCAAGAGAGCTATATTTTTGCTTGCAGTAGTTTTTAATGACGTCATACCGGCAAGCAGGAATAACAAAATGTGTAACGCTATTCTTTCCATTCACAATAGCCAAAACCTTATTTTAAAAAATATTTTAATGACTTTAAATATAATAATATCAATGAACATAAAACTAAACATTCCATTTATTCTATTGAATCAAAATATACTTTCCAAGAGTTATTTTACTACAAATTTTTTGATACTCAGTTGTTAGATAGAAAGCAATAAATATAGATCTCCAACATTTATTTTATGAAGCTCATATTTATGAACCATAAAGCTATAGGAAATAACTATACTTTTTATTTCCCAAAAAAAAGAAGAAGACCCCTCCTTGCAATCAGTGAGTCCATATATCTTTCTTTACAAACTTTTATATATTTTCCTACACTCGAAGGAGCTCATCAAAAAAAAACTTCCTTCATAATAACAACGATTATTATTATTTCCCACTTTGGAAGGCTTTGCATAGTACTTAATGAGTGCCATTTGAGCCCCTTGAAAGATACTTTTTAAGTATTTATTTAAACTTATCCAAACATTTTAAGAAGTCACTCAGGAGTTGATGATGGTCGTATTTATTCTTGTTGTATGAAACTTTAATTATAGAATGCATGTCAGGATACTGCGGTATTTTCTTACCTACGGTAAAAATACGTATGTAACGTAGGATTATGTATATTTGTGTTGTTTTCGTTAATCAACTTAAATTGCATTAGTGGAAAGCAGCACGAAAAAGTTCAACAATTAAGTTGAATTAAAAGTAAATAAAATACATTTTGTTAAATGCAGGAAAAGGTGAAATAAATTTAGACTTTTTTACTTTTTTCCACTTTCAGAATTGTTAAATTTTCATACGAAATTGCAAATACATACTTTAATGTGTTATGTATTTGAATTGAAGCAAAAATAATAACAATATGAATTGATTAAAATCTTTTAATTGGTTTAGCTCATAATTAATTCTATTCAATTTGTAAGGTATATTGGTATCTGCTAAAATAGACTAATGACTTCTATTCGTTAATTTAAATAGATGTTTTTATATATATATTATATTGTCTCACAAATAAAATAAGGCCTAAAAACTTAGATTTATCTAAATATAGAGTTATAGAAAGAAAAATCACTGATTCTGGAATCTAGACTAAGTGTAAGATAGTATTATTGAATCAATGTTTGCAAGTCCTCTATGATTACAAAAACTTTTAGTATTCTTTATAAATTTAAATGCTATAAAATCCCCCTCCCACAAAATATGTAACATGTATGGAAAACATTACTTAAAATGTTTGTCAATTACTAAAGTAATGATGTCTTTGGTTCTATATTATAATCTTTATTTACATACATGGTATATGTCTTATAACCCTTATGATTGTTTGAGCTGAATTAACACAGAAATAAAGTTTGTTGTACGTCAGTACAAAAAAACTAAGTGAACTCTTTTTTTTGGTTAAGATGTTTATTTATTAGCTAAAATCCATACAGCGTAAAAATATAAGAATACACTAGAAAGAAGGAGATAAAAAAACACAATCTTAAGACGGTTACGTTAAAAAACAAAACATAAATAAAATTATAATTCCAAATTACTGTCTAAAGATAAAACCATAATATAAAAAGACTTTTTTTAAATTAAATTGTTTAATGTTTTACAGAAAAAAGAATTGAACTTTTAGTATAAGATTAAAAACTATGAATATCAAGTGAGAGACTTGTAACTGCGATCAATTTATCGTTGTAATATCAATGTTCATTTGACATACTTGGTTGCTTTCCTCAATGAAGGATCATTATTTTGTATATGAATACAATAAGAACTGTCCGTTACGATGTATATTTTGTATTGCCTATTGTTCTTTAATTGTTAGAAAAGCTCTTTAGTTAAAATAACCATATCCATTTGTAATATCGAATTAATTAGATTGAAAGCGGAAAATTAAAAAAATAGTCAGGCCAATTACGCACTGTGTTCCCTTTTTTTTATACCTCAAGCTCGTCAACGCGACCAGTAAAAGACATTGCATATGTTATTTGAATATATATACCTTTATTTTGCTAAAAAAACTTAATAGTTTTTATTTGAAACAGTTAATGAAAATTGCACTTGAGGGAGAAAATTGATATAAAAAATACGCAAATCATAATCAAACAATTTAGTTAAAATATGAGCATCAAACATAAAAAACCCAATTATGAAACAATTATAACTAAAACCGATATAACACTATTTACATTAAATATATTTTTCTTTAGACAAAACTTTGAATGACAATTTTCATTATGTTATACTAACTGTTTTAGATTTTTTGTTATTTGGTTATTTAATTGTATATTTGTCTTCTATTTAAAACACTCTTCTCCTTTTGTTAAACAAGAGAAAATTATTACTCTTATAAGATGATGCAGTGTGTTTAAATGATAAATATTTTTTTAAAATTATATTTACAAAGTGTGAAAAATTGTTAGTGACGAATTCTTGTTTTGTGTATATGTTGGTCTTTAAAATATTTTTACAAA
>CP045904.1:3604435-3626566 GCA_013387185.1 Caligus rogercresseyi | reverse complement strand
TATAATCTCCAGCTAGAAACACATCTCTGTGCCAAATTTCAACTCGATCCATCAAGTGTTTGGCTGTAAACAAAAACTGTCGCGTTTTGTGTTCGTTCGTAGAGTATTATTATAATGATGATTATAATAGATAGATAGATAGTGGCATTCATTATTTCTTTCCCTTTTTTATTTAACTTTGATCGCTCTTAAAAATGTAGTTATTGAAGATACATACCAACATGTAGATATCAAATTCTTAGAAGAGTAGTTAAAAAAAATATTTGTTATGAAAAAAAAACCATTTGTTTATCAAAAAAACTAGAAATCCAACTTTCAATTGGCCTTTTTAGCCCATTGTGGCCATAAAGACAATTCTTTTTTGACCATATACTCTCCAGATAGAAACACATCTCTGTGCCAAATTTCAACTCGATCCATTAAGTGGTTTGGCTGTAACATACAAACTGTCGTGTTTTTGTGTTCGTTCGTAGAGTATATTATAATAGAAGATAAAGCCATACTCAGGACATGACTCGTAATGATCTTCAGCTATATTGGACCGCCCTCTGACGACGCAGATCTAAATACTTTTGTTAACAGCATCATGGTTTTTTAAATATACTTAGATACACCACAATAATATCGCCGTACAGTCAACAAAACTAATTAACAACTCATTTGTAATTAGTCTCATTAAAAAACTAGAGGCATATATACACTCATAGAGTGCAAACCTCCGCCGTCACGGGGTCCTTATGAGTCTTCCGAGGTGGATTTTTCACAACTGGGAGGGTAGAGGGACGGGGGAGGGTTCCCCCAGACGGAAAATTCTGAGAGGAAAACACTCCCGGCACCCAATTTCACATCACAGCGACATCTATTGGCAGAGTAGGCTAACTTGACATTTTTGTGTAGTATAGCTCATTTGGCGCCTTAATTTGCACTCAGAGACGCCAAAATTTAATCACTTCTGCTTTTGACATTTCCAACAACTCCACAAAATTTCATCCAAATCCGTTCAGTACTTTTTGAGTTATCCTGCTGACAAACCAACAAACTAACAAACCAACAAACGCCAGTGAAAACAATACCCTCCTTCGACGGAGGTAAATATTATATTTTTAATTAGTCACGTAATTAAGTTACAAAAATATAATGCTATAACAGCTCGTTTAATGTTCGTATTTAAAAAAATGGTAATGGCATTGCATCTACGTGCATTTAATAGGAATTTGCTATTTTTAGTTATCACGTTCAATGCCAACTTAAAAGTGTGAACGTGCAAAGTGTTTGGTCCCCCTCCTTCGTCAAATAGGTGTTAAAAGTTGCACTCAACTCTGCAACAGTGTAAACTCATGCTCGTGTTTCTTTTTGGGAAAAATATGATTTGGTTATGAAATATTTATATTTTTTTATTTAATATTGTATAGCCCAACTAAATATTATATTACGCTATAACTTAAAAATATATCAAACTAGAGGCATATCTACACTCAGAGAGTGCAAACCTCCGCCGTCATGAGCCTTCCGAGGCGGATTTTTCACGACTAGGGAGGGCGTAGAGAGACGGGGGAGGGTTCCCTAGACGGAAATTCCGAGAGGAACACGCTCCCGGCACCCAATTTCACAGCACAGCGACATCTATTGGCAGAGTAGGCTAACTTGGAAAATTTAGTAGTATTTAGCTCATTTGGCGCTCAATTCTGCACTCAGAGATGCCAAAATTTAATCACTTCTTCCTTTTGGCACTTCCAACAACTCCACAAAATTTCATCCAAATCCGTTCAGTACTTTTTGAGTTATCCTGCTGACAAACCAACAAACTAACAAACAACAAACCAACAAACGCCAGTGAAAACAATACCTCCTTCGGCGGAGGTAACTAGAGGCATTATACACTCAGAGAGTGCAAACTCCGCCGTCATGAGCCTCCGAGGCGGATTTTTCACGACTGGGGAGGCGTAGAGAGACGGGGGAGGGGTCCCCTAGACGGAAATTCCGAGAGGAAGACGTTCCCGGCACCCAATTTCACAGCACAGCGACATCTATTGGCAGAGGAGGCTACTTGAAAAATTTAGTAGTTTTAGATCATTTGGCGCCTCAATTCTGCACTCAGAGATGCCAAAATTAATCACTTCTTCCTTTTTGGCACTTCCAACAACTCCAAAAAATTTCATCCAAATCCGTTCAGTACTTTTTGAGTTATCCTGCTGAAAACCAACAACCAACAAACTAACAAACCAACAAACCAACAAACTAACAAAACAACAAACGCCAGTGAAAACAATACCTCCTTCGGCGGAGGTAATTATAATTTTTAATACAATTTTCCTATTTCTATTTATTTTTTTAAATGTATATCTACATTTGTTACTTTTATATAAGAGCTAACTCTTTAGTTAGCTCGTATATAAAAAAAATATCGAGTCGACTTCGGTGTGTCACAAATAGCATAATAAAAGTTTAATACCACACAAATGCTAGCTAAACATAAATAGGTTGGATATTATAACATTCATACTAAACAAACAATTCACAATTCGTAAAGGTATCCTTAAGAAATTACTAAAATTCTTTAAAATCTTATGCAAATATTTTTTCTGATTTAAAGATGTCGACGGAAAAAATCGCAGCAATATCCATCGTAGCATCATGATTTGAATTCGACCATAGGTACTTTAACATATGATCTAAATACCTAGCTGGCGCAGCCAGTATAATGGCTCTGAGATTCTCTTCCTTTAGTGGTTGGTATAGAGTTAGCTTTTGAACTATAAGAGCTTACAGTTCAATAGTCCATCACCCTCGTTTTTGGTGAAGCACTAATTTTGTCCCTTGAAACTCCAAATAAAACGAGTCCTTTAACGTAGCTTTCATTTCCTCTTTTAAGACCTGGCAGATTATTTTCAGGAAGTATTTTAGTATTGACACTGCATGGCAGTCCACAAAGCATGAAGGGTGCTGTTGTACAATTTTCTACAATCTTGTTGGGCTGGTAAAATTTTACACAATTGGTTGAAATTTGCAGTTGAACTGTAAACTTCCAATTGTCGAAGATTCATCGTAAAGATGATACAACTTTTTTCTTCCTCTTGAAAGGAAGAATCGAACACGGTGTATGTTCGAAAGTCGATCCATCTCTTCCTCATAACTTAGTTCAATCATCTTGATATGCCATGGGATGGGCAAAATATAATCTTATCTTGTACGCGCTTGGGGGAGTCGGAATCTTCCATCGTTAAAAATGGCCCGGAAGCTTATATCATGAATTGATAAAACATTGTTACTTATGGCTATTTCTTCTAAATATGAGGGATCACTAAGATTTTTAAAAAAGAGCTTTTGTTTCCTATTTTTTCTTAAAATATCGATACCTGAATCATTAAAATATGAGGGTTTTCTCATCCAAATGATTCGATGTGCTGCTCCCCAAACTGGCGAAATATCTTCAATCATTTATTTGATAAGTTAGTGCATATCATAAGCATATTGTAGAGATCATCCGTATTGTTCTTCTCCAGTCCAGTGTTGGATTTCTTGAAAAGTCAGTAACAATTTTCGTATAGATTTTGGCCATGTTGATGTTGAAGAGTAGAGAAATCCCTCCTCCAAGAAAGCGTTTCGGGCGTTATATGATCTACACGTAATTATTAAAGAACATTTCAGCCATCGTTCTTCTTTCGCGGCCTTTTCAGCAGCAAATAAAGGGTTTACAGAAGCCTAGTAAATACCTATTGGAACCACTTGCATGTTGTACATTCGTACTCTTTTTTGCAAGTTTAAGGTCCTCCATTTAGAGATCCGATGACGTAATTTTTGTTGTTGTATCGTTTACTTCTAGATAAGCCCATGGAGATATAAAGATATAGAGACCTGATTCCTCAATGCAGAGAAACATGTTCTGTTGTTTCTGTGTGTACAAAATAAACAAAGTAATTTGTACTACGGTATCGTAAGCTGATGATAAAGATAGATTCTATCTCTATGATCAGCTTACGATGACGTAGTATAAATTACTTTGTTTATATTGGAAACAAAAATACAGCTAAACGACGATGTTTCTCTGCTATTGAAGGGAATCAGCTCTCTATATCTTTATATCTCTATGGATAAGCCCCACCGCACAATAACTTAATCTTGTATTAGCTGGTAGAGGTCTACCAATAATGTAAAGCATCTTTATAATCAAATTGTTTATATTTGTGACGTGAGAACACTATTTGAATACAGTTTTTTCTTCATTTACTCTTCTCCATTTTTACTTGTATTTTTTTTTTCAATTAGCCCTCTAATTGATGCGATATTTAAGGAATAATTGTCGATGAAGAAGCTAATCAAATGAAAAATTGGCCAGGAATATTGGCATCATCTTACGCGCTCTTGTGTTTTTACCAATCATATTACGTTGTTCATAGTTAATGTACGTTTTCTAATATTAAAATAGAGTAGGCAGTAGTCTCCCTTTTTACATGTATTGTTTTGAATTTAGATCCCCCCTTCTTTTCTTTCTCTCTCTCTTCAAAGCATAATTCTAGCCATTGTTTTGTTGGAGCATGGGATTGGTGGAGTTTCATGTCGATGCTCAGGGATACTAACATAAATATTTTGTAATGATTCCACGACAAATTACGGCCTTCCATCTTTGGAAGGATATTGCGCATTGAAAAACCTTTGATTGCAATAAACAATCGACATAAAACAAACTACAAACATCCAACTAATATGACCGAAAGTCAGTATTTTTATTATTATATAGAACGTATAATCTCAAAAAAAAAAAATGGAAGCATCATCGTATGAAGAAAATATAGCCAAAAAATGTATAATAGTTTTTCTCCTTTTCTTATATTTCGTTCTGTATTCAAATAGTGTTCTCACGTCACATTTGTATAAAGAAGGACTTAAAACTATATTCATCAATATATTAGCTACAACGTTGTTTATGTTTTGGATTGGCTGTTTTGAAATTTCTAGAGCTCAAATTTCTTCCTATAAATTAACAAACAACTTTATATCATGTTGATAGTTTGGATCTTGTCTATTCTTAAGGGTGTATCATATTACGTCCTATAGTTTTATGAACGGAAAAATAAGTGAGTATTGTTTATAGCTACTGAAGTGGCAAACTCTTGATTACGAAAAAAAAATATGTTGTCAATATTGAGATACTGAAATAATATACTAAAATACACACAAAGAATTATTGACTAAATATAATTACTTTTCATTCAGATGTATATTTATTAATGTATGGAGATTGCTTCTTATTTTCCTGCAAATATTTGATTCTACTTGAATATGACTCATTTCATTGTAGATCCATTTTATGTTGAGGAATTTGTTATGTTATGCTTTTTTTTGCCTATATGGTTCGATAGAATTTCATCCGACAGGATATAAATAAGCATTATAGCTAGGAATGGAATCTGGAGCTTAGCCTTGGTGCTTACAGATTCTATGACTGTTTTTGGCCGTGAAAAAGAGTGAGGGATAGAGGAAAGAGAGGAAGGAGAGAGAGAAGGAGAGAGAGAAGGAGAGAGAGAAAGTTTCTCTGACTTTTTCTTTCTCCCTCTCTCTTTCTTTCTATCCCTCTCTTTACCCCTGTCTCTTTTCACGGCAGTCATAGAATCTATAAGCACCAAGGCAAGCACCAGATTTCCATTCCTAATTATAGCATTAAAATTAGTCACTCGAACCTAGGATTTTATCAATGAGGTAGACCAAAATGACCATCCCCTCTCGGGATTCGAACCTGCCCCCCCCCCCAACATGGAGAGTTGAACACACTTAAAAATAATTAGTTTTATAATAAGAAATTACCTATTTTATGTATGAAAATTAGTTCATATTTATTTTTAGCGATTTTTTTAAACAATATTATTTATATTTTTACCAAACACATTTTGCATTCTATATGTATTTTGTATGTGTTATTTTATATACGTTAACAACGATAAATATATAATAAAAACTTTGCTGATGAGAAAAAAATAACATAAATTGTTTTAACCAACATCATTTTGAGCTACATTTAGCCAGTCTTAGAAAAGATAATTTGATAATAGTATCCTTGGCTTTCTGAGGTGGTAGACTGAGGGTAAACAACATTGTCAAAAGGGTTGTGTAATAAAAGGAGTAAGCAAATATACATATTAAAATGCTCGATCTGAAATCATAGCAATCTTGGATTCTACCCAGTAACAAACAAATAAAAACAGATATTTAAGTAAACTTTGTCCGTCTATCCTTAAGGATATCAAGGAAGTAGTTATCGTTAACTCACTCAAAAACCCATCGTTTTGACAGTTGGTAAATATATATTCTATATTTTATGTTCGACAGTCAGATATTTGATCCATTTATCGTCAGATATGATGAAAACAAACTAAAAGTCCATTATTTTCATGAGTTCCTTTATTTAATATATGATATTGGAGGATTTCATTAAAAAAGGTCTATAAGTAATATTGATTTAGGTGCATGAGGAGAAACAATTCGTCATTTATTAAGGACTGTGAGGTATTTTATTCAATTAAATGTCTTTCCGCAAGAAGATATCGACTCCAATATCATTAAGGCATCGATCTTGTTTGGACCCTTCAGGCGAAAACAGAAGCTGGCATCTCATCATAAGGCAATTGAATATTCGCTGTTAAGCATAAAATCTTTAATAGCAAAGAAATTGACAAATCATTCGTATATAAAAATTGAAGACCTCAGAGCTATAATGATTGGGACAGCTGCTCGGTATTGCGCTATGGCAATTAAAATTCCAAGCGTCTCTGCATCTTCGTGGACATGTGCTGGTGACCTAATAAGGTTCATTCCCTCCAATTCCCTCCAATACCTCAATATCATCAAATCTACCATACGTAGACACCGCCGTTACAGATTGAATAGAGATTAAGTTTGTTTTGTTTTTTAGGTGCATATTATATATTTAGTTTTTTTTTTTTCTTCTCTTTAGACAGTAATTTTGAATTACAATGTTCATTTATGTTTCTGTTTTAACGTAACTGTCTTTAGATTTTTTATATATATATTTGTTTACTATGTTATTGTGTATTTCACTATATTTTTTTAGAATAATAAATATATATTTTAACCCAAAAAAAACAAAAAACAATTCGTGTTTTTAAGAATAATAATCTCATCTCTCAATTGTTTTTATATATTCTCAATTTAAAAAAAAGTTAAATAAAGTAATTGTGTATATATTACATATTATTTTAAAATACAAGTAATATTAACTCAATTTACAATTCTAAAATCAAATGATATTTAATTATAGAATCCTCAACAATAAATAGAAAATAGCTCAGTGAGTTAAGGCTGGTTCAACTCTCAATGTTGAGGGCACAGGTTCGAATCCACCCGAGAGGAGGGAATATCAATTTTGGTGGACCTCATTGATAAGATCCTTGGTTCTAGTGACTAATTTACACTCTATAATGTTAATTTATATCCAGTCGGATGCAGTTTTGTAGAAGTAAATATGGGGGAAAAAAATTAAGCAGAGTTTGAATATTTTTTCATTATTTTGTTCGCACCTTAAGTGTTGCGAGTGAAGCAATGTCTTTATGGATATTCACTCTTATTTCTTTCAACCAATTGTGTTCGAGGAGAAAAATATCTATTTTTATTTTCCTCTTCGATTCGACTATCATTTTCTTAAGCACCCCTTACTTTGATCTAATCAATTGAAGGGTTGGCCTTTTTGTTACGACGTCTATATGCTTTCAAGGCCTAAATACTTGTTTTATTTATTTACTAACTGTATCAAATTATGTTGATTTGATGAGTTACTGTTGTATTTTTATTGTAGTAAAACCACAATAACATAGAAACACATAAATGCTGTGCATCCCTTAGGCATTCCTCCACATTATCTTTGATGATTCATGGCATGCCATTTCCAAATTACGGTTAAACAAATGTACCAAAAGGAAGTTAACTATTATTTTGCTGAGTGAAAAGTTTTTTCCCCCTTTACGTATTCGTCATAGTTCTAAGATAAAGGAACCTCTGCAGTGTGTCGTACTCATAGATAAAAACATAGAGGGCTTATTCAAAGAAATACTCGAGTTTTTCAGCTTTCCAGGCTCAAAATGAATGTAAATGAATGCTACAAAAGTCATACTTCCAAATATACCGTACCGATTGTCAATCGGTACGAATATCGTTTAATCGGTTCAATACTATATATATATACATATATATATATATATATAATATATATATATATATATATATATATATATATATATATATATCAGCGCTGCGACTACCGAATGTAAATCGGTATTCAATACTTCCGACGGTATATTCAAAATATCGAACCGATTAAACGATATTCGTACCGATTGAGAATCGGCACGGTATATTTGGAAGTATGACTTTTGTAGCATTCATTTATAGACATAAAGATATAGAGAGCTTATTCCCTTCAATAGCAGAGATACATCATTCAACTGTCGCTTTGCCCAAGCGCTTCCTTGTGTGAAGAACTGGAACTTCGAAAATAAATAAACAACTATAACTTATAGTATTAAAGAGCAGATACATAAATATACATTCAATATAACTTTATGCTATGTATTGAATACCTGAGTACCTGAAAGTGTATTTAATATCGGACAATAAGATATATAGCTTCCATTTCCTACAAATCCATGTAAATATATAATTTATATATTATTTTATGTATGTATTAAATTCCAAATAATATCTAATAAATTATAACAAATGGTGTTTGATTTTCCTTTGTTATAAACTGTCTGATATTAAATGCATATGAAGAAGTAAAAGCAGATACATCATTAAATTTCTCTCTCTCTTCTAATCTGCTAATATCGATCGATAATGTCGATATATAATAAAATTTACCGAATATCGAACGGCGGTCTATTTTTCTACCGATCCCAGCTCTGATAAATAATATATTTATAGTCCATATATAATAATAGATATATATATACAAAGAAAAAAATTGAGTGTGTAATGATAGCATATTTCATAGCTTGTTTGTATCAATTAACTTCACTCGCCTGTAGAAGATGACTTGTTCGCTTCAGAGTAAAATAGTATTTTTAAGTTTAGTAAACCTTTGAATGATAAATCAAAAATTACCTTGGTTGCATTCTATCAATTCAGAATTCAGTACAATCTGAGTTTACATCATATGATTCAGAGCCTGTATTGACCTATAAGAAATCGATTATGAAAAATAAATAATAATGTGTTTCTTAGATGTGCGTCAAGGTATCCTCTAAAAATTTTACTTTGTCTCTGACGCATTTATAATCCATTATATGCGTCATTTTGTACGCGAGATAGGCTTTTTTAATGTACATATAACTCTCTACTTATTAAATTGACATGATTTAGTATACCAAAATATTAAAGCTGGTTTACCAAGCTTTCATTTGATATGTTTGGTGTTCTAAAAATCGCTATACTTTAAGAGATATTAGCAAATACATTTTTGCACATACTCTCCCCAAAAATTGATCTTTTGATATGAGAATATACAATTACCACTTGGTAACTGCTGTTACTGTTAGCTGAGAAAGAAAAAAAGAAGGGAGAAAAGTGAGGCAAAATACTCTCTCCCTTCTTTTTTTCTTTATCTTTCTATCCAGCTAACAGTAACAGCAGTTACCAAGTGGTAATTGTATATTCTCATATCAAAAGATCAATTTTTTGGGGAGAGTACGTGCAAAAATGTATGTATAATATATATATATATATATATATATATATATATATATATATATATATATATATATATATATATATATATATATATAACATTAAGTGTCTCCTCAACGGACCCAAATGTTATGTATTAAACTAAGGAATACTAGATGTACGAGGTAAGAAGATAAAAAACACACGCCTAATTTTTCAACAACATGCGGTCATCATTTTTAGTATTGCTTGGTCATGTATACGTGCTTGATCTTGCTCCAATAGACAATCATGGTGAACATGTGTTGCGCCCCTGGATGCAAGCAGGGATACAAGAGCACCCCAAAAGATCCTTCGGTGACTTTTCACACTTTCCCCAAGAAGGTCTCCATCCTTTCGGAGTGGATCAAAGCAATTCCTAGGGATACATCTAACTAGATACCAACATCGAGTTCAAGAATATGTAGTCTCCATTTCCTTCATTCAGACTTCGTAACAGCTTCTGAGGAACTTTATCATAAGTTGACATCAGAAACTTTGCCTTCAGGGTTCACTCTAATTCAACTTCCAAAGGTGTCACTTGTGAAGATGGTTTCAACAGAGAACGGAATGGACATTTCTTTAAGTTTGGAAGTCGATGAAGATCTATCCTTCCAAATGTATCACCGTCACTCCCTTCTGGAAAAGAGCTTTGTATCCCACTGTATGACGTCGATTAAAAAGATCCGTTCAATCACTGAGGCTCTTAATATATCTGCTTATTTGGGGTCGAGGGATCAAATTCCGGACAAAGAAATGTTCGAGGATATTCGTGCTCGGCTTGAAAGATACATCACTCGGCTGAATTAGAAGAAGTTCATTATTCAAAGCTCTCATTCATTTTGAGCAAATGAATCTTCTTTTCAAACCGCGAAGTGGAAGAAAATATTCTCCTGGACTCCTTTCTTCTTGTTTGATGTGGCAAAATATCAATTCCGGCCTTTATGAACAACTTCATTCCTCTAATGCAATGTCGCTTCTCTCTCCAAGATACCTGAGATCGATTGCATGTTCTGTTACTGTGGATGCAGGACTATCATCATCGACAATCCGATACCTCCAATCACGAATCCAAGACCTTTACGCAAGACAAAAAGACGTCACATTGATCATTGATGAAGTTCACTCTGCTCAACGAATTGAATTCGTCAGAGGAAAGTTTCTGTGCAACGAAAAAAAATCAGGCCACGAAGACCGTTCTCACATTTATGATCAAATCGGTTGGTGGGAAATACATGGACATCGTCGCACTAGTTCCAGTAGTGAACTTAACAGCTGAACTGTTATTTAATCAGTATACACGGATCATGAAAACCCTTTGGGAAATCGACTTTATCGTGTGGCCTTGTCTGTTGATAATCACACCGTAAATAGAAGATTTTACGCCCAATTTCTATGTGAAGATCATCTACAGACATGGATTCCTCATCCCCACGACAGTTCCAAACGCGTTCACCTCCTCATCGATTCAGTCCACAGTTTCAAAAATATTTACAACTGCTTCCAAAGGAAAGACTACCTCGAATGCCCCAATATCTTCTTCGCGGACTCACCCCCTCTTCGTTCAAAAACTTCGCTCACATTCGAGAAGTTCACAAGATTGAATCCACATTCAAAGTGAGATTAGCTCATAAGCTATCGCTCAAAGTGCTTAACCCAACATCTATAGAGAAGACTAATGTTGAATTAGCGGATGCTACATTCCATGAATCCACCATCGGCGCTCTGAAGTTTTACTCAAAGGATAAGCTAGCATTCTTGCAGTGGGCAGAGTTTGCTGAATTTGTGGGGAATTATTGGAATGTTGTCAACATCAAAACGCTGCAAGTTGGACTTTTCAAGAGGGATGAGTTAAGGAGGCCAATCTCTAAAGTAAATAGCATGGCTATTGGATTTCTTAGAGAATTCACTTTTTTGGAGGAATGGCAAAAGAGTGGTCTTTGGGGTCTTATGGATGAAACTTTTTTGGCAACAGAACACACTTCTCTTGCATTGGCGGATCTGATCGAGTATGTTTTGGAGGATGATAATTTCGTCTACATTCTTCTGTCTTTGTTTCAGTCTGACCCGATCGAGAAACGGTTTGGGTGGTATCGACAACTGAGCGGAGGGAACTATTTCATCTATGTCCGACAAATTCTCGAGGCCGAGAAAAAAATTAGAGTTCTTTCCTTGGTGAAATATTCAAGCATGGAATTCTCTAGAGTGAAAGAACTTCTGTCTGAGGACCAAGTTTTTGAGAGCATGGAGACTAAGTGGATGCCAAGTGATCTTGAAAGTATTACCACCAAAGGAGAATGCAATGCCCTCTACTTCGTTGCTGGTTTCATCGCATACTCCATCAACAAAAAAATATCGTGCTCATCTTGTAAAGTCATCCTTACTTTGAAACACACTCCTCCTCAAAGTGTTATTCGGTTGGAAGCAGATCGGACGAGGAAAAAGTCGAGCTTGGGAGGTTCACCAAAATCATGAGCAGAAGTGGATTATCCACTCCATTGTATATGACATTTCTTACCTGTGTTCATGCCTATTCGCATCTTTACTTTATATCAACTCACGACGACAAGATAAGATCTTCAAATCCAAGGGACACTTTTACCGGAACATTCGTTGAAAAAATGTTTGACAGCACGGAAGTGATCATCAAGACCATGTTCAACAGCCAATGTGAAAAAGGGCATAAATGGGCTGGTCATCTTAAAAAAAATAAGTCAAATAATTTTCAATGTCTGCAGTAAAAATTTGGTTGCTCAATTAAACGACGAGATTCATGATCAAAGTCGCAAAAGAGCAGCCAAGAAATTGAATCTTAAGGAAAGAAAGATTGCTAAGCTCCTTTCAAAAGCTTAATTATTTTATTGAACTCTTTTTTGGTGTCCTTTTTATATGTATGTACAAGGTTGTTTCGGATAATGATGCGAATCAGTTTATATCTTGCAAAATATTGCATCAATCTTCTTAATCATAGACTTAAATTAAAGTTCAGACAAATTGGATGATTTCTTTCTTATTTATCAAAACCGGTTTAGAACTTTGTTTTTTAAAGAAAATCAAGCTTTTGTTTTTGTTATTTCGTAACATTGGGTCAAATTTTCTCAAAAAAGAGTCATTTCGCGCATCCACAAGCTCGGATTTAGGAGCACCAACGTGGAAGTGGGCTGGCGATATAATCAAATATGTACCTGAAAGATCAAAGCTCTACATAAGCACCATCAAAAGGATTTTAAGAAGACATCGTGCTTTTTTAAACCAATCCAATAAATGATTTGTCCTTTTATATAAGGTTATTCTTCAGGGCAATAAATATGAACTACAATGTTCATTTATGTATTTTCGCAACTGCCCTGAATAGTTTTACTGTTTCTGTATATAATTTTAGTGTATTTTATTTTACACTGTATAAAATTTTGCAGTCAACCGAATAAAACTTTTTTAACCGTTAAAAAAAAGTTCGTTGAGGACCTCGCCAAGGCCAGGAAGACTCCAAAGGAGATCAAGACCATGGTCGACACGGCCTTTGAGGTCTACAGCATTTCCCAAAGCCAAATCTACCGCATTTCAGCATTAGTTAAGGCCGGGAAAGACTCTTCAGACAAAAGGAGCACGAACGGGAGGAGGAAGGTCCGTACTGACGACTTTATTGAGGCTGTGAGGGTGTACGTGGAGGCCGACCGACAATGGAGGAACTGGCTATCAAGTTCGAGACGTCGATCAACATCATTTTCCACGTCCTCCATGACGATCTTGGGCTCTCAATCAAGTAAGCAAGATGGACCCCCAAGATGCTCAAAGAGGATCACAAAATGAAGAGAGTGAAGTGCGCACAAGCCTTGTTGAAACTCAATTTTGAGCTCAGATTGGGGTTTCTGGACAAGATTGTGACGATGGATGAAACCTCTGTGTTTTTCTTCACTCCTGAGTCCAAACGAGGGTCATCACAATGGCTCCCAAAAGGCTCCAACCCGCCCCTGAAGTTCAAGCGTCAAGAATCAAGGAAGAAACAGATGGTTCTCAGCTTCTTCGACAACTGCGGCGTGATCTTCCAGCACTATCTCCCGATGAGGACCTCCGTCACCGCGGCCGTGTTCAAGGATGTCATGAACATGTTCAAGGAGAAGCGACCTGAAATGGCCAAAAGAGACTGATACTTCCACTTCGACAATGCTCCGTACCACACGGCAAATAGCACGAAGGAATTCTTAGCCAAGAAGGGGATCAAGGTCATCGATCATCCACCCTACTCTCCTGACCTTGCCCCGCAGACTTCTTCTACTTCCATGTCATGAAGAAGATGCTCGAGGGCGTGGAGATCGTCGACAAGAGCGTCCAGAAGGAGTGGACCCGGGTCGGGAGGGCCATCCCGGAAGACAGGTTCCGTGAGGCCTTCAGGAAGTGGGTTGAGAGGTGGGAGAAATGTATTCGAATCGGCGGAAGTCATGTGGAAAAGATTTGTTTAAGTTGTTTTCGTTATAATTGAAATTATATTTTATGAATATTATTTTTTCGCAGGTTTATCCAAAACAGCCTCGTACTAATGTATTAATAAACTATTATTCATATTGGTTCCCGACTCATTTATTTCATTTACATATAAATTTAAACCTTCATCAGAGCATTCAAACAGTTCAATTTATTTTAATATTTAAAATATATACGATCAATAAGGGAAGAATAATTTAGACATTAAGTAAGGAGTTTTGTTTGTTTTGTTTTGATATTTTTATATATTTTTTTTACTCTAGCAACATAGATACCCCACCGTGCGGTTATGTTCTTTACCTAAGTTGTGTGCTGTTTGTATATGTCTTTGTGTAAAAGAGTAATAAATATTTCTTAACTAAAAAAAAGGGAAGAATAAATGCCCGCATCATGTGCGCGTAAAATTATTTCTTCCTTTTCATGTGTCTAGTATTCTATGATTAAACCTATGTAGTATTTTTTCAATCGCCTCTCATGTCCTCAATTTCAATGGTATAATCAAATAATTGGGTGAAAAATGTAGGTAGGATATCAAGTATTCTCAATTAGTTTTTGTTATACATATATGTATATATATATATTACATTGTCAATATTTTTGCTTTGTACTTACATAGGTCTTATTTTTTATTGACATTCTTAACCTACTCCACTGACATTCCTTTTTATTATAATTATGACTATGAAACTATTTTTTTATTAAATATGCTTATGAAAAGCATTAATATCCATCATATTAAAAATATATGGTATTTAGTGCGATATGTTTAGCTAATAAAGGGTTATCAACCAAATGTAAGACTTCATGAAATAGGAACACTGATCCATGAAAGCCACCAAACAATAAAAACAAGGACAAAAAGGTGAATATTGAGTATCTTTTATCGTATTTATACATTAATATACTAATATTCCCTCATGTTATCCCTAAAACAAACGAACCAAACTAATAAATGAAGGCATTATAGACTGATTAAGAAGGTCAATGTCGGAGTCAACAACTGATGAAGCAATACTTATTATCCCTTGAAGTCTTATGTCCAAGCCCTATTGAGGAGACAAAGGGGACACAGTGACGTAATCGTAATGGAATAAACATTAAAGCTTCTTCTAAAGAATCAACATCGTCTGACGTCACAGGATTTTAGTGTAGGATTTCCCTTCTTCCATTATCTAGTATTCTATAGCACTGTGGATCATATTTCACTGTTCACCAAGCATTGGCTGCCATTTTAATTACATTGATGACGTCTTCATGTTCAGTATATCCAGTTATTAAATAGGCCGATGCCAAAAACAGTTTGCAAACTCTGAATTGAGTTGGCAGGAGTGAGCGAACTGAGTTATAAATGAAAGAAGGGGGATTGTGAATTGCCCACATGGATATTTGAAAGCAGTTGAGCTTTTTAGACTCTTAAAAAGAAATGGCTTTCGTTGCAAGAACTTATATTCCATAGATAACACCTTGTTGAATGTCAATGGACGGATTGCCAGCTGTTTGGAAATCATATGAAGCCATCAGATCTGTTAGGAAATACGATATAAACTGCAGCCTGATGCAAGGCTACTTTCCTGAAGATTTCTTCTCTTCAAAACGATACCTTGATCCTCGCTACAGATGAAGTCAAGCTTTTTTCATTATATTTTTTAACACATTTAAAAATTGGACTTAAGATTGTACAAAATAATGCCATTTTCAAAATACAAATGTATTGGGTTTGATTATTGATTATATTCTCGTATGATTATTTTTATTTAATGTGAGTCATTGTGGATCTGCACATGGCTTTAAACATTTCAAGTATTAATTTATTAATTATATTTATATAGAATAGAAGTCGGATTCAATGCAACATCGTAGCAGATTTTAATGAGAAGCCATTTGAAATTAACTTGGAACTGGCGTACCATTAAACAGTAGATCGACTGTTTGGCCATCCCTGATATAAGAGAATGTTGTGGACGTGCATAGATCTATATATTAAGATAACAAACGAGGGCCTTTTTTCTTAAACTCTTACGGATAACACATTATGAATCTAAATTAACAGAAACAATCAACGAAATATGTTTCTCTTTCATACTTAAGAATGAAACTCCAGCATTGATTACATGGAAGAGAGTGTGGCGATTATAGAAGATGTATGATGTCACAAGAGTTATATGTCCAAAGAGGTACGGAAGACTAGATATTTAGCCTATAAAGAATGTGTACTTATATAACTTTTGTATTCTCTTGATTTAAGAAATTAACATACAGATACTCTTTATTCACGAGAATAATTATAATTTTTTTACAAACGAAAAAGTTCCTCTGAAATTATTTTTATTACTCAAATCAATACATTTGTATTGGCCAGCGTATCAATAATAGTGGAGCTTGTGCCGAACAAAATCCTTAAACAAATGGTTTGGCAATAACAACCAAAGAAAACAGTCGTTCGGCATTTATGGAGGGTACCGCCTTAAAGAAAAATATATCATTTATGGAGGATTTAAAGAAAGCATTCATAATACAAAACATATCAAAGTATTTGACAAGTATATTTTTTTTTTCAGAATCCGACTGAATAAGCATACTTGCATATAGATTAGTCACTCGAACCTACAATCTTATTATGATGTCGATCAAAACTGACCTTCCCATTTCGGGAGGATTCGAACCTGGTTCCTCAACATTGAGAGTTGAACACGCCTTAACGCACTTGAGCTTTGCACTCCCTATTACAACACATAACTAGAGGCATGTATACACTCAGAGAGTGTAAACCTTCGCCGTCACGGGTCCTTATGAGCCTTCCGAGGCGGATTTTTCAAGACTGGGGCGGCGTAGAGGGACGGGGGGGGTTCCCCTCGACGTAAATTCCGAGAGGAAGACGCTCCCGTCACCCAATTTCACAGCACAGCGACATCTATTGGCAGAGTAGGCTAACTTGGAATATTTATTAGTATTTAGCTCATGTGGCATCTTAATTCAGCACTCAGAGATCCCAAAATTTAATCACTTGTTTCTTTTTGGCATTTCCAACAACTCCACAAAGTTTCATCCGAATCCGTTACGTACTTTTTGAGTTATCCTGCTGACAAACCAACCAACAAACCAACGCCAGTGAAAACAATACCTCCTTCGGGGAGGTAATAATATATTTTGAAAAAGGACTAATTAGACTACGTGACTTTTTTTTCACTTCATCACTTATTATGGAATTATTATCGAACAAGATAAAGAAATAAGTAATTGATACAAATTGAGAGAAAATATGGATAGAGTTGCTGAAATCAGTTAGATAAACATAAAACTAGAAAATTCGTTGTTTGATCCTTCCTTGCATTATTTTCGGCAATGGATAGTAACTAATATCTTAACCACTTCTTATACCCTCGTCAATGAATGAGGAGTTGCATCTTTTTGCAGGGAATACAAAGAGACAGATGGTGTTTTGTAGCCGAGTGAGAAGCAATCAAAGATACGAAAGAAAAAATGCATATAAAGTTTATATTGAATGGGATATATTTAAAAACTTTCATTTATTTGGACCCTTAAAATACAAAAAAACTACTTCTTAATAAAGTTTAATTTCTCCAAAGTACAAAAAAAATCATTCTTCAAAATCTTATAAGTTTTTTAAATATAAATAAAATAAATAAATGCCCTCCAAAGGGAAGTTTTTGTTGAAAATCATTAAGAAACTTTTAAACTTTTAGCTAAGGTTTAGTTCCCCCCCCCCCCCCTCCGAAGAGATCAATCACTTGTCCTTTTAAATCACAACGTTGCCTATTTTGTCTTTAAAATATTATGATTTTGAGATAAAATAAAGTAATTTCATACTTTTTTTACAAACAAAATTAATGGATAAAATTTCCATTTTTAAAACAAGAGAAAAAATTCTATAGACAAGTTTAGGTTAAAGAAATTCATTTGTACTGCTCTCCACATCTTCCAGATTCATTTGACAGTTTTGCAACTGACGCTCAAGTTGTTCTAATGCCTAAGGATGCTATAATTGATTTTTTCGAGAAAGGAAGATACAAAAATGTTGGCATTGCACAATGATATTTTTTAAATTCCGCAGTCTATAAAATAATATACAAGCATAAAAAAGAGAATGTATATAAATGATGTTAATACGTAAAAAACATAATAAAACATTATGATGATGGCTCAGTTTTTAAATGCTCTCTTTATTTTATAACAAAATCTGTGTGTTTTGCATTTTTAAATTTACAGTCTATGATTATGTACTTTGCAGAGGCACGTCATTATTGTAACATCCCCATTAGCCTTGGACTACGACATACCCACTAGTATTTGTATATATTTTTTAACAATGTCCAAAAAGATTCTAGCAATGAAATGATCCTGCACATGTAAACCATGCTAAAACGCTATTTTAATGAAATGTTTGGAGTATATAAATAAAATTACCATATTTTTGTTTTGGTTCATATTATAAAGATTTAATGTACTTCACTATGTTTGAGATAGATCAAATGAATACATTATTTATTCACATTTGATGCAAATTATGTTGGAAATGGCTATTCAGTACTTAAAAAAGAACTATACTTTGAATAGGGCTAAACATGAGAATCGTGGAGGAAATATTTGATATTAAATTGTTTTAATATATATATATGATATATATATATATACTATATATATATGATATATATATATCTATATATATATATGAATATATATATATATACAGGAACGGAGTGGGAAGATTTTATCCACTGGCAATTATGCCTCGCCGGCCTTATACAGGCCCCAATATGCATTGGAGGCTGTCAACGGTCGTTTATATTTCTTGAGGCCATCGGCCCCGGAATAGTCCCGGTACTCACGCTGGCCACTCCACCATTTTATATTTACATATATATAGTTGGACAATATTTCACATTTTACTATTTACTATTTATATTTGATAATTTTTGAAAATTATATTTATATAGATATATAAATATATATATATATATATACATATATTGTAACTGACATAAAAATCCAAAACATTAGAGCTAGTCTGTATCATCTGCAGAGCAATGATCTTATAAAAAGAGAGCATCGAACACTTAGGTGTTATATTTTAGATTCTGACTGTAATTGGGTGATGTTCTTCCAGAATTCTTTTAGACCTGAGAACCAGAATAAAATATGGCCAAGACTTATCACCGACGGCAGATAAGGTTTTTGGTGAGGAGATTCGGTCTCCGGGCACAAGTGGTGTCAAATGAGAAACAAAAATAATACACCCACATAAATTTAAAAAAATGCCCCAACAAATTGTTCATATAAAAACTTATGCAAGCATCTTATGTTGATGAATTAAATCTATCCATTAACTCTTCCTATTTTAGTGGACATTATAAAGTTATGTTTTAGGAAATTACGTAAGCAATTTATAGTCGAAATCGATGGTAAACAAAAAATTTCTATTTACAACCCTAAACCCAGTGTTAAATTGAGTAGGAAAGTATTGTAGTGATATCATACCTGCATTATTTAGATTGTATGTATACATTATTTTGTCTGTTCTCTTTCTCTTTTTGATATTTCCATCCTCACTTGTTATTTTCTAATAAAAAAAAAGATGTATAGTGGAGTGCTTCTTTAATGTGCCACTGGGCACTATATATATAGTCGACAATTGCTAGTTGTAATCACATTTACAAGAAAAAAATATTAGTTTTTCCTAAGCTTATAAATGGATACTCTGACACCTCTTTCAAAGACAACCAAATGGTTCCCTTGGTGTTTTTAACATAGAGTGCAAATTATCTTAGTAAGGATCACAATTTTTTCTAAGATACGAATGGTAACAGCTATGTACTTGTTAAGTAGATAAAATGTACTGGAGCCCCTGAAATATATATCATATATATTTTTTTATGTGTGTGTTGTTCAACCTTCGAAAGGAGGAGATAATTGTACTTGAAACATAAAACAATATGTCTTGTTTTCAGCTTTTAAGAGTCATCATGCACATTTGTTTAACTTTTATATTTTTAAAGGGCTCATATATTTGGAATAATTATGTATAAGACGAATTAATGGAAACATACATATAAAAAATAAACTATTATATATATATATAGTATATATAAGAAGCCGGGTGAAGAGCAAAAAGGGCCGCGACTTTTATTAAAGCTAATTTTTTGTTGTCCTAAAGAAAAGTATTTAGCACCCCTAGAAAGTACTCGTTTTGTTCTGTTAAGTGATTGAACCAGTTTTGCTCTATCTTCTTTTAATGAACTGTAATGTGCATTCTTCTCAAACAAACAAATTTAAATCAAGCGCATTTTAAAAACAATGGCGCTGCATCTGAGTTTGGACCTCAAAGAAGGCTTGTCGCCGTTTTGAACGCCGGAAGGATCGTAAAAGAGGTGCCCTAGTACTTTGGGTCCCCGGAGAGGAAGGTGAAGAGGTGTTGCCCAGGGGGCATCGGCGAAGAATGAAAGTGGAGGTAAGAACAAAATTCGGTCGGAAGAGTTCAAGCAGGCTCTTACAGACAAGATTGCTGTAAACTCCGAGGTCAGTGCCAGAAAACTGGCTAGAGAGGCTGATGTTGACCTTTCCATCATTTGTTTGCCCTGAAATACCTTGGTTTAAAATTAAAGAGGATCCTGGCAAATGGAGGCATACCTCTTAACGATTGAGAGGGAGTTGCTGCATATGAAGGCCTGGTTCAGTGGATCATCAAGTGAAATGGTTCAAATTAATTTAGAGCGCCAACGTGGAAATGGGCTGGCGATATAATTAAATATGTGCCTGAAAGATCGAAGCACACATAAGCACTATCAAAAGAATTTTAAGAAGATATCGTGCTTTTTTAAACCAATCCAATAATGATTTGTCCTTTTATAGGATATTCTTCAAGGCAGTAAATATGAACTACAATGTTCATTTATGTATTTTCGCAACTGCCCTGAATAGTTTTGCTCTGTTTCTGTATATAATTTTAGTGTATTTTATTTTACACTGTAAAAAATTCGCAGTTACCGAATAAAATGCTTTTAATCGGAAAAAAATTAATTGAGCAAATGTTTACTATTTAATGAAGTTTTAATTTGCAAAAAATGGCAATAAAATTCTTTGTTTCCTGCTCTACCATGATCATTTGGATTCAGATGTGCGTCACCTGGGAGTCGCTCCATATTGGGCCTTTGATTTCATACTTGTATATGTTTGGGGAATTTATGATATTAATAGTTTAATCATATCTATAGTAGATCACAAACCTCCGAAAGAATACACTTAATTCATTAATTCTCTCCAGAGATATAGTTGACTAAATTATTCATAAAATACGGCCTTTTTTGCTCCTTCACCCGGTACATATTATCTGAGCTAAAAAGATGATTCCAGCAGCGGTCTTCTATCCAGCTCTCATGAATAAAAAGTCGAAATACATGTAAATCCTCATAGACGTGGGCTGGCGACATGATAAGGTTTTCAATGCATCAATCTCATCAAATTGAAGATATCACTGTTTTATTTAAATATTAATATTTTTGTAAGTGAAAGGAGATAAACTATATTTTTTAAACGTTTTGAATGACGGTATTTATTCTTATTCTTTTAACATATCTATTATTTGTTTTTCTATTTTATATGCAGTTTTGAACACACACAGTACATTTTAAAGTAATAATATATATTATTTATATGTCTTACACATTAGTCTTATATATATATATATATATATATATATATAATACATTACAGTTTGAAGGTGAAACTCTATACTTGCTTTAAATCAAGGTAACTTTGCTACATTTACAAAGTGAACAGAAACTCATCATATCCGCACTCCAATTTAATGGAAAACTTTTTGTGTGTATTGGCAATATCAAACTAATTTGAAATGCTTTACAGACAATAAACATTCTTTTTTCATAATAAAATTCTTGTAAACGCATTCTAATATCTATCGTA
>CP045904.1:3589760-3604335 GCA_013387185.1 Caligus rogercresseyi | reverse complement strand
GCATACATATCCTTATATGCGTCAGTTTTGTAACGCAAAATATAGCTTTTTTAATGTACATAAACTCTCCTATTTTTAAACTTCACATGATTTTGAGTATACCAAAAAAATATTCAAGCGGTTAACCAAGCTTTCATTTGATATGTTTGGTGTTCTTAAAATCGCTATACTTTAAGAGATATAAGCAAATACGTACGTCCCCCAAAAATTGTCTTTTGATATGAAATATACATTACCATCTGGTAATAGTGTTAGTGTTACCTGGATAGAAAGAGAAAGAGAAGGGAGGGGGATATTTTTACCCCCTCCCTTCCTTTCTCTTTCTCATCCAGGCAAACTAACAGGCGTTACCAATGGTAATCGTATATTCTCATATCAAATAATTTTTGGGGGACAGTACGTATGCTTATATCTCTTAAAGTATGGCGATTTTTAGAACACCAAACATATCAAATGAAGCTTGGTTAACCAGCTTTAATATTTTGGTATACTAAATCATGTGAGTTTAATAAATAGAGAGTTATATGTCCTTAAAAAAGCCGATTTTTGGTACAAAATGACGCATATAATGGATTATGTATGCGTCAGAGACAAAGTAAATTTTTGAGAGGATACCTTGACGCAAATCTAAGAAACAAATTATTATTTATTTTTTTCATATCGATTTCTTATAGGTCAATACAGGCTCTGAATCATATGATGTAAACTCAGATTGTACTGAATTCTGACTGATAGCATGTAACCAAGGTCATTTTTGGATTTATCATCTAAAGTTTTACTAAACTTAAAAGTACTATTTTACTCTGAAGCGAACAGTCATCTTTACAGGCGAGTGAAAGTGAATTGATACAAAAAAGCTATGAAATAAGCTAACAATACTCACTCCCTTTCTTGCTTTGTTTTTACTGAAAACTTTGTTTTATTAAAAACATCAAACATACGTCTGGTAGTAAATTAGATTTCCTTTAATTATAATTATTATTGAAGTCTGTTACGTCCACCATTTTGAAGAAATTTGCGGGAAACTATTTTTTACTAAATTTTTAAAACTTTGACCTCTTTGCGCGACCTCGTAATGTTGACCGATTTTGTTCAAACTTTGTATGTCGTCCTTCTTTTATCACCAAGAAACAGAAAATCCACTCAATGGCTAACATTTCAAACATTTGAAAAATAAGAACAACCCTAATGTGACAGTTTGGACCCATATAATGATCACTAGTATATACAAGATAATTCATTACAGTAGTAGGAGGAAGTTTTGTATATCTTGATTTTTATATACAGAAATCTGTATACAGTCTAACCTCTAGATAGCGGTCACTTATCTGACCAAAAAAGTGATCGTTAGAGGCAGGTGGGTACTAATGACAGAGGGTTTTAGTAATATATTTTATTAAAATAAAAAATGTGGATGGTTGCTATGCATGAGATAACGCTATAGAGAGATGACCGCCAACACTGGCTTAACTGTATTTATTTCATAGATTTTGTCGCACATATCCAAAGAATGATATCAATGTTTTTAGAAATATATATAAATTTTGTCGTTATGTAATGTATGTACATATCATAAAAATGAACTGTAAAATAAAAAAACGATATGTCATTGGTGTGATAAGCGGAACTCATTGGCTCATTAGCAGTGGCATTGAAACCCCAATATGCCATACTAGTTAACTTGCAGAATCAAATGCAGTGGATTTAAAACTCTAATTTTCTATAATTTTGTTGAATCCGTAATAAATAAGTACATTGGTTTCATTAGTTTATTTTTACGATATTTTTAAAAACCTTTTATTATTCGAATTGGAAATGTTCGTGGTCTTTAAATAAGTACAATACTATTATTTTAATGGCAGATAGTGAAATAGATAACCATACCTTATTGAGTGATTATTTGCTCAAAAGCGAGGTAATTGTGCACATACTCATATAACAATTTATGTACAATTACTTTCAGAAAATAAGAATATATTTGATCATTACTATGAATATTAAACAATAAGAAAATAACTTTATAATATACAATTAGGGTCAATTTATAGCTATAAGAAACCATAATTATATTTTTACTCGCAGTGACAGTTTAGATTTTTAAGGTCTTTATTTTAAATTGTAATACATAGAATATACATAAAATACAATTTAAAATAGTAGGTAGAATTACGTAAAAAATACATAAATAAACATTATAGTTTAAAATTAATCTACATAAAAAGACCCAAACTCAATTAAGCAGAAATAATACGCAATATAAAAACAAAACAAAACTATAACCCAAAAACAAATCATAAGGGGTTATAAAAACGGTGATATTGAAGGACAATCTTCTTCAGCAAGGTGAGGTGACGGCTCGAAGAAGGTACCATGTACGAAACCAAGTCGATTGCATATTTGCATGAATCCGGCCTAACTCCGGGGATCTTTAATTCGGTATATCGAGCTGCGGCAGATAATAAAATTGGACGCAAGTCTTGCCTTGTCAGTTGTTCCTTCCTAGACAGTCTTGATCTAATAAGGGCCATCGAACTCAATAGCGCGAAGTGAACAGCCTGTAGAATAGAGTAAGTCCGTTGCTTTTTTGGAATACCAAATAAAAAGTTGGACTTTATTTCTATTCTACTCTTTCCTTTAACACACCACAATATTTAGCATATTTGCTGGAAAATGGGTATAAATATTATCATAGACATTTATATTGCTAAGCGTACATTCTTCGATATTCTCTTATTTTTGTGATAATATCTAGATATATCAAATACATATATATCAATATATGTAAGTATATATATATATATATTTGATTGTTTGTCTCCTTGGCACAATATATGTATAATATTATATCATTTGAAAATAAATAATCAATTTGATGAAAGAAGGTTCACTTATCTTTTTTTAAAGTATATACAGGGTGATTCACTAAATGAGACTCACCATTACAAACTACAATCTTTTTATTAAATTTTACACAAATAATTTTTAAACACAAAATGATAGCACAATGTGTATTCACAAAATGTATTTCATTAAATTTTCACATATCCTTCTTTGGCCTTCACTACAGCTTTGAACCTCCTCACGGTGGATGCAACACAGGCAGGAATCTCTTCCTCAGACAAAGAGGCCCAGGCCTGAATCAGCTTCTGAGGAAGAGATTCCTGCCTGTGTTGCATCCACTCAAAAAATATGCAGAACTTATGGCCTCTAGATTAGGTGACAATAATCTGCTTTAAAGTGGTACAACAATTCTTCTACAGAACAGAGATTCAGAGTTTGTTCCTTTCTTCTCTGAGAAAGATGACTGTAATGGAATCCTTGTCTCCTGGATAAGTTAGGTATAAGTAACTATAATTCTCAAGAGTGGAGACTTTTCATTGACAGTTATAAATACAGTCTCAAATTGTTCTGTCCGATAATGGAAATAAATATGGATCCATTCCAGTTGCCCATGTCACCAAACTAAAAGAAACCGAAATCCCTTACTTTCTCTTTCACTGGGATAATAGGGCAAGGGAAGAACACTGGGTGGGAAGGAGTGGCCAGAGAGGACTCATATGACTGTTGGAGAGAAAAATTTATTGTTGAGCCTCTGGTGGAGAGATCAATGATCCCTCCTCTCACATTAAGGATTAATGAAACAATTTGTCAAAGCCCTAGACCAAAGATGGAGACTGTTTTAAATACATTGTGATACTTCCCTAGACTGAGTAAAAAAGAAGGCTGGAATTTGTGATGATCATCAGATCCGAAAGCTAATGAATGATCATCTGTTGTTTTTAATACGAACCAGATTGTGTATAATGCATGGAGTTCCTTTGTCTTGGTCTGGATAATTTTCTTGGAAACAACAAGTCAAGCAATTATGTGAAGCTTGTAAACAGTATGTTTGTGAGCTAAAAGCAGTTAAATGCATATATGAGCATCAAACTTAATTTCCTTTTCTGTCACCTGGAGAAATTCCTGAAAATCTTGGAAGTGTTAGTGATGAGCAGGGTGAGAGGTTTCACCAGGACATGAGGGACATGTAGAAGAGGTACCAAGAAATATGGGATAGCCAAATGATGGCTGACTATTGCTGGAGCATAGCTCGTGACTATCCTAATTGCAGCACAAGAGGAGATCTTTAGAGATAAGTTTTATACTGCTAGTAATCAGCATTCCATGCATTTTCAATTTAATATGTTTTTTGTATAGTAAGAAATATAAAAAGCTTAAAAATAATTTTTGTTTTCATTAAGAAGTTGTAATATAAATAATATGTATACTGAAAAATATGCAAAATTGGTCATTTTACCAAAAAATAAATGTAATTTTTTGGCCCTCTCTGATTCTTTTTCAACTAAGCTAGTCTCCGCCCCCACAAATATGACTATGCTATTTCCAAGAACACCCATACCATTTTTGTAGCTCAATAAACAAAAAAGTTGTGATTTGTCTAAAAGTTGAAAATCGAAAAAAAACAACCTCAAAATTTCAAAAATTCTGACCTGATTGAGCAAAACGGTTTTTAATTTAGTTATCAGTGACCCATTAGGTATTCAAATCAGTTGATATATCCCAAGAAACTTAATTTTTTTTTATTTGTTGCCTGTGTTATCATCATTTCTAAAAAAATAATGTAATTTGTACGTCGTACACTTTTTGAGCTTAGCCCCTTTTTTGCTGCTAAATATTTTTGTTTTGGAAGTTAATTTTTTCAAACTATACACAACGGATTTTTCTAAACTTTATTTGATTAGCTTCCTTGTAAGCCATCACATCAGGAATGTCCAATTAAATTATTAATAATGGCTTTATACGAAACTAACTGACATTCAAGTACAACTTCCTGACAAGCGTATGAATCACTTTCAGAAGAAACTGAAGAATAAACTTTCTTCTACACCATGACGGACATTCCTCCACTTCATCAACTATTAATAATTAAAACATGTATTCCCCATGTGCCATGACAAAATGATTATACAGAATAAAAAAACTTAATTTTACTCCTGTCATTTTTATCAGGAACATTTATTTGCTGTTTTTTTGTACGTATATGGAATGTAACTTTTATTAGTTGTGTACGAAAAAATACTTCTTTACTCAATTTCGATACTTCAGGATATAGCCGATACTTGTATACATTATGTAATAAAATATTTTGGAGAGTTATTTGTATGTATAGAGAAAAAATTTAGATTCAAATTCATCAAGTAAAAGACTCCTTTAATTTGAACAACCGATTGGTTATTCTTTTCGTAAGTCTAATAGTCAGAATGGTGATCTATTATCGACTTTTACTTTTCCTTAGTAGTTGGAGGAGTAGTGTTTTATTCAATAATGACAATGGGTGGAATAGAAGGAGTCTATTCTAATGGTTCGACCATGAAGACATGGATATAAGCCCAACAAGAAAAGAAAATTAGAACTTTGAGAATAATATTCTTCTCTCTGAATGGACAACACTAGTGTTATGTCGGTCCTTATCTAGGACCGAGGACTGCAGTCAAGTCGGTTCGGTCCAGTCTCCTTTTTGTCGGTCCCTAAAAAAAAAGAAAAATGTTTCGTTTTGACGACATAACCTACGTCATGTTGTCAATATCTCTTAATGCTATAAAAAGGAAAAATCCTGTACGAGGATAGTAATATCTTCAATGAGCGGATGGCAAATATAACATTTCTTACTGATGTGAATAATCAGTATTAAATATTGATTGTTATTACAAAATAAATCGTCGATGTTTGATGACTACCTAAAAATTTGCCTATAGCGGTTTAACGAAGGGTTGTGAATGAATTATTTTTACAGAAACATTTAATGGGAAATGACCGAGTATGAGTATACAGAAAATCCTATATTATGAGAGAAAAATGTTTTAAATTGTCTAAATAAAATATTATTAACCCCCCTTTTGTTGCTATTGAATTAACAGCAAGTTATAACAAAATATTTACAACTAACATTAAGAGTTAGAACGTATTAAATACATACTCTTTCAACAATTTATGGAAAATTAAAGGACTACAAAAGATAATATAAACGACCGATCCCAAGGACTGATCCTAAGGACTAACGGTCCAAAGACTGGACATGAACAGACCGAATAAATTGGGACCGACACAACACTAGTTCACACCTTAACAGCCGCGAGTGAAGTGATATTTGTAGCATAATGCATTTTTATTATTCCTGCTTCTCATTAATGGAACCGAATGGGGAATTCAACAATCACTAATTATTATTATATGATTTCCTTTATTAGAAAATAAAATTTGCATTTCTTATGTACTTGAATGCTCCATTGATTTACCTTTTAATTAATCATATACACAATAATTGCTCTAGTATTTTTCAATGATTTAAAGTATCAATAGCCTCTATTGAATATTCAGTTCCTTATACAAAAGTCACCAAAAAAGGATGTCAGGGAATTAATAATCAAATTGGTTTTTTGATGTGTAATTTATTTATATACAATTTTCTATAGCCAACAACTCTATTTCAGAGTAATGTACATGTTTTTGAATGGATATAATTCCAATAAAACAAATAATTTTTGGATATCCCATTCCAATGTATAAATATATTCAATGTGACGTTATCTATCGTTTCCCATAGGTACATGGTTATAACCTGGTCCAGTAGCAAACTCGTTCACTCACTAAATCGTTTTGGTCCTCGTCAGTAGAGACACAGTGACTCCTGAATTATCTTTGCTCATTTAACAATCAGATGGCATGTAGATTCGGACATTTGGCATTGAATACCTTATTTTTTATTAAATCATTCCTTTGACTCTTCAAATCAATAATAAGCTTTGATGCAATTATATTTGTGTTGTCCTCCTATTTCGAGATTTTTCAAGCAATCATTGAAACATTATATTATTATATTGACAACTTCTATCTCTATATTGTATATTTAAATATTAACGGACGTTGGTTTTTACTCTCCTTAATCTAAAAAAAACATGAACGAAAATATTTTTTATTCATTTCGCAGATTTAATATGTAATATTTTTTAAACTTACTTACCTCTATCAAAAAAATTAAGTATGTGTCATTATTTCATAGGATGATAGTATTTAAGACTTGAAACCAACTAAAAAGAGACCTTAGAGAAAAAACAATATATCAAGATTCTTTTAAAATACTTTTAATGCTTATTCATATTTTCACAGCTAATATTAAATAAAACCATATAGGCAAAACAAAGAAGACATGAGGAAGAATGAAAAATATTTATTGGAAAATATTTCATTTGACATATTTATATAATTTCTAACCCGTATTATGTTGCAACTCTCATTGAAGCATATTGAAAAAGACAGTGCCTATTTTTTACCAAGACATATATTCAAATATTTGAAAGGAAAGCTTCCTCTTCTTTTTACAACCTGCTCCATGAAATTGCATCAATATTTCTAGATATGCATGTAGAAAAATATCGATAAAACATGATTGATTCGAAAGCCTTTCATAATTTATTCCCTACCTTTTCATGCTGTGATATTTTTGTGTCATTTGTTTGGTGAAGGATATGCTGATAAGCCTGTGGTAACGAAGTAACAGCACGGAGTTGCAAAAATACACACAGCAACAACAAACAGCCTATATAAATTAGTTGAATCCTCTTGGCATTCATAACATTTTATGTTGCTAAGTCAAAGTCTAAACTCTGCTCTTGGATGCATTTTTGACTCAAGCAATGGCTGAGTGTTGTTTTCTACGATTATTATAATAACGTAGGATGTAATTTTGTTTGAATATTAAAAATCCTACTGGCATATACATTATTCATCAAACCCCAGATCTTATACAGAAGCTTGACCAAAATTTGACCTTCCCCTCGCTAGAGGAGACGAACTTGAGCCCTAATATTGAGACTCGAACATGATCTCTCTCTTCGATTTATCCACAATAAGGTCCTTATTGTGTCACATATACAAAAGAAGAAAACTATACTACTTGATGGTAATTTTTTTAAATAAGATAAAATTATTAAGTATCTTAAAAAATAAATTCATTACTCAAATGCCAAAATATTTTACTAAATCTAAAATTATACTTTTATAAATCAGCAAAAGAATTATATCCCTGTGTGGTCAAGGGCGACTTAAGGTGCTCACTCCTAAGGATATAAGAGTCAACTGAATCAATATATATATATATATATATTATTTTTTCATTTCCCATTAAAAAATTTAATGTTTCAAGCATCGAAAAAAATTCTTTAAGTTTGAGGTTGTCAAGTCGATTGGAAGGATAAAACTTACTTCAGTCATAAGCCTGCATACTTCCACGAACCTTCATGGGAACTGTGTATCTTGCAGCAGCAAAACATGAAATATATGAAAGTGAAATAGCATCAAGACGCGTTCAACTCTCAATTCTGGGGGACAAAGTTCGAATCTCGAGAGGGGAAGAACAATTTTTTTCAACCTCAATGATAAGATCCTAGGTACGATCGACTTATTTAGACAGTAGCATGCTTATTTATGTTTACAAAGTTGTAATTCTATCGAACCAGACAAACAAAAGAAACTTCAGGTGAATCATGCTAAATTATCATCACATGTTATGTAAAATAACATTATCTAAAGGCTGCATTTATCGCTTTGCCTTCTATTAAGATTGGCCTGGCAAATTGATCCACACCAAAAATAAAAGGACCATAAAGGAGATGTGACCTAATAATTTGGATAATATCGTGATTTAAAATAAGGAAATACTTTTTTGCGATTTTTTTCTTCTGAGTAGAGATAGCGTTATCGTCAGTGGTGATTTAAAAAACTAATTCTTTCCTAGAGTGTGATGAGTTCCTTTTATTTATAAAAGACTAAAATAGTTTATCATAGAGGAATATTCCAATGATTGCATCGATCAACCATAAAAAATTCAATGGTTGATTATTTTTATATTTGAAACTAGAATATACTGGAAAAAAAAAAATTTAAATACTATTTACTCAGATGTTTTAAATAAAAGTAATTATGAAAACATCAATCGTTATTAATATTCATAATATATATAAAGTAATATTTACAATTAAATAATTTAAGTAATTGACTTCAAACTTCTCAAACATATCTTATTTTTACAAATTCAATGTTGTTGTTTTTTGTTTCAAGTCTCTTGAAAAACTATCTATACAATACTCATCATCATAACTGATAAGAATATGCAGATAAATATATTATTTAACGTAATATTTTGGAGGGCTATACATAAATATAATGAAAAAAGGTTAGAGGATGCTATTCGTTAAAGATATTGCCACAAGAACAATGCGTTGGTGTTCAAATTGAAATATTACCCCCTGTGAGCCCAGAGTACCTGTTAAACCCATTCATATTTTACCTGAAAAACATCTTTGACGCCAATATTCAATTGATTTTATTATCTTACACAAACACGCTTATAAAAGTATGTAATTAAGCTCTCACGAACAACGCTCAGACAATGCAACAAAATAATTCCACGATCATATTCTCCATATTTACATCAAGAGTGTTCAATGCTTTATGAATACTGTGAAATTACAACACACACAAATAAAGGTTGAAATAAAAAGCTAAATATGTAAAATTATTCCTTGAAGTTAAAGTTCCTATGGTAGAATTCAAATCGTGGAGCTACGCTGGATAATTGCTGCAAATTTTTCCGTCTACAATTTTAATCAGAAAAATATTAACATACAATTTTTAAGAATTTCAGTAATTTTATATAGATATTTGAAAGATGAATTGTTTGTTTTAGTATTAATGTTATTGTTTTTTTTAACGGTTATAATTTTTTTTTCGGCTATCAAATATTATGAGACAGTGTAAAATATTAACTACACTAAAATACAAGACAACTTATAAATAAATAAAAAATACTCTCGACAGTTGCGTTAAAATAAATAACATGAATGAACATATTTTTTTGCCTATATGGTTCGATAAAATTGCATCCGATAGAATATAAATAAACATTATAGCATTAAAATTATTGTTATTTTATTGATGAAACATAATTCCTCAAGGAGTATTAATTTTAAACTGTAATGTTTATTAATGTATTTTCTATCACGTAAGTACTCGGGTTTATATATGTATAGATGTTTTTTTTTTCTATTTTGATGATATATATATATAGTGTAAAAATTACATCATATCCAACTTACTTATGTTTAGCTAGCATTTGTGTGGCATTAAATTTTTATTATACTATTTGTGACACACCGAAGTCGACTCGGTAATTATTTATATACGAGCTAACTAAGAGCTTATAAAATAATAAAAATTTAAATATACATAAAAAACAAATACAAATAGGAAAATTGTATAAAAATATAGAACTTTAAATATTATAAGTTATAGCGTAATATAATATCTTGGTGTAGAAAATGAGTTAATCATTATTGGAGAATTGTTTGCGTTTTCTTTCGTCGACATCTTTAAATCAGAAAAATATTTGCATAAGATTTTAAAGAATTTTAGTAATTTCTTATAGATACTTTTATGAAATGTGAATTGTTTGTTTTAGTCTGAATGTTATTTTAATGATGAGCTATAATTCCTTCACGGAGTATTAATTTTAAACTACATATAATGTTTATTTATTCATTTATTTTACGTAACTACTCCGTTTTATATATTATATATGATTTTCTGTTTTGATGTATATACATAATATATCTTAATAAAGAAAAAAAAATATTACAATTTCGGAAAAGCAGCTAAAATGTAAAACTAAAAAATGATTTCATATATTTGTCATTGTTATTTAAGCTTTTAATTAGATTAATATATACAGCCTAATAGCAACAGTCTTTTAAAGGTTGTTTCTTTGGGTATCCGTAATAATAAGGTGAATGTTGCCAGTAGCATATAATTTAATATTCAATCAATATAAGGATTAGAAACAATTCACTCCGTCTGTCTTGAAGAAGATGAGAATAGGCATTGTCATAAGTGGGATTGGGGAATGAGTTACAGAGATTACTTTTAAAAAAGAGCAATGACTAGTGAGGACTGACTGAGTTTTTCTTTGCAGAGTAAAAATGATATGATTGACTTGAAGAGTCCTTTAATGACGATGACTGTCACTGATTAAAACAATTTTGTCGTCTAGGGAAAAATATTTAGAATACCAGGTACGAGTATTTCATGTTTTCATTAAGGACAATTTGTGACGTATGAAACATAAATTGTAACATTAGATTTTTGATGACGACAGGGAGAAGAAACAAAATGTCATCCGGTGTGACGTCATGAAAAATCACTGGCATGCTAAAAGTCAGCTAAATAGGTTTAAACAGAAGATAATACTTTTTTCCTTTTGTATAATGTTAACGGAGGAAGGTGACAGCTTTAATTTTTTAGGTGTCTTATACAGAGCTTATATTTTTGTTAACTAAAAAATGCGTCTAAATAAATTGCTTTACCTCTTGCAAAATGAAACGCTCTTGTATATCCATGTTATATATGTACAATTGAAACTAAGCCTTTTGGGATTTTTTTTGTAAGGCCCCACGAGGATTTTAAAGTAAGTGTTTTGGGGGGTCTAATATTTGGTTAAAACGAGGAGCATGATTTAAACGAGAAGTCATTACGTGGTACAAGGAGTGTTGTAGAAGATATAGTATTGTTTAATTTATATCTGCGTAAGTAATTGAAGGGAAAATAATCAATTTAATTAAATACTCTTGCATCTGGTGACCCGCCGATTATTAATAATTTCTCATAGAAAAGATACTTTTGGAAGGAAATATGTATACCGGCGGACTTTTGGCTGTGTGCAAACATGTTTCTATGGAGTATCCATCGTATGAAGGAGCTTTATGTAGACGCGTTTCATCCTCCGGATCTGTCCGGACTTACCCAACTACTAAATATTTACTCAGTCCCTCATCACTAGGGTTGCTCCGCAAATTCCGTCCGGGTCGGAGTTTCAGAATAAGTGTTTTGCACCTATATATTATATATTAAAGAAGAGAATTCCACGTATGGATGACCTCCTTCATGTCATCATAGGCATTGGAGGATTAGTAGGGAATGTGAAAAAAGTGTGGAGCAAGCTCCTAAGGACGACCTCATAGGGTTGATTTGTTCCTCGAGCTATGTTTTTCTTGACGTAAAATGACGTTACTTGGGTTTTTGGTAATTTCTCCTCTATAAACAATCTTTTATTTAGCATGCGAATGCTTCAGGAAGATCAACAATTCTTTCTTTTCCTCAATGTTTTATTAATTTCAAAAATACATATTTCGCAATAATTGTACATAACTTGGCACTTTATTCTTGTTGATTTTTTACTCCTAATTAAATAAAGTCTATTTTTATCAAGTTCATAGCTTGCTATTCATATGTAGACGAGATATTTTCTATAATATTTGTCGGCTTTTAGATGGCTCATATATATAGAGCAAATATTGAGTAGTCGAAGAAATCAGCCTAAAAAATCTGTACAACCATACAAACTAAAAATATTTGTTAGCTACTTCAAATTTCGTCTTTTCGAAGTTATATTATTATATCAAAAAGACATGATAGTATTTTCAGGACAAGACAAAGAATATATATATATATACATAGGGGGTATTATAAAAACCTAATATTAAGATATCAAAATTATCTCCCCTCGAAAGTTGCGTCATAAGAAACTAAAAGATCGTAGAAAAATGGATTTGGTTTGACCCCCCCCTTACCCCCCCCCCCCAAATTGCGTTCAAGGTTTCGTTATGAAGCAAAACTTTTTTGTTATTATGATTTTGGAAAAATTTAGTTTTACAAAATTTAGCTTGATCAATTTATGACTTTGTTATTTTTGCAAATTTTCGTCAAACAATATTGAGAGATTATAAATGAGCATAAGGGTGACGTACCAAACCATTTTTAAAAACGGCTCCTACTAGAGTTCTTTTATAGTTTCAAGAAGGAAAAAGAAAGAGGGTACTCATGTTGATGTTTTAAGGTATTTTTTAAATACGTTTGCTTTTCACATCTAATTTTCATACAGTAACTCCCTCACATGAATACATTGATCACGTATTACTAAAAATGGCATAGCGGAAGATCAAGCGAATAACTACTTTCAGTAGTCGAAGAACATAAAAGACTGACACTTTGGTCACTGTTGTGTGTTACGGAGATGCAACACAATGTCAGAATATGGTAAGGATATACAAAAGATACGAGTTATGACTAAAATACCACTTCAGTGGATTATTTGTCTTCTACACATGAAATGAGTTACCTTTAGAGAAGTTTTTAACCATTTCGATGGCGCAGAAAAAAGGACCTCGGACTATGAAGGTACCATAGGAAAATTATTAATACAGACTTTACCAAAAATTCAATAAAAAGTTTTTAAATATTGTAGGAAAAGTAAAATACTTAAATCAAAGTTTACTGTATTCTTTAAGCTCAGATAAAAAATATTATACGAAATTACATTACGAATACAAACAGGAAAATTTTCGATTCAAGCTTTTGCTACAGGTCTCCAGGAGCATTACATGAGGCAAAATGTCTTACCAAAGCTAACAGAATTTTAAGATCCTATATTTCACAAAAGGTCCATGTGAGTCTCACATAAAACTTGTAAAATTTATACTAAATTTTTATGCTTTTATATGGTTTCAAAACCAAGTTAAATCCTCTTTTTATTGAAGGCTCAAAGCATTGTCAATTCGCCATAACTTTATTACAAGAGATTGATGAAAATTAGCCCCTCAATAGAAAAGTACTCAAGAGAAAAGCTTTTTTGCCCACCCTGAAATATATTGCTAGAAGGCCTAACCGATAAATAAATGGAAACAAGAATATTTGCCCTGGAAAAAGTTTTGTTTGCAAAAAAGAATATTAAAAACAAAGAAATTTTCAACTACCCAAAACTATCAGTTGTAATTCTAAGATTTTTTAAATCTTATCGCTGTCAAATATAAATTTGTCTGTTCCTCCAATTGTGCCTGAGGAAGATCTTATAAAAGCAAAAGAACATCTTTAAAAACTAATAAGTATCCTTGCCATTCACAATCAGTGGAAAGAGCTGTAAAACTAGTAACGGAGGCATCTGCAAAAGTTTATGGATATAATCAAACGTCATAGATTTATATTCTCAACCATGTGAGGGAGTTACTATATAGAAAATTAAGATGTGAAAAGCAAACGTATTTAAATTATAACTTAAAAACATTAACATGAATACCCTCTTTTCTTTTTCCTTCTTGAAACTATAAAAACCTTAGTAGGAGCCGGTTATTTAAAAAATGGTTGGTGCGTCAGCAGTTATGTTCATTTATTGGCACTAAATACTACTTGACGAAATTTGCAAAAAATAACAAAGTCATAAATTGATCATAGATAACTTTTTTAAACTAAATTTTTCCAAAATAAGTAATAAACAAAAAGTTTTGCTTCATAACAAACCTTTGAAGGCAATTTGGGGGGGGGTAAGGGGGGGGTCAAACCAAAAATCCATTTTTCTACGATCTTTTAGTTTCTTATGACGCAACTTCGCAGGGGGATAAATTTTGATATCTTAATTTAGGTTCTATAATACCCCTAATATACATATATATATATATATATATATAATATA
>CP045904.1:3553128-3589660 GCA_013387185.1 Caligus rogercresseyi | reverse complement strand
ACCTTCAGCCATATCTAAGGTTATCGAGACATTGTAAAAAGAGATTTTAGAGCAGCACCTGGCTAAAGCTGAACGCGCTACCCACTACCCAGTTCGGCTTTCGGCAAGGGAGGTCACGAACGCGGCACTTGCCTCAGCGCATGCGCAGTGGCTTCGTGGTAAGCAGGATGAAAGGTTGTTGGTATTCTTGCCTTCGATCTGTCTTCTGCCTTCGATACTGTCGACAAAAATCAACTGCTACCCAAACTTGAAGCATTGGGGTCAGGGGAACTCCATTACAATGGTTTCCTCCTATAGTCTGGAGGTAGACAATGTGTCGACTGGAATGGTGCGAAGTCCTCCCTTCTACCGGTCAAGTTTGGTGTTCGCCAGGAAGCATCTTAGGCCCTCTGCTCTACTTGACCCTAGTTGCAGATATGCCTGCCTGTCTGGGCATCCATGACGAAGACAACTCTGGATACGCAGATGACACCTGCATTTGGGCTGTGGCCAACGACCTCACCACCATCGGGAGACTTCTAACAGAAAGGGCAGAAGCGTTCTATCGTTTTGCGACGGGGAATGGTCTCAAAATGAACGCCTCCAAGACGCAGCTCCTCATGGTGGTAGTGCCAGGCTTCTGAGGTCAAAACATTTACCATACCAATAGATCGAGTAGATGTGAGGCCATCCAGGACAATTGAGCTCCTTGGAGTCACGTTCGACGCTGCTTTCTCCACCAGTCCCCATGAGGCCAATGTGGTGCGGTCAGCAAAACAGTGTGCGGCGCTGATTAGTCGTCTTTCGTTCCACCTCCCACGCGGAGTATATTTGCAACAGTTGGCCAAAGGTCTTATGCTGGGTCGAGTCAGCTACGCTGCCGCAGTGACCAATGTACCTCGACTAAAAACCGACGTAACTGGTCCACCGAAGGCTGCAAGATCGATCCAGGTTTCCATAAACAACGCAGCTAGGTCTTTACTTGGCGTAAGGGCTAGCGTTCACATGCGGATCGATGATCTGCTCCACAAAGCCGGACTTCCATCCCTTAATGGGATATCAGTTCGGGCTGTGGCTATGGAAACCTGGAAATGCTTTGCAAGCCGGGATGGTAGCAATGGCGACCGAAACCCGGTAGGCAAGATCTTATTCGGTGCCCAAGGTGGGGTCAGATCGACTCGTTCTCGGACTGCCGGCCTCATCCGATCTCCTCTCCCTAAGTCGGTGGCCACATTTGTCACCAGTGCTGCAGCTATTTGGAATAGTAGTCCTAAGCTTCGCAACGCCAAAACCATGAGGGAAGCCTATGTAGTTGCCAAGTCTTTGGAAAAATGTGCCCCTATATAGCAGACAATAGTGTTTTTTTTAATATTTTATTTATTTTTTGTTTAAATTAAGGGTTTTTTTTTTCTTCGAAGAAACCTTTTGTTTTTAATTATATATTTATATTTTAGTATTTGTTATATTATATATAGTTATATATATATATATATATATATATATATATATATATATATATAACAGACTTCAATGAGGTACAGGGAAAGCTATTTGGTTTTTAGGAATATTGAAATGGCTTTTTGTGTTAAGGATACTAATAGTTGGTTACTCTTTGCAATTTAAATAATTCGCTACATAATTCTTGGTGTCCAGGAGAAATGGTAAGGAACCCACCTGGGAAGTAATTGACCCTGAAAAAATGGCCAAGGAAGAAAAGGAAAATGATAACACACGGGGGAAATGGCCTTACTACATGGGTAGGCAAGTATTTTTGCGAAAACACCTACTAAGTATTGGTCAAACACTATTTTTCATTAAATTTGTAAGTAAATAGTGTTTCTACAATAAGTAGATGTTCTCAAATATTTGCCTACCCATGTTTTACCCCGTGCGTCATCAGTTCTCCACTTGGGCAATTTCTCCTACTCGTTTTTTCGTTGGCTTCAAATACCATAATTATTTTATATGTTGTGAAGTAACATTTTTTAGTCATTTTTATTTAGAAAATATAATAGTACAAAAGTAAATTAATCTAAAATACTATTTGAATATATTATAAAAAAGTATTTCCGTCATTTCTTGTGACAGTAAGTGAACGCTAAGCTCTACGGGCCAACCTTTTTTCGCGTAACATCGCCTTCTATGATCATTAGTATCCCTAGACAAAAATGAGCAAATTCATGTGTATTTAATCAAATGAAAATTCATAGTTTCTATTCTCTAGAATAACTTTCTTTAAATTCCAAGGATATACCTAGTTTTCTATACATTTTGGAAAAAATTCCACCTGTTACTACTATTCATTATAACAATCCTCGATACTCTCAACGCAGTCATAGACTAAATGTTATTTTCAGATATGCTTCTGAAGAAGAATCTATCACATATACTTTATATGGGTTAATTCATAATATAAATAGGCTACGGCGTTCTTTACATGGCGATAAATTAATATGACGTCATTCATTGACCAAAAATGTTTAGAAAGTGAATAACAAGAATTCATATACCTTCAGTAATACTTGTAAACTTCACCAACAATTAAGACGTAGAGGCTTTAGAATAATTTAGAGTTCCACTTAGCGAATAATTAATTCCATTGATTCAAGTCATAAATATATATTAAGGAACTCCATTTGAGTTCCTGCTTTTAAAATGTATGAAAATAAGATAAATAGGTTTCGGCACTGTGAGCACTATGATGAGCTCTTATGACGTCATGTATTAAGTAAAAATACCAAGAATCTATTAGATTAATTATTTAATATTACTTTAATGCTATGAGTGCATTCATGAATAATTAAATCCCTCCAATAAAGTTCTAACTTTTACATTTCATGCACATAATATACGTACATAGATTTTGACACTATAAGCACTTTAATGAGTTAGTATGGCGTCATGACTTAGGTAAAAATACTAAGATTATTCTAATAAAGTTCATAAATATTATTTAAGGGATTTCAATACTTATTTAGTATAATTTAAGAAACCATTTAACGAACAACTATTTTAATTTATTAAAAGTCTTTAATTCGTAAATATATAAAAGACCTCCAATTAATTTTTTAAAGGCAGTATTGCGAATGCATAATTTAGGTGTAGTTAACACAAGACTTACTTAACTTAATTAATGGTACTCCTAAGAGGCCCTTTATGCAGTTTATTAGAGCCACTTTCCAAATATGTAGTCAATGAATGGTCTCCTGAGGCTAAGAAAAAAACTTTTAAAGTAAACTTGCAGTTTCATACGAATAAGTATTGTGCTTTACTGACATTTAAAAGTTTAGCAACATTAATTACATTAAAAGTTTTTCAAAAAAGGAAAATAATAATAGAGTGTTCTTAGGAGAAGAAAAAAAATGCAATAACTTGATGGCCAGTCATGCCTCAACTTAAACATCGACTTCATACTCTCTAAAAATGTCATTAAGTGGACAATACTGATGATGATGATGGTACCGGATCGAGTTCCAGTATAGCGGAACTGATAATAATATCATTAAAGTAATACAGTCCTCTTGTTTGACAGAAAAAATATCCTTTAATCACTTTTAAAGAAATTTAAAAAATTTAAATGATATTTTACACTGCGTTTTTAATGTCCATGTTTTAATAATTTAATTATTACTTTTGGACAATTTAATTAGTAATGTCATGTAAGATGATAAAATTATGAACTATAATGTTTATATGTTGTATTTGGACTGATGATACAAGTGTGCCCATGGAGAGCGATAGAGATATTTTCACAGGAACAAATTTTACACGGCCTAAAACGCACGCCTTATATACACATGCATAAAAATGAGGGGGGGGGGAGAGAGTCAAGAGGCGACGTCACCATCAACAAACGTCAAATAATAGATCATAGTTGGGAATCTATTTTTTGGGGTGTCATGAAAGCATTCTGGCCTAGACTTCAAACTTGTTGGAGATCCCTCGATCCCTTCCTCCATCCCTCCCTCCCTCTATCTTCCCGGGACTCCAGGATAAATGCCTTGGACACCAAGAAACGAGTCTCCTCCCTCCCAGTAAGAGACACATTCCCCCCACCTCGACTTCGTGAATGGAGTCCTACCCCTAGTCTTCGTCAGTCAAAGGAGTTCATTCCCTCATCTTCGTTAGAGAGCTCCCCGTCCCTCCTCTTCGTGAATGGAGCCCTACTCCTCGTCGGACTTCGTTAGAGAGCTACCCATCCCTCGTCTTCGTCCAAGGAGTTCCTTCCTTCGTCTTCGGCATAGGGCTCCCCGTCCATCCTCTTCTTGAATGGAGTCCTGCCCCTCGTATTCATGAATGGAGCCCTACCCTTCATCTTCGTGATTGGAGTTCTGTCTTCCATAACCTCCTCCGTATTGAAGACTTTTTCCTCTTTTTTGGAATTTGCTATTGGACGCCTCAGTCCTGTATTTCTATGAAATAAGTCTCATGATGTCCTGATGAATCTAACAGTCCAAAGGACATGAAGATCATGAAATCTCGGTGAAGGAGCCTTGATCATCAACCCTAACAGGACTACCACTCCCCAGACTAACGCACCCCGGACTATCACCCCCCGTGCCATTTACTCCCATTACTAATATTTTTTATTCCATGAAGTCCGCTTATGAAGTTAACTATGTTTTTTTTGTGACAATTGACCAGTTTAAAATTTGAATGTAATCATATAAAACAATAATAATACTTTAGTTTATCATTATTTAATAAGTCTTATGTTTCTCATTTCAAATCCTGCAATAATTGTAACTGGTCACCAAACTTATCAAAAATTAGTATTAAAAGTGCTAATTAATTTTTATTCATTTTTCTAAGATATGTCGTTATAATGATTAAGCTAATAAAATTTACTTTAACATGATTTGAAAGAGTTTTTACTATGGATCTCTTTACTAAATTTCTTACAAATCTAAGAAGTTATAGGTGTCACTTTGAAATAAATCATTTTAAGTACTTTTTTACCAGTTTTATCACTATTTACACTTAATTGAATTTAACGTGAATACATGTTATAAACATATAAATAAAAATTATGGTTTAGAATTTATACAATAGATAAAATCAAAATCAAGTGATATCAAATATCCTTAAAATATTTAGGAAGTAATAGTTTTCATTCAATTTTAGATAATGATTTTTTGTAGAACCGTAGAAAAAGCTTCAGATAGGGAGAGGTTCTCTCGGAGCAGGAGGGGAAGTACCGAACGATGTCACCCGCAAATCGCCAGCTTGAAACCTACAGAAGCCTTGTGTAGAGCCCCATGTAACGAGCTGCTCCGGATATATGAATGGCTTTTAGGTCTCCCTCATAATTATCTTATCAATTTATTATATTATAACACAGACATAAATTAAATACTACTGTAGATCAGGAAAAAATATTTTAAACGAATTTACTGTTCCTACACTTTAATTCATGAAAGTAATTAATTTATATTAGATGGCAAATAAACTTCATTCACAATTTATTATATTATAATACAGAAATAAATTCAATATTAGTTTAGATGATAAATAAATATTTTAAAACGAATTTACTTTTCCGACTCTTTAATTCCCCTCATTCTTTCTGAGGGATTCCAAACATTAGAAACGTTGACCTTTTTGACTCTTCTTTGTGCTACTGCAACTCAAACATGTGCTGAGTAGGTTATTGGCTTACTTCTTGGAAAAGGTCATCTCACCCATTTACTCCCCTCTCCTAGAACCTCAGCTTTCATTTACTCTCACCTCTGAGAAGCATGAGTCCTATCTCTTGATCGATTTCCTCCCTAATATTGAACTGGTGGTAATAAAAAGTTGCAGCACTAGAGTCGGCCAACTACATCCTTTAAGTTCTAGACGTTCCTCAAGTCTGCCTTGTACTAGCTAAAAAAATTGCTGAAAGCCCGAAGCTTTTCCAGAATACTCCCACCCTCAAACTCTGTCCTGGACAAAATATTGACAAATAATTTGGCATATAATTATACCATTACATTTCATTTAAATTAAACATTTATAGGATACTGTTGAGCAATCAGCTCAATAGCACTCTGGAAAATGTAGTTAGATTCATCAGGACATCACATTTCATAGAAATACAGGACTGAGGCGTCCAATAAAAAATTCCAAAAAGAGGAAAAAGTCTTCAATATGGAGGAGGTTATGGAAGACAGAACTCCATTCACGAAGAGGAGGGACGGTGAGCTCTCTAACGAAGATGAGGGAAGGAACTCCTTTGACTGACGAAGACGAGGGGTAGGACTCCATTCACGAAGTCGAGGCGAAGGGTATGTGTCTCTTACTGGGAGGGAGTGAGGGAAGAGACTCGTTTCTTGGTACCCAAAGCATCTATACCGGAGTCAAGACCATCCCATTCGACCCGGGAAGATAGAAGGAGGGATGGAGGAAGGGATCGAGGGATCTCCAACAAGTTTGAAGTCTAGGCCAGAATGCTCTCATGGCACCCAAGAAAATAGATTCCCAACTATGATTAGTGGAAGCTCTATTATTTAACGATTGTTGATGGTGACGTCACTCTTGACTCTCTCCCCCCCCCCTCATTTTTATGCATATATATATAAGGCGTGCGTAAAATTTGTTCCTGTGAAAATAGCTCTTTGGCAGGCCATGGGCAGACTTGTATCATCAGTCCTTGTATTTTTTACTAATTAGCATCTGTTTTATATATCGTTTTATATACAAATTTTATCATGAACTTTTGAATAAAAAAAATATCCTTTTCTATAAGTGGTTCATTATGTTATATAGTTCTATTGTTTTGCCAATTTGCATAGTGGAATTGCATCAGGCTGAAACGGTTTTTTATCGCTAATATGGATCAATGGAGTTGCATTTATTGTGAAAATAAATAAACACGCCAAATTTATACCATAAACCCTTTAAAAAAATCATAAAGTAAAAGAAAACATAACTTCCGCCCTCGGGGATCGAACTTGCACCCTCATGGGACTCCAAAAAATGCACCATAAGAAACAGTTGGCCGCCATATACAAAATATTTGATTACTACTTTTTGTTATGCGGGTATAATTTGAGAGGCTGTTATGAACCGTAATAGACAGGGGATCGTTAACACAGGTTATAATGTATTTTAATTTTAGCCGCAAGGTATGTTTTTGAACACTAGAACTACCAGTCAGTTGCCCCTCCCCCTTGAATAGCCATTAGCAGGGGCAGAGTGGCCAACAGGAGTACCGGGACTATTACCAGTGGGCCGCTGGCCTCAAGAAACATAACGGCCGTTGACAGCCTCCCAATGGAGTATTGGGGCCTGTATAAGGCCGGCGAGGGCATAATTGTCCCGGTGGATAAATTCTTCCCAATCCGTTCCTGGCCATTATGGATCATTAATGATCTATATAATACATTCAATAGTTTGTATTCATAAGTTTATATTTACCTGTAAAATATTAAGAACATTCAATTCACATATACATTATTTTCCATCTAAACAATTTTGACACTTGAATTATGTAATTTTGTCTGTAATTTTACTACATTTTCCACAAATCGAACATTCACAACCAGTACATTTATTGAAAGTTTTATTATAACAATTGTCAATTTGGCAATGCCTGCGTTTCTTTGAATCTGCATTTCTTGTTTACCAATTGAGCTACAAATATAAAATCTTAGTTTGTCAAACGTAACATACAATTCAAGAGCTACACGAAAAATCAGAGTTCGGCTATATCTCTCTGAGCCTAGAAAACCCATTTTTAATCTGTAAAAATGTCAAAAATGACCTCTTGGTAGTTTTATTGTTAAACGTTTTGAAAATGCTTATGGATTTTATTAAAAGTGAAAGCAAAATAAGCAATTATTTTCAAAGGTGTTAAAATAAATCTTTAGCTCTTAAATTAAAGGAGGATTTCAAAGTACATTATAAGCAAAATATTATGCTTCTATTGTGAATAAATAATGATAAATTATGAGTCAATTTTCTAAAAACAACTTTTTCCTAGAAATTAATATAATTTATCAGCAAAAAAAGAAAAATTATAGGATATTAATAAAATTGTACTGCATAATTTATAATATTCAATAGTCTTAATTGAACAATTTCTCTTAATTTTTGAGCTACAAAATTCTCTGTTTTACAATACAAATAGTTACTCTAAAATGTTTATTTATACATCTTATGCATAAAACGGCTCTAACTCAATAAAGCCATTAGAGGACAATAAAAATAGTTTTAAATTGTTTTAAAGAAGAATTGATGATTGGAAAGTACAAACTCTTCAAATAAATTTATCAACTGACCGTCAAATATCTACTATGAATAAATAATGCAACTACATAAAGGTTGAGTTAATTTATAAAGCGAATGTTTTTACTTATTTGGTTCGATAGAACTGCAGAGTCAGACTGGATATAAATAAGCAATCTAGCGTGTAAATATGTCTATCGAACATAGGATACTCTTATCAATGATATTAGCCAAAATTGATCTTCTCCTCTGAGGAGTCGAACCTCAACTTTTTAGAGATGAACACGCCATAAGTCATTGAGACATTATGTACATTCCCTGACTAAGCTATCGCAATCCACTCATTTTTACTATCCATACAAATTTAATTCATTAATAAAAAAGGTACAATGGCTTTGATAAATAAGTATATTTCTTTTCATTATTTTGTCATCACTAAAATAAAATCTGTTATATATTTATGTAAGCCCCTGGCCACTCCTATGTTCTTGTGGCACCCCTGAGCATATCCATGTGCTGACCCTCCTTCTTACTCACTTCTTCTTTGTTATTCAATGTGCTTATACGTAATGAAATATATTGACCTCTGAACCCTCGTGTATCTCTTCTTCCTGATCCCATCGACGAGTACTCAACAAATCCATACCTGGATTCGCATTTGTATCAATCAAACAATAACTTAGGATCATTTTTTTTTCTTAAAAAAACTATGTGTTAGCGTTCAAAATATTACTACAGCATTGTTGATCACAAAAATCTAGGATTAACTTTGCGCAAATTGTGTTCCGAATATAAAATGTATCTTATAACACTGTTAAACATTTTCTATTGAATATATCTTACTGAACTAATTTTGTCCATGATAGAAACAATGTCGTTTATTTAGATCAATATAAAGCGATTTTTTAAATATAGTTTATTAGGATGTACTGAAATACTATTGTATATATAGGGTGGCGAAAAACCTTGTGAAAAGGAGCACGCCTGCAAATGCAGCCAAAAGTATCTGATTCCTTGTTTTCCTTCGGATATAAACATAAACAAACTCTATGAAAGCATACTCTGGACGATGTTTAAATTCGGTCATAACTATGTAAACTATTTTCCATTAAGGACGAGACGGGCATGCACAACGACATAAAAGGCATGATATCAACCCACTCTTAATGTCAACCCTACCACACATCAGTAGAGCCTCCATTAGTAGAGATTCAGAAAAAATACACTTTTCTTCAGAGGGATGAAGGTGAAAGATATATAGAAGCAAGTTATATTGTCGACGTTTATTATGATACTGAGTAGGAGTCGTCTAGTATCTGCAAGTATACCAACCAGACTAGTTGACGTTCGCGAAAAATTGTCGTTCGTCGATCGTTTGTCGTTCACCGTTCGTTTTAAAATTGAATTGTTCATTGGTCGTTCGTCATTCTGAAAAAAAGTGATGACTTTTTTTAGAAAGGATATTTTTCCCACAAGAAAAGGATATAAAAAAGTACAACACTACTAGTCTAAGGATTTTTTTTTTTGGCACCAGGGGGTAAACATTCAAGATATTTTGAATAAGTAAAAACCTGCATGTTACTGTATGATTTTTTAAAACGAACGACAGGATTTCTTTGTCGTAGTTCGTCGTTCGTTAACATTTTTGTCGTTCGCGAACAACGAACGACAAACTATTACAAATGAATGATGAATCAACAAGTCTAGTACCAACTTATTTTGTAACTTTTTTCGATTTTTTTAACTAATCAAATTTAAGAGTATGCAGGGAGATTTTCCACACTACGCATTCTTTATCATCGCAGTTTACTTCCTTACTTCCTACTAAGAAACTAATTGAAAAGAGTGCGATGATATTGGAGTGCGCTCAAGAAGAATAAAAAAAGAATACGACGATCAAGCGACAACGCTTTTCATCACTGCAATATTGAAACCGCATTTGATTCAAATTTGAATGAGAACAACGAAAGGTGAATCCGTCGAGGAGTAAATATTTTAGTAATATAACGAATTTATAACTTTGTTTTTACAATATTTTAAACACTTTATAAATATTAAAAATATTTTATTCTTAAAAACACTGTTTTTCTCAAATATGCATATATGATTGGTCATTTGACCAGCTTCTTCTCTACTTTTCAGCATGTCTTATCCAAAAGCCCTCAGCCTTTTACATTGTTCAAAATAATCAATTACATATTAATACAAGGCTTTGAAGGTTAATTCATTTTTTAAAATACTTATATGTTACTCTATGATTGCTAATCTTTTCATCCTTCAATAATCCTGTTTGTTTTTAGAAAGATGAAGGAATGTTTTTCAAAAAATGCAATTCAGTTGTAGGAATAATTTATATTTAACTTTTCTGTTTTAAATATTTAATTTTCTAAAAAGATTATTTCAATTTCAATATCAATTTTTCATATGATTATAATGTGAAGCCTTAAAAAACAAAAGGCTTATATCAAACATAACTGAGCAGTTTCTTACGTTGAACTTTTAGTATTTTTGTAATGTTAAAAATAATAGTTCATATTTACAACTTATGAGAGTATTGAATATTATTTGTACAGGTGCATTTTACTGTATTGGCGTGATTAAAATTTTAGATTAATGGTAATGTTACAAAAGAAAAATAAATGTATGTTTTTAACGGTATATCAGACGGGGAGTGAATATTTCCTTATTAATATTTTTATAAACTTAATTTTTCCATGAAAAAATCTTATTTGTATATAAATATTTAAGATATAAAAAAACTTATTATTTTTCAGCTTGCCTTCCCCGAAGGGCGAACCCTGAGCATCACTCGAGGAAACTCTCCACTGAACTCCACGCGCGGTCTAACCCTCATCCCCTTCCAAGAGCGTGATGTTTCCATCGGTTTATCAGGCCCCTACGAGGAGCCCCTATTTTGGGACCTCCCAAATCAGTTCCGCGGGGATAAAATCCCTCATACAACGGATATCTTCGATTCACCATTCATTCCGACGGAGATGGAGACTTTGAGAGAGCAAACTCATTTCCATTGGTGCAAATACAGGGACAAAATGGCTTGGTGATTGAGCACCTTCAGAGTAAATTGAGTAGTAGCGGGCGCTATGAAGTCAGGTGATTATGTTGTATAGGATCAATCAAGACTCTTTCAAATATATATTGTATACCGAATCCAACATTAAAAAGTCCCAGAGATCAAGAATGGACCGAAGAGTTAATTTATTTTTATTTCCGATTATCAAAACATACAAACATGGTTTGATTATCCAATAGGAAATTGGGGGTCGCACTCGATTTAAATAATTAACCTCATTAAAAAGGGATTTAGAAGGATATATCAATGTGTAAATTACTTAATTAATTACTTATTTTGATTCGAATTAAATAGACTCAGATAATAACTAAGTTAGGTATATTAAATAAAATATTAGAACAAACTTTAGTACTTCCGTAATTAGATAAAAATTGGTATATGGACACATGCAACTTTTATCACAGCGTTCTCACCGGGTCAGAATTCGACTCAGGTTGCTACAATATAATAATAGTCAAACACTTTGGTTTGTATCACTTTTTCTTTTAGTTATGCATTTCGTGTAAGTTAAGATGAGTCCTTACATTCCATAAATGACGTTATCGTTAAACAATTATTGTATATGAAAGTTATCTAGGAAAGTCAATTACAACCTCATAAAATCATATAAAATATTCAATATTCAAGAAAGATTATTCAACTACCAAGATGTATTTGTCTTTGAGACACGGAAAATTATTTTTATCATCATTACGAATCTACACATCGGCAAAATCAACTATGTGCATGGCCAAATTTCATTTTTTTCTTGATGAATAACTTTCTTCTTTATTTTCTCCGTGTCTAAAATTTTAATGATCCTTGAATGATTTCTTCTCCATTCTACATAACAATATATGTACATCAAGTAGAATACATAGTAAGGTATATGCATAAGCTTCCATTCAAGATACAAGAGTAAGAGTTACTAACGAGCTCCAAAAACGAAAAAAAGTTTGACCTCAATGCCAAAGTTTTAATGTCAAAATGACATATTCATAACTAACCAATCAAATAAGTTTATATCAGATATAAGTGAAAAAAATATATTTTTAATGTCATGTAGTCAAATTTAATCGGAGCTCTTGGTAGTTTAGTCTTCTTCAAGGGGTCTAAATGACGTGTCTAATGGATATATTAAGCTGTATTAGTTGAAACACATTTCTTTAACATATAACATATTTGCAAGTAACTAAAAATCAGATATATATTTACATTCTTCTACTTTATTCCTATTATTTTTGGGCAAGTCACTAATAAATTATGTCAATGCACAATAACCATTTAAAAAGAGATATCTATAATTATTTTTCTTCGTACCATTTCCATTAAAGGCTTGTGGAAAAGGAATGGACCTTGGATGGACGTCCAGCATCTCGAAAGACCCTCATGGTCGTTTTTCAGAACATTAAAAGGATCTTGTGCGGGGAACGGATAAAATAAAAGCCACAAAAGTTCAGCTGAAGGGCGTGAGCCTAGACGTTGGGCGGCCCCTACTGGATCAGGGACGTAGTCTGCGACTCGCCTTGGGCGTAGAGCAGTGTGACTGCCCAAAGGAATACTCTTCCACATCCTGTCAGGACCCTGGGAAGGGATACTATCGCGTCTTTGATCCAAAGGATACAGAGCAAGTCGAGGGAGAGATTGAAAACAAATTATCAACTACGTGGGCAGTCCAGGCACTGCCTATGTCATGGGCGAACAAATGAATGCTCGGCGGAAAACGGAGTTTGCCACAATTGCCGTGAAAACACGGCAGGACCACATTGCGATATCTGTGCTCCGGGTTTTATGGTTCCCCAAATCACCCGAGAGGATGTCAACCCTGTAAGTGCCCTTCTGCTCGAAGGAACTTTGCCATCACTTGCTCAGTGAATGAGAGGGATGTATTTTCCTGTGAGTGTCAAAAGGGTTACACTGGCCCAAAATGCGACAAATGTGATTATGGATATTATGGAAATCCTCGCTCGGAAGGTGGGAAATGTGTGCCTTGCAACTGTAATCCCCATGGAAGTCTCTCGGATCAATGCAATCCCAAGTCTGGCCAATGTGCCTGCGCAAGTCCAGAGATCGTTGGCCGCGACTGCTCTCAGTGCCAGCCTCGTCATATTCTGACCAAAGAGCATTCATGTAAGAACTGCGAGGACCGTGGATGCACGTCTTATCTATTGAACTTTGTTCAACTCATGGAAAATGTCCTTTGGGACGCCAACGTGACGGAATTAGATCCAGCACCAAACATCCGACTCACAAATCTGAAGCGACGGACCTCGGTTTTTGAGGATGAGATCAATGTGGCACTACGGAATAAAAACCGAATGCTTACCATCCATAAAATTGGCTCAGGAACCCAGCCGCAATCTGAAATAATTGAGTTGGAGTAGGTAAGAACCTAAAGAATGCCAAGGGGCTGGCCTTTGAGGCGGATAACCTCATTGCAGACTCAATGACCGTAGAGACTAGTCTTCATCGGGTACAAACTGAGCTTGAGGATGTTATTGGACGCCTGAGGAGTTACTCTGTTAGTGACATGGGATCTGAGGCATCAGTGGGCCAGGCACTTGCTGAAGCGAAGAAGGCTCTGGAAGAAATGAAGAGGCACGACTTTGGAGAAATTGATATCAAGGCTCGCACAGAGCTTAGTCATGCAAGGATATTGGATGAAAACATGAAGAAACTCATCTATGGAACTAGTGAAATACCACGTTGAGAGATGAACTACTCAGAGGGGAACATAAACTAAATGACCTACTTAAGTATATCGATAATGGACTAGGACAATCCCGATTAGTAAGTCATTTATTTGTATTTCTACCATTTTTACGCATTAACATTTTTTTTTTCTAGACTTCCAATAAAAACATGGCGAATAATCAAAAAGCTCTATCAGATCCTCAACTTGTTCACTAAGACAATCCTTTTAACCAATCGAGGCAGCAATGACATTCGTCAAAGTATAAGCACCTATGAAAGCAGTCGAGAAACCCTAAACGAGGCATGGGAAGTCTTTTCATCCCTACCGGATCAGTATCAAACCTCTCAGGATCCGTTGGGAAAACCTTGGAAGATGAAGAAATAGGCCTCTCAGGCTTGTGGAAGACTATCGTCAAAGGTCATCCAGCCTTGTGAGAAGAAAGGGCTGATTTTATCACGGCTGTCCCGGGAATTGGCACAGCTGTTAAAGGGCTCTGTGGGGAATCACGTGGAGCAAACCCTGAAGGCCGTTAATGTCTATGGAACCATCGTTCACTCCCTTCAGAGAGCTCAGAAGGCCTCTGAGTCTGCACAAAAGAAAGCTAATCTTGCACTTAAAAAGGTATGTTGTAGCTAAATTATTTGCTGTACATTGTTTTTGATCAGAGATGTAAAAGAAAGAGGGTAAACGCTTGATAAACTTTGTTGTTATTTTTGTGATAAGAAAATGATTTAAATGGGCCCCAACCATCGTCGGAGGAGTTGTTAATATTCACTTAATTTATTTTCTGTCTAAATCATTTTCATTGTTTACCTTCAAATGAAGTGATTGCAATGGGACTTAATTCCTGCAACATTTCTCCTAGCATCTTGTGACTTAAAAAGAGTCTTTTAATTTATGACGTAATTGATTCATTCCTAGGACCCATATAAGGGTGTTTTAAACCAATCTAATAGCGCAGAAAAAATAGATATATATTTATTGTCCACTCATTCTCTAGAGAGTTTTAGTTTTAATAAAAGATCGGATAAGAGTAATAAAGGAGAATAAAAGTGAACATATGAGAAAAGTAGTAAGTAGACAAACAAGCTGTGCTAATTTTTTGTTTATTTATGGGTATATGATAATTTTATGATGTTTTAATCAAATATTCATCTGAATTTAACACACTACAACAAGTGGATCACATTCAGACGTCAAAGGGGAAAATGAGACACAATGCTCCACCAACTAATTCTCCCTTTCGCTTACTTGTTGATCTACTTATTCAATTATATAAAATATTTATATAGCAACTATCTCCTCTCTCTGGATAAGAAATAACTAATCTGGTTTAAATATTATAGAGATCAAAGACAGAAACCTTTCATTATCGGGGGGGGGGACCTTCACAGACAATGACAAACATTCTAAGCTAAAATATTTTATTTGTGCAATATGTATCTTGTGGAGCCGTGTAAGTCCATTTTTGTTACAATGTTCGTCATTTTCTCTAGTATTTTTTTGGAATAGTTATACTACTAAGAGTAAAATTATTTAATGAAAGTTACCCCGAAGTGAATGAAAGGTTTTGCGAATTGCATTACGTTCTTCATCCATGCCTACTAATAGGCTTATGCAAGTGTGTATACAATGTTAAGTTAAACTAAGTAGAGTGATAGGTTGAACTAAGAGTTTATATATTTTTAGGCAAATGGCGACAAGACCCTAAAGACTCGCTCAGAGGAAGTTCGATCCGGTCCAAGGACATACTTCAAGAGGCAGAGGGGCTGAAGAAAAAATCTCTTGATCTCAAGACGTTCTTACAACAGCTCACGGAGAAATGGGAAAGAATACAAGAAGGCCTTCTAAATAACTTTGCACAGTTTGAAGGCCTTTGTTCCCGAAATCGAACGGTTCACACAAATTGTGGGCTCATCAAAAACACAGAGCAGTTTGCGAATAATGCCCTCCATGAGGCTGAGTCCATGATCAATAAAATCCTTGAGACTCAGTCTCAGATGCAAATTCAGCTCCGAAACGTCGCTGAGGAGCTTCAAAGCTTCATTCCGGGCGAACTTGAAAACATTCCACATAAATTAACAGAGACTTCACGCACGATGCACAACGTGGACAAGCAGCAACGTATCTTGAGCGAAGAAATGTGGACATTTTCAGTGCTGACTCCATGGTGATGAAGAATCTGGAGGAGCTGATTGATAAAGTGGGCTTGGAAATCATTGGCGTCTACTATAAGGATATCCATCACCAATGAATCCCCTGAAATCAATTGCTTGAGGTCCTTTGAAGCTAATCTTTATCCAAGGTAAGGAAAATGATTACTCTAGTATAATTGTGTTCTAACAAAATATTCAATGAATGTTGTCAATGCGTAAAAAAAATTATCACAAAGAAAATAGATAAAATAAAATGATCAAAGTAGATACGATATATTCATAAACGAATCTTCTTGCTAAAAATTTATATGGCATTTAAAAAAAATATTATTTTTCTTTTTTCTTTTTACATTATTTTGAAGAAATTCAAATAATTCTAATGAATATGATATTTTTTGTTATTTGAAAGAATGAAATATTTGGAGTATGTATAGTCTATCGATTCTTAAGTTCTTTTTTTACAAAATACATAAACAAGTTTTAATTTGAGTTCAATGACTCTAATATATACTAAAATTAACAAAATTTGGTTAACAGTTCATACATATCCTATTAATAACTATCAACCACTGACAACATTATGATTAAGAATTGCCCTTGTGGGGACATATTTTTGTAATATAATGTGCTTTTTGTATTATATATATATATATATATATATATATATATATATATATATATATATATATATATATATATATATATATATATGGTGCTTTAATTGAATACTGGCTCGATCAAAATGGTATTTATTTCCTTAATTATATAATTTTTTAAATAAGAAACGATCACCAATAATATTTTTGTTGTTGCATGACCAAGACTGTTAACATGTCAACATATTTTATACATTTATGTTATCATATTCTATAATTTCGCAATAATGAAGACATACATTCTGTCAACAGTTTAACAGACTGAGTCACACTACAAAAGATCAATTGTGATTGACATTTGATGTTTATCATTATCCTATCTTTTATCTAGCGTGAGCAATACAATCACCCTCATTTTTGGCACAGAAGACCCTAAAGCCACCAATGGCCTCCTCTTATATGTAGCCTCCGGAAAGAACCTGAAACCCAGCGAATCACATCGAGACTTTATGGCCATCGAAATGGTTGACAGTCAGATTCGTTTCCTCTGGAACAACGGTGCAGGCACAGCCGTGATCACCCCACAACGTCACAATAGAAGCTTCACAATCCCTCTCACGAGACGACAACGCCTGGTATCGCATCACAGCCGAGCGCATTGGTCATATTGGCCGACTCAACGTCCGAAAAGTTCGTCCTATATACGACATCCCTGACTTCCATCGATGGGTCGTCGGAGAGTCCCCTCCTGAGGCCAATGTGTTTGATGTAACACCAAGTGACTTGGTGTACCTCGGAGGGATTCCAGAGGCTTACTCATCCTCCTCGGATCTTAAGTCTAATGGAAGGCTTCCCGGTGCGATTTATGATCTTAATCTGGATGGGGATAATGTGGGCCTCTGGAACTTTGTGGAGTCATCGGGCTGTAAGGCCACTCACTCGGGGATCATTCATAGCAGCATTCAGCTGCATTCCTGTTACGTATTCCATGGAAGGGGTTCATATGCCATTCAAAGCAATCTGAAGGCCTTTGATCCTCGATATCTCTCCATTTCTCTAGAATTTATGGCATATGATACTGACTCCATGATTTTCTTTTCTTACAAGAGTGATAACGTAAGTTATGTATTTTGAATTGAGTGGGTTAACCCATTGAGATATAAAGATAGAGAGAGAGCTTATTCCCTTCAATATCAGAGAAACATCGTTCAGTTGTCGCCTGTGTACAATGTAAACACAGTAATTTGTACTACATCATCGTAAGCTGATCAAAAAGAAAGAAAGATTTGTTTAAATTGGGCAAAAAACGTATTCCTCTGAAGAATCCAATGAGCCCTCTATGTCTTAATATCTCTATGGTTTAACCCACAGACCTAAATAATAAGTAGATACTCATCAGTGAAGAAACGATCTAAAATGGCTGCATAGTGAAGCAATTGGACTTGATAATAGAAAATATTATGATATAATATTTCAATAATCTATTTTACAGGAACAGTTCATGGCCCTGGAGCTCAAAAGAGGTCGCGTTCACTTTGTGATTCACTACGGCAAAAACAAGAAGCTAAAGTTCCTTTCTAACAAGTCCTACAATGGTGGGACTTGGGTCAAGGTGGAGATGGCCCGGGCTCTTCGTAACTCTCTAGAAACGGGGGTTCTTCGCATCGTTCACAATGGTATCGGGGAGGATCTAATGGACACGCTTCCCGAGGCTGAGTTTGATATGAGCAACAGCACCATGTACTTTGGGGGCTTCCCCCCGGATGCGGGCATCAAGAGCTTTGTGAAGAAACATGGGCTGAACGCCCAGGATCACTATGCGGGGCATTTAAGGGGGATCACACTTTCGAATCCCGGGTATAATACCATGATCAATCCCCTATTTACCGCCACTGAACTTAAAAATACGTTTTTCGGTGTTGAAGCCGACTGTAATCCTAAGGTAAGGTTTAATATATCACTTTGGGAAAAAGAAAATAAGTAAAATAAAATATAATGACAATAAGTTATAATTTTGACAGTCTTTAATATCCTTGATATTGACAGATTAGTCGGCGAAGAAATTCCAGGCTTCATTGCGCGTCATGAAAGTAAAACTGTATTAAATCGCCGGCTTATTTCTATTGGGTCTTGAAACCATAGAGATATAAAGATATAGAGAGTTGATTCCCTTCAATAGCAGAGAAACAACGTTCAGCTGTATTATGTGTGTTCAAAATAAACAAAGTAATTTGTACTACATCATCGTAAGCTGATAATAGAGATAGAATCATACAGATAGACATAACACAATGACGTATTTCTCTTCCCTCCAATAGTAGTGAAACATCGTTCAGCTATATTCTTGACACAATGACGTATTTCTCTGACGAATCCAATAAGCTCTCTATATCTTTATATCTCTATGCTTGAAACACATGGAATCTTCAATTTTCTTTTGACAAAAAAAATAACAAAAAAACATAAATTAAAATTAATAGTAAGATACATATAATTATCGCATATATCATCGATTAAATGAATATACATTTCTTCAATTTACTCGTCTCTTACAGACGCACACTACCGTGCTACTAGAAGGAAACGGATATTTGGAGCTCAAGTCTCAGCCCCTTCGAAGAGACTCTAGCCTTGGCTTCACCTTCCAAACCCAGGAACCTCAATCGCTTCTTCTCCTATCAACGTACCTCGGGCAGCCAGAGAAGGGCAAAGAGCGGAATTATTTTTCCGTGTCTCTGGAGAGGGGGCAGCTCGTGTTCTTCTTCAGCTCAGAGGATGATGCCTCTTCGCCTCGAACCTTTGTGAGCGAGGAGCGATACGATGACGGAGAAATACATACCCTCATGGCCATCAAGAGAGGAAGGCGGTAAGCTGGGATTTATATCGAAAATGGTATACTATATCGATACCCATAAGCGTAGGGAGATGTTTGGTTGGGGGGGGGGGGGGGGCAGCATTCAATTTGTCCGAATTTTAACAAGAACTAGCTATGTAGATTAATATTTTCTTTATAGTAAATACATCTATTCATTATATTATATTTATTTGGTTATAATTAAAAATCTGGTTGCTTTAATAATTTCATATCTTTTTACAACTTAAATGCCCGAATACCTCAACCAATTTGCCCGAATTTGAGAACTCAACCGAATTTTTGGGAGGCAATTGCACCCCTTGCCCCCCCCCCCCCTGCCTCCTACGCCTATGTCGATACCTATTAGTCAATATATAGACTTGTTCTTAAAGATTCATGGCATTTTTATAGACAAAACTAATTTTATCTTGATGTGTGCTCTGTATTAACAATCTCTGTGTTATTTCAATATAAAAAAGATATCACTATTTAATGGCCTGACAGTCTTTGACATTACAGTCATTATTGGCTTTGATGATTTTTATAACTATAATGAAGACGCGGTTTCTGTAGAAAGAAGAAGACAGTCCTCAGTGCTATTTATTCTCAAGTTTGTCTGACCTATAAGGATTTTGATGTCTTTGACTGTGTTTCTCTTATTTATCAAGACCTTGGTCGTGAGCTGTTAATAATGAGGTTTTAAGTTTTCGTGCCTAAAAAAATATGTCAATCGTTGAATCATTTCAATTAGAATATGAATATATATATATATATATATATATATATATATCAGAAGTATACTAGATCTAGCAAACATCAACTCAAGGGTTAAACCGTAAGAATAGGTATCAGGCCTTTGATAAATGTTTATATTGCGATAATTGTATTGAAATATATCAATATAAATTCCTTTTATAGTTAAAACAATATTCTTACAATAATTTTGAATATATTGTCTCTATCCCTTATAATAAAGACTCTTCTCATGTTACACATTTGGCTATAAATTCTAACATTCTTTTATGTGATCTTGAAGTATAAATACACATATTTATTTTAGAGGAAAAATAGTTATGCTATAATAATCGCTGCTATTAAGGTTTATTTACTCTGTGCACTGGTGATATGTTTGTTCAGTGCTATGCATTTATGTAAGAAATATATGTTTGCAATCAATATGTTTAATATATCATTTTATTTACCTAGGAATTGCATCGAAGAAAATGCATATTAGTTATACATTCCAAAATAATATCCTTGTCAAATGATTGATTTTTTTTATTGACACAGTTCATATAATATATATATAAACAAAAGAAATATATATAAAGTGATGCTAATGCGAATTAAATCATGAATAAACATTTTAGTTTAAAATTTAAGCATCACAAATGAACACACAATTATTTAAAAAAACTGTAATTAAAACTGACAAACATTATAAAAATTCCAATAAACGTATTAAAACATTAATTATTTAAATCCTTGAATTTTTTAAAAGTTTTTTGATGATGTCCTTGTAGAGAGGAGAACGGGAAGGGAAATATCGGATTTCTTGGGCTCCATAAGTCCAAGAATCATCCTCTGTAGATGGGATCCTAAGGTCCAGAGAACCTTATCTCGCCGCAGCTGCCAGGAATATTGCCTTCAAATATCATTTTATTTACCTAGGAATTGCATCGAAGAAAATGCATATTAGTTATACATTCCAAAATAATATCCTTGTCAAATGATTGATTATTTTTCCTTAATTGACAAATATAAACATTTTGAGAGGAAAATAATTTACTAAGCCTTCATATTTAAGTTTAACATTAAATAATCTTTGAAAGGGTCTCAATATATGTGGACGACGGGGCCATCAGCGGCCCGGATGGACTTTACTTATCGGTGAACGAAATCCCAGCACCGTTGACGGGTGGCCTCTTTGTGGGTGGACTCCCGGGACATCTCCGATCTAAGGCCTCAGAGATGTCAAAGTCCCTCAACGGATTCAATGGTCTTCTGAAGGACATCGTATTCATTGATGATTTGTGAGTGGGCTCAGTACAAATTCATTACAAAAACATACCAATAATCCGACCATTTATCTCCTTCAAACTATAAGAATGTGTAAAATTCATAATTCAATAGTTATGAATTATGAAGTTTTTATTTTTAATTTTCAATGGATGATATTATAATCTTTTGGCTTTGAATACTTTGACCTTTATTCAACGTAGGATCTATTCAATGTGATCGAACAGGGAAAGACGAGTCGCCGCCTTCAACATTGAAAGCCGAGCAAACTTTAATGAGTAGATTCCTTGATAATGTTCTTCCATTTTGTTTAAATATGTAATTTGATAATAATTTTCTTTCCAGATCAATAATCTAAAAAATAATTAGGTTTTTAATCATATTTCTTAGAGTTGAAATCGTTTTTAACAAAATATTGAGTTTTATTTTTTTAATACTTGTTGTTGATATTTCAATTAAATCGTAATTACAAGTGCTGATTTTTATATAGTCTTTTAACGCAATTAATTCAAAATATATATAAACGAGAAAAACTACGTTTTCCTCTTTAGATCTGTTCGTGTCGTATCCATGACAAACCCCGTGAGTTTTTCCAACGCCGGCATTGGCCGTGACAACCGCTACAACAAACCTGCTGCGGATAGCCTCATTTTCTCATCATCTGTGACGATTATGAGGCATAGCCTTCACCACCACCACCAATCTACTGCCACTACGCTTCAAATGCAGGACCAAGAAAAAGTAAGTGAGTTTTCATCGGATCACCGGAGAAGGAAAGAACCTCGGCCAGGGGCCTGCAGTAAATCCGCGGGGGAAGGATCAATGCTCGAGGAAGGAGCATTTGGTTTCGGTGGACTTGAGGGCTTCGTTCGAAAGTCTTCCACGCTTCACTCTCCCAAGCGTCTGGAGATCTCTCTGGAGTTTAGATCCAGTCAATCTAATGGAGTGCTATTTGCCTTCAAGGTAAGAGCCTTACATGATATCCAGCATTAAAAACATGGAGTTTTAATCTAAATGAACAATTTGTTGGAGTTGATTGCTACATCTGCATTTCGCTTATTTTTTATAAGATGATTCAATTATATTTCATTTAAGTATATATGAATATCTGAATACATCGGAAATACATGTGTATCAAATAAAGTAGTTTTAGCATCACAGCCTTCAAGACAGGATAATTACACAACATGAAACATAATTAATCGAGTTGTTATCAAAATGAGTATTCCAAATTGGGTCGATATGTTACCTTTAAATGTATTGATCTATTTTTCATAAAACGGAGCAAACATTTACAATATATATATATATATTTTTTTTTTTTAATATTAATATATTTAGTAATTAAAAACATATAGGGATAGCAAAATATTGCGGTCCCAAACTCACCAAAAAATACAACTTTTTCATTTGATAACACTGTTTTCTTTTATGCCCGATATTCGGATCAATGACCCATTTATCGACATATTTGTGCAAACAAAATAAACATTTTTCTTTATTTATGAACAGTTGCTTTATTATATCAATAATAATAAGTGGTATAGGAGGAGTCACTTCGAAGGATTCGTCAATGACGTCATGTATATTCTTTTCTCAAAATAATGTTCACTCCTCAACCGCAATATAGAGTGGTATTTTGTTTTTTTTATTATTCTCTCTCCTATTCTTTCAACCAATCACATTCCTTAACGAATCAATTTATTCTTAGCGATAGAGACATGTCATGTTGCTGTTTTTATATTTCTTAGATTTGTAAATCTGGAAACATGACGGGTGGGCCTAGACTGATGAATGAGTTCAGGCCTGCGCAACTCAAGCTCGCCGGTTAAGGATTCGGACTTACACTCCTGTCTATAATAAACATAAATAAATAAATATATATATATATCAAACCGTTCTTTAAGAAAGAAAATTCATCTTCTATTTTTTTTTACTGCTTCATCTTAATGATTGTAATTTATAGAGTGGGCGAGGGGGGGACAAGGGAAGATATCTCACATACATACTGCGTGCATTTAAAATATCTCCTCTTAAGTTTATTTATTAGGGTCGCAATAAATTGTGTTGGGGGGCGCTTATGTCCATTATCATCCCTTTAATGGTATTACCTGCAATTGTTCATTGCTCATTGGTGGTAAAACGTATGCATGAGCAATGACCTACTTAAGACTTGCAAGAGAATGCAAAAGAGTGAAATATGAAAATGTCAGCCTCTCGGAACTTTAAATGTTTGTTAACATCTTAACATCGTATTTAACATATTGATAAGGAACAAACTCAAGGATCAGTGGTTGATTGGTTAAAAGAGCGCTAACATACATAATATAGAGATCCGACGCAACGTATGATAGCGCAGAATTGAGGTATATATTCGTTCTCTATTGTTGGAGAAAAAGACAAACGCAGGAACTAATAAAGAGATTTAAATCATGAATAGACGCTCTTATGGCACTCTCTATTTCATGGCTGAAGATATATTATAAATATGAAGTCTTAGTCCTTTTTGTGTCTGTCTTTCCTCCCTTAACAAGCGAGAGTTAGGCAAACAACCCGGATTTCAGTGCTGCCTATCGTACTTCTGCACTCTATGTTCTCTATGAGCGCCAACAAAAAGGAATTAACAATTCAATCGCGGCGGGCGGTGGTTTGAAGATCAGAGATAATATTTTCCATATTTAAGAACCCTCAGTGTCTTTTCCTCATGACATTTGAGAATGCCTTGGAATTACTTTTTCCAATAGTACCTAATAATATTTAAATAAATACATTATTAAATCTATATTCTTGACAACAGAATGGCAATGTGTGGTACTTATTTATTCATGATGATAAATATATCCTCATCTCTACGATAAGATGTAACTCAATACATTTGTGTTTTTTAACTGAGATAAGCCTGTTCTACCTGGTTTGGTAGAATAGCATACACCATTTGTGCATCCTTCAGTATTAACAGAATTTGACTTGTAATTTTGGTTTTTGCGACTTAGAATCCTTGAAATTTGTAATATATCTAAATTACATATATATCTGCACGGATGCGGCTAATTGAACCCGAATATCATTTTTTTTAAAGTTTAAAAAAGGAAAAAAGTTAACTTTAAAAGTGTCCCGAAAAATTTAAATCTGTCAAACACTATTGTTCTTCTTCTATTGAAACAATGATAATACTAGAATAATATATCATTTTTGCACTTTTTATAATTTTTTGTACAAGTTGTTGCAATTTGCTTTTAGCCAGTCAAGGCTTCAAACAGCTAACTGTTTCTCCTTTATATACTTTTCAGCTCCGTAAGCAAGGCGAGAATCAGAAGCACATCATCGTCTACCAAACGACGACGTTCTCAACGCAGCCCCTCCTATACTCACACCAGGGGCTCTGACCCTTCAGAAGTCCCTTCAGGACATCAAAAGTCCCCTCACTGGAACCATGTACTGCTCAAATACAAAATCGAGTCTGCCGTTCTATCTTGGAGCTTTACTCAACAAGAGCGAGTTCAAAAGGTTCATTCGCTCATAACCGACCCTTGGCGCCATTTGCAAAAAATATATACTTTGGAAGAGTCCTAAGGCAGTGGAAGACTCAGCCCGGAGGTAAGAGTTGAAAAATGGTTATTTTTGACTTACTATTATACCGGTTTGCAAGCGTTTAGCTATCTTCTGCATAGAAATATAAAGATATAGTAGACAGCTTATTCCCTTCAATAGCCGATAAACATCCTTCAGCTGTCCTCTGTGTCCATTACAAAGTAATTTGTACTACGTCATCGTTAGTTGATCATAGAGATATAAATATTTGTTTATATCGGGCACAAAAAAGTATTCTCTGAAGAATCCAATAAGCTCGCTATAATCTTGTGTTCTGTAAAATTACCTTCGTAACTGTTGAGCCTTCTTTTATAAACAAACACTCCATGAAAATCCTATCAACTTTGCAGTTCGTTGACAATAAATGTCATATTTTTTTGGGAAATACTTGAATAATGAACAAATGGCATTATACGTTTGAACATCAACTCAGAGCAAAGAATATCATCCTGAAAAAACATATAATGTCTTTCCTAAAAGGGCCAAGATCAATGCCATTTACAAATCCTTTGACAACAGATAAAGGACTCATATGATCATTCTTCTTTCTTAAGGGTAAAGTTATTTTTTTTCATTTGTTAACAAATTTTGTATTATTTTATTAGGGATAATTGATTAAATTGAAGTATTTTGGTTTGATAGTTTGTAAAGCTAGGATATCAAAGTATAAAATTGAGGTCGAATTTCGATATTAGATGGTAATACATTACCAATTAAGCCTTAATATATATTATTATTTTAATGTGCCTATCTTTAATTGCTAAATTGTATTATAAATAAATGGAAATTTTTATCACGTCTTTTTTCTGATCGCTGTATTGGTACCAACTTCAATATTTTTGCCACGAGCTTGAAACGTTTCAGAAATAGCGTTGTTTTTCAAATGCACTCAATGGATTGGTGGTTGGATACAAAAAATATCATAAAAGAATCCAAACCTATATAATCTTATGTTTGCAGCTTTACTCCCCATTTGTGGGATGCCTCCGTGAAATATCTGTCAACTCCAACATGGACTCCTTCCGCTACAACCGAAAGAGCTCAAAGCCCACGCTTCCATGTTATCAGGAGATCGGGGCCGGTCCTATTTTGTATCCAACGGAAGTCACGCCGTCTATAACTTTCCGCCCATTTCTCCCTCGCCCAGTCTGTATTTGACGATATCCATGGAGTTTAAAAGTACTTCCCTACGGGATCAGGCTCTATTCTCCATCATCCAACTGGAAACCGGAACGCCCGGAGTCCGAGCACACCTAGTACAAGGACAGCTGGTATGCATGACCTGTTAAATAATAACTGTAATCTAGAGCTGGGATTAGGTAGATAAAATGTCTGCGATCGGTATCAGTTGTTATTAGCCAGCTATTTTCAATCAGTATGGGTAAATCGATAGTCCGGTACAAACGTGTTCAAAAATGTTTCTCTTTATTTTGGCTTCGCAGTCTTCTAAAAAAGGAATACTTTATCCTTATTAATTTATTGAAATCGATTGGTTGCGATGTATGATATGTATCGGAAAATAAGATAAAAGGGATATATGTCGGTAGCTGATATCCTCATTATCTTGTAACCTTCTTTCCCATGTTGTACTTATAGAAAATCACTTAATTTCCTTTAAATTCCACCTTGAGTGATCCACTACCTCATGATGCTTTCATAAAGAATAAACCAGAGAGATAATGAAATAATCATTTGTAAATAATTGTTTTCCTCTCTAGCCTCTATCACCAAAATGAAATATCATCATGTCTTTCTTCATTGGATACACGTTCAAATATAAATTCAATTGGTGACTGATTTGACTGACAAGATACAATGACGTCACTAATAAATACACAACAAATATAATCCGTTATGGGAGATTTGTATTATTTATTCTATAGTTACGAATCTGGTATGATGTTAGATTCTCTAATAAAACAAATACCTGGGCACTGATAATTTGGTGTTCAGTTGACGATGAGCAAGTTTCTGTCTTGGTTATGTTAAAGTAATAAATTTCACCAGAATATCTGGGATGACATCAAGAAAACGGGGTTTAATTACTGATTGAGGTCAAAGGGTGTTGAAGTGTATTTGATTCTTCAAATGGCTTCGGGTAGCATTTTATATGTTACATTTTGTCATAATATAAATAATTACGATGTTCAGGGACATATTGATGTTATTTATTTCACTTTATTTCTATTACACATTAAGAGTAGGTATCAAAACTATATATTTCAATTTATCTCAAATCAAGCCAATCAGCGTTGACTTAAGCACGACTTACCTATTATTAAGTAACGCATTGAAGTAAAACTGCGACACACAAAAATGATAGCATAGGCGATAATATGAAGTAAAACTAGAGGCATATATACACTCAGAGAGTGCAAACCTCCGCCGTCACGGGGTCCTTATGAGCCTTCCGAGGCGGATTTTTCACGACTGGGGCGTGCGTCGAGGGACGGGGGAGGGTTCCCCTCGACGGAAATTCCGAGAGGAAGACGCTCCCGGCACCCGATTTACAGCACAGCGCGACATCTATTGGCAGAATAGGCAAACTTGAAATATTTTTTAGTGTTTAGCTCGTTTTGCATCTTAATTCTGCACTCAGAGATGCCAAAATTTAATCACTTGTTCCTTTTGTCATTCAACAACTCCACAAAGTTTCATCCGAATCCGTTCCGTACTTTTGAGTATCCTGCTGACAAACAAACAAACCAACCAACGCCAGTGAAAACAATACCTCCTTCGGCGGAGGTAATGAATAGCAACGAGGATGAACAATGCTTCTATAATAGCCAAGCTAAAAAAGAGTGTGATAATATTGTTGTTGCACTATTAGAACATGCGAAAAAAAGGATACGACGATAATGCGTGCGATGAAGGCGCGCACGAATATAGATGGGTATGCCCTTATTGTATATCCCCAACCCTTTATGGACATGTTTAATTTCTTATTTATATAATACGCCTTATTTGTCACGTGACTATACTGTTAGTCATAAAAAGTGGTAAAATCATAATGGAATCCTGTTTTTTGTATCTTAGTGAATCTTTCAGTTAGAGTTCATTTATGTATCCACTCAAAAAAATCTGTTAGCTTTAGGTGTCCACGTGTGTTACTGTATTGCTAATACGTCAAAGGTATTTTTCTAACATAAAAGACAATAGTAAACCTTTGCCGTCATAGCAATACACGGACTCATAAAGCCATTGGATTTTCATTTTTGATTGGATAAATAAATGCAACTAAACATATCTTCTTATTCTATTTTTTACTCTCTATTCTCTATTTTTTGATCAACAGATCCATTTGTATTATCATTTTTATACTTTTGCTATATTAAAACACGTCAATTATAATATAAAGACCCCAGATGTTTGCCATTTTTAGGCATCGGTCTTGTCTGCTTTTAAAACTCCTTCTAAGTATAAAAATAGTATATGCATTGCGTCATAATTGATCAATCATTGATGGGCTCATTGGTCTTGTTGTAGTTCCCAATCCTGTAAACACATTAAAAGTGCATTACCTCTTTTTTCTCTTTCTTACGGTAGACAATCTTTTATATTTCTTTGGCAGATGCATTTAATTTTTATTATTTTGAGATTAATATCTTGTGTACTGCAAGGCTCATTCCATCTCATAAAACTCATAAACTTCAATCATTCATTATATCCATCCTTTAGAAAATTACGTGATTATGATTTATTATAATATATATATATATATATACATTAGGGCTGTTCTTATTTTTCAAATATTTGAAATGTTAGCAACATTGTGGATTTTCTGTTTCTTGGTGATAAAAGAAGACGACACACAAAGTTTGAACAAAATCGGTCAACATTACGAGGTCGCGCAACGAGGTCAAAGTTTTAAAAATTTAGTAAAAATATAGTTTTCCGCAAATTTCTTGAAAATGGTGGACGTTACAGACTTCAATAATAATTATTAATTAAAAGGAAATCTAATTTACTACCAGACGTATGTTTGATGTTTTTTAATAAAACAAAGTTTTCAGTAAAAACAAAGAAAAAATGGAGTGTGTAATGATAGCATATTTCATAGCTTTTTTGTATCAATTAACTTCACTCGCCTGTAGAAGATGACTTGTTCGCTTCAGAGTAAAATAGTACTTTTAAGTTTAGTAAACCTTTGAATGATAAATCCAAAAATGACCTTGGTTGCATTCTATCAATTCAGAATTCAGTACAATCTGAGTTTACATCATATGATTCAGCCTGTATTGACCTATAAGAAATCGATTATGAAAAAAAAAATTATTCGTTTCTTAGATTTGCGTCAAGGTATCCTTTCATAATTTTACTTTGTCTCTGACGCATTTATAATCCATTATATGCGTCATTTTGTACGCGAGATATGCTTTTTTTAATGTACATATAACTCTCTACTTATTAAATTGACATGATTTAGTATACCAAAATATTAAAGCTGGTTTACCAAGCTTTCATTTTATATGTTGGTGTTTTAAAAATCGCTATACTTTAGAGATATAAGCAAATACATCTTTGCACGTACTCTCCCCAAAAAATTGATCTTTTGATATGAGGATATACAATTACCACTTGGTAACTGCTGTTACTGTTAGCTGGATAAAGATAAGAAAAAAGAAGGGAGAGAGTATTTTGCCTCACATCTATCCCTTCTTTTTTTTCTTTCTCTTTCTATCCAGGTAACACTAACAGCAGTAACCAAGTTGTAGTTGTATATTCTCATATCTAAGGGTTAATTTTTTGGGAGAGTACGTGCAAAAATGTATTTGCTTATTTCTCTTAAAGTATAGCGATTTTTAGAACACCAAACATATCAAATGAAAGCTTGGTACACCAGCTGTAATATTTTGGTAGTATATTAGATTTCCTTTAAATCAATAATTATTATTGAAGTCTGTAAGGTCCACCATTTTGAAGAAATTTGCGGAAAACTATATTTTACTAAATTTTTAAATTTTGACCTCATTGTGCGACCTCGTAATGTTGACCGATTTTGTTCAAACTTTGTGTGTCGTCTTCTTTTATCACAAAGAACAGAAAATCCACAATGTTGCTAACATTTCAACATTTGAAAAATAAGAACAGCCCTAATATATATATATATATATATATATATACAATTATACGCCCAATTCAGCCCCGCCGACTCAGCGCCGCCGATTCAGCACCAGCCAATTCAGCGCCCGCCGATTCAGCGCCGGCCATTCAGCACCGTCGATTCAGCGCCGGCCGATTCAGCGTGAGCCAATTCAGCGCCAGCCGATTCAGCGCCAGCCTCATGACTTTGATTTAAAAAAATTCAGACCTTTTTCCAAAGAAAATTATGTTTCTGTAGCAGTACAATTGGTCAAACCTGGCACACGATTGCAGAAGTATTCAACATTAATGGGGTATGGGGTTTCAAACCACCTACATTGGTAAAAATCAGAGTAAAGAAAACCTCAAATGCCATTTTGTGCACCTTGGCCTTTGGTTTCGCCAGCTGCAACGATGGGGTATGGGGGTTCAAAGGCATCGCAAACTGTAAAAATACGAGTAAGGAACCCCTCAAATGCCATTTTGTGCACCTTGGGCCTTCGGGTTCCGCCAGCCGCAACAATGGGGTATTGGGGTTCAAACTCTTCGCCAATTTAAAAATACGAGTAAGGAACCCTCAAATGCATTTTGTTCACCTTGGGTCCTCGGGTCCCGCCGGCCACAACAATGGGGTATTGGGGCTTCAAACCCATCGCAAATTGTAAAAAATACGAGTAAGGAACCCTCAAATGCCATTTTGCGCACCTTAAGTCTCGGTCCCGCCAGCCGAAACAATGTAGTATTGGGGTTCAAACCCTTCGCCAATTATAAAAATACCGGTTAGGAAACCCCCAAATGCCATTTTATGCACCTTGGGTTTTCGGGTCTCGTCAGCCACATCAATGGGATATGGGGTTCAACCCTCCGCAAATTGTAAAAATACTGTAAGGAACCGTGTATATATAATATATATATATTTTATATATATATATAACAAATAAAGAGATATTAAAGAAGAAAAATATATCAACAATAAAGGATATCCTAAAACATTAATTATCTTAAACTTCTATTATTATTAAGAGACACAACACAAACAATAAGTAACAATGTATTGAATCAACTGAGTTTATGCACAGTAACTTTTATTCGTGAACAAGTCAGAAAACCAATATTTTTATGATTAAATATAAAGTTTACAAAGTATGAGTCGTTATTTATTTAGTATTGTATTATTTCACAAGTTTATTTTTCTTTATTTTCATTTTAGGAAGTTCAATTAGGACGAGAGAGTCTGATTAGCACCAAGCTCACTGCCCCAAAGTCTGGCACAAAATAGAGATCTCAGTCACCATTGACAAGCGGGTTCAGATCACGGTCGACGGTTTTGAAGACGTTTCAGGGGGAATGGATCAGGTTCTCTCCTATAACTTTACAGATATCATTTTTGGATCTCCGAAGGGAGAGCTCTCCTTCAATGGATGCCTCCGAAACGTGTTTCCTGAACGGAAAGAGTTTGTCTTCCCTGAAGGCACTTATGTCCCATGGGGTCGTTCAGGATGGATGTTCCATTTAGAAGAAATTTGTCTTCTTGTTGGTCATTGTTGTTATGCATTTGTTATTAATAATATCCTGGGCTATTCCTTAATTTTCTTCAATTTATTCACAATTTTATTGTACACCATATTTTAAAGCTAATCCGTAGTGTACTGTTAAACTATATATGTATATATAACTCGCTCACTCAAATGATCATAGAATTAAATATAAAGTTTCAAAAAATAGTTTTATTTGATTGATTCCAACAATGAGAAAGAACATAAAAAGAAGCTACGAGTACATACCTAACTTAGTGGAAGCGTTTTCGACTCTAATTGTTGAGGGGAAAGGCTATTTTTGCTTATATTCAATCCACGCTGATACTACAATTTCTATCTAACCAAATATACTAAAATAATATGATTTGTTTTTATTGAATCGAAGAGTTTGTAACAAACTTGCATAAAATAAAAACAAAATGTTTTACAAAATTTCACAAAACTTTCTAATTATATTATATATAATATATAATATATAAATATATATATATATATACATATTTATATATAAATACAAACATCTATATTGATATGTACACATATATATATATAATTTATATATATACATATATTTAGGCTGTTCTATTTTAAATGTTTGAAATGTTAGCAACATTGTGGATTTTCTGTTTCTTGGTGATAAAAGAAGACGACATACAAAGTTTGAACAAAATTGGTCAACAATACGAGGTCACTCAACGAGGTCAAAGTTTTAAAAATTTAGTAAAAATATAGTTTTCCGCAAATCTCTTGAAAGTGGTGGACGTTACTGACTTCAATAATAATTATTAATTTAAAGGAAATATATTTCACTACTACATCTTTGATGTTTTTAATAAAACAAAGTTTTAGTAAAAACAAAGAAAAAATGGGAGTGTATAATGTTAGCATATTTCATAGCTTTTTTATCAACTAACTACACTCGCCTGTAGAAGATGACTTGTTCACTTCAGAGTAAAATAGTATTTTTAAAGTTTTAGTAAACCTTTGTTGATAAATCCAAAAATGACCTTGGTTGCATTCTATCACATATATAAATTTATGTATATTATATATATATATATGTATATATATATATATATATAGCTATATATATATATATATATATATATATATATCTATGTATATATATATATTCTTTGTCTTGTCCTGAAAATACTATCATGTCTTTTTGATAATAATATAACTTCGAAAAGACGAAATTTGAAGTAGCTAACAAAATTATTTAGTTTGTATGGTTGTTACAGATTTTTTTAGGCTGATTTCTTCGACTACTCAATATTTGCTCTACTATATATGAGCCATATAAAAGCCGACAAATATTATAGAAAATTTGCTATAATGCTGTATTTATTCCAATCGAATGCATTCTATCGAACCATATAGGCAAAAAAAAATATATATATATATATATATTATAGAAAATATCTCGTCTACATATGAATAGCAAGCTATGAACTTGATAAAATAGACTTTATTTAATTAGGAGTAAAAAATAAACAAGAAAAAGTGCCAAGTTATGTACAATTATTGCGAAATATGTATTTTTTGAAATTAATAAACATTGAGGAAAAGAAAAGAATTGTTGATCTTCCTGAAGCATCGCATGCTAAATAAAAGATTGTATAGAGGGAGAAATTACCAAAAACCCAAGTAACGTCATTTTACGTCAAGAAAAACATAGCTCGAGAACAAATCAACCCTATGAGGTCGTCCTTAGGAGCTTGCTCCACACTTTTTTCACATTCCCTACTAATCCTCCAATGCCTATGATGACATGAAGGAGGTCTCCATACGTGGAATTCTCTTCTTTAATATATAATATATAGTGCAAAACACTTATTCTGAACTCCGACCCGGACGGAATTTGCGGAGCAACCCTAGTGATGAGGGACTGAGTAAATATTTAGTAGTTGGTAAGTCCGGACAGATCCGGAGGATGAAACGCGTCTACATAAAGCTCCTTCATACGATGGATACTCCATAGAAACAATGTTTGCACACAGCCAAAGTCCGCCGGTATACATATTTCCTTCCAAAAGTATCTTTTCTATGAGAAATTATTAATAATCGGCGGTCACCAGATGCAAGAGTATTTATTAAATTGATTATTTTCCCTTCAATTACTTACGCAGATATAAATTAAACAATACTATATCTTCTACAACACTCCTTGTACCACGTAATGACTTCTCGTTTTAAATCATGCTCCTCGTTTTAACCAAATATTAGACCCCCCAAACACTTACTTTAAAATCCTGTGGGGCCCTTACAAAAAATAATCCCAAAAGGCTTAGTTTCAATTGTACATACATATAACATGGATATACAAGAGCGTTTCATTTTGCAAGAGGTAAAGCAATTTATTTAGACGCATTTTTTAGTTAACAAAAATATAAGCTCTGTATAAGACACCTAACAAAATTAAAGCTGTCACCTTCCTCCCGTTAACATTATACAAAAGGAAAAAGTATTATCTTCTGTTTAAACCTATTTAGCTGACTTTTAGCATGCCAGTGATTTTTCATGACGTCACACGCGGATGACATTTTGTTTCTTCTCCCTGTCGTCATCAAAAATCTAATGTTACAATTTATGTTTCATACGTCACAAATTGTCCTTAATGAAAAACATGAAATACTCGTACCTGGTATTCTAAATATTTTTCCCTAGAAGACAAAATGTTTTTAATCAGTGTGACAGTCATCGTCATTAAAGGACTCTTCAAGTCAATCATATCATTTTTACTCTGCAAAGAAAAACTCAGTCAGTCCTCACTAGTCATTGCTCTTTTTAAAAAGTAATCTCTGTAACTCATTCCCCAATCCCACTTATGACAATGCCTATTCTCATCTTCTTCAAGACAGACGGACGTGAATTGTTTCTAATCTTATATTGATTGAATATTAAATTATTGCTACTGGCAACATTCACCTTATTATTACGGATACCCAAAGAAACAACCTTTAAAAGACTGTTGCTATTAGGCTGTATATATTAATCTAATTAAAAGCTTAAATAACAATGACAAATATATAAATCATTTTTTAGTTTTACATTTTAGCTGCTTTTCCGAAATTGTAATATTTTTTTTTTTTATTAAGATATATTATGTATATACATCAAAACAGAAAATCATATATAATATATAAAACGGAGTAGTTACGTAAAATAAATGAATAAATAAACATTATATGTAGTTTAAAATTAATACTCCGTGAAGGAATTATAGCTCATCATTAAAATAACATTCAGACTAAAACAACAATTCACATTTCATAAAAGTATCTATAAGAAATTACTAAAATTCTTTAAAATCTTATGCAAATATTTTTTCTGATTTAAAGATGTCGACGAAAGAAAACGCAACAATTCTCCAATAATGATTAACTCATTTTCTACACCAAGATATTATATTACGCTATAACTTATAATATTTAAAGTTCTATATTTTTATACAATTTTCCTATTTGTATTTGTTTTTTATGTATATTTAATTTTTTATTATTTTATAAGCTCTTAGTTAGCTCGTATATAAATAATTACCGAGTCGACTTCGGTGTGTCACAAATAGTATAATAAAATTTAATGCCACACAAATGCTAGCTAAACATAGTAAGTTGGATATGATGTAATTTTTACACATATATATATATATCATCAAAATAGAAAAAAAAACATCTATACATATATAAACCCGAGTACTTACGTGATAGAAAATACATTAATAACAATACAGTTTAAAATTAATACTCCTTGAGGAATTATGTTTCATCAATAAAGTAACAATAATTTTAATGCTATAATGTTTATTTATATCCATCGGATGCAATTTTATCGAACCATATAGGCAAAAAAATATGTTCATTCATGTTATTATTTTAACGCAACTGTCGAGAGTATTTTTTATTTATTTATAAGTTGTCTTGTATTTTAGTGTAGTTAATATTTTACACTGTCTCATAATATTTGATAGCCGAAAAAAAATTATAACCGTAAAAAAAAACAATAACATTAGTACTAAAACAACAATTCATCTTTCAAATATCTATATAAAATTACTGAAATTCTTAAAAATTGTATGTTAATATTTTTTCTGATTTAAAATTGTAGACAAAAAATTTGCAGCAATTATCTAGCGTAGCTCCACGATTTGAATTCTACCATAGGAACTTTAACTTCAGGAATATTTTACATATTTAGCTTTTATTTCAACCTTTATTTGTGTGTGTTGTAATTTCACAGTATTTCATAAAGCCTTGAACCTCTTGATGTAAATATGGAGAATATGATCGTGAATTATTTTGTTGCATTGTCTGACGTTGTTCGTGAGAGCTTAATTACATACTTTTATAGCGTGTTTGTGTAAGAATAATAAAATCAATTGAATATTGGCGTCAAGATGGTTTTTCAGGTAAAATATGACTGGGTTTAACAGTACTCTGGGCTCACAAGGGGGTAATTATTTCAATTTGAACACCAACGCATTGTCTTGTGGCAATATCTTTAACGAATAGGCATCCTCTAAACCTTTTTTCATTATTGTTATGTATAGCCCTCCAAAATATTACGTTAAATAATATATTTATCTTCATATTCTTATCAGTTTTTTATGATGAGTATTGTATAGATAGTTTGTTCAAGAACTTGAAAACAAAAACAACAACATTGAATTTGTAAATAAAGATATGTTTGAGAAGTTTGAAGTTCAATTACTTAACTTATTTTAATTGTAAATATTACTTTT
>CP045904.1:3491655-3553028 GCA_013387185.1 Caligus rogercresseyi | reverse complement strand
CCTCAATGTTACTCGTCTGTTTCCCAAATTTGGGTGGAGGTCTTTCAGCTTCTGGCTAAGTATCCAGTGATATAGGAGAGACCCTCGTTGGAACAGTCATTGGGATTTTTCCTGTGTTTACTGACTAGGCAAAAGGAAGGAGTTTCCATGAGCGCAAGTACTCAAAGGCCGGGTACATATGCTCCGTAGGATGAGGGCGGTAGCTACATCTTCTTTTGAGTAGCCACTTTGTCGAAGGATTCATTAAGCTTCTTATTTGAATCGCTGTGTAATCCTTTTCGAATGAGGTTCTAATTACAGTTTCCTTAAAGTTTTATGAGCTAAGTTGAGGCATTTAACTTTGTAGCAGGACAGCTTATTTTCGTGAGTGAGAGTTCCTCATTCCTCCTCAATAGTCAACTCACATTTTTTTCGTTCACGGGCTTCTTGATGGACCTGCCTGAAGGACTTTGACACACTTGAGGAGGGTGATCCAGGGATGAAGAGTGAAGGAACAGCTTGAGACTTAAGCTTCTTCCAAGCAAAGATGCCAAGAAGCTCAGCCTGGATATTCCTTTGGAAGTCATCTGGAGTAAAATGACGATCGCAGATCTCTGCATTCTTTAGATCAATCCTGTCGGATCTTCTGCATCATGCAATCCACACACGTTGGATATCGAGATCCTCGTCAGAAGTGCAAAATATTGTACATCTCGAGGATTACAGTAATAGGGGATGGCACACACACGATAACTTCCTCGAGAATATGGCATTTTCGCTTTACAATACAAACTGAACTATAAATCAAGCGTAGCACCTGTGACATCACAACAAAATAGTCAGCTGTCGCCCTGCAATTGCCTACGTCGATTCCCATTGCCTCACCTTATTTATATTCTCCTAGGGTACGCTGCAATCACCATCTAATGGAATATTTAAAATAAATTTTCAAACGAATGCTCATTAGATATTTTTTTTGGGTGTTAATATTGAATACATAACTATGATATTCCAAGTTATTTCTCTCGTTTCCTTAAGTAAGTGATTGCAAATCCGTTTGCCATATTAATAATTGAAATTGCAAAGCATTTAAGGAGCCAAGACCAAGAGTCCAGCGAGGCCTTAGGTGGCTCTATATGCATCCTTACATAATGTCTAAAAACAATTTCTTTAAAAGTGTTTATGCACAAGCAATCATGAAATAAATGAAATAGAGAAAAAAGAGATTAAGGTAATCCCATAAATACATTTGGATTTCAATGAGGCCTTGGTGAGGTAGAGAGAGAAAAATAGTAATGTTATCTCCTTGTACAGTTATTAAACTCTTTAACCCTTAAAAAAAGTAAAGTCCTTATCTTTGGTGCGAGTCCAGTCATTTACATCGTGCCATGCAGATGGATTCCCTCATGGTAAACTCTTATATTGTACGTACCGGGCAAAATGTTTTATTTATGACTTGATGTATTAAAAAAAACCTAGATTATTAACTTTAACAATTTAATGCTTTTATTATTTGGTCCATTTTAAACTTTATATATGTTTTCCATCAGAAATGTTGGCATATCTTTACTTCAACAGCCCACCAAGAATGTCTGTTGGTATTTGGTAGGAATATATACATATATAAGGAGGAGAGTCGGAACTATCCGCCGGCTGGGAGTCTCAACGCCAGGAGACTTGGTCCTGTATAACGTTGCCAAAGCCATTGTTATTGGCAAGGCCCAGACTTGTGCCAAGGTAACTCGACAATGAGGCTTCCGACAGAGTCGAACTGGCCTCACAGCTATATCACTGTGACGGCGGAGCACAAGTCACTCTAACAATCTCGCCCGTGTTCTCCTAGGCGTCCGAAAGGTCTGATAGAATGAGGACGGCTGACCTCCTCGACAGAGCAGGAATCCCAACAATAACGAGATTGTTGGTCGGTAGTCAAGGATGGCTGCTCGGAAGAGGTCAATCTTCCAGATTCCCCTCTCAGTGATGTCCTATGCACTTCAGAATCCAGGACAAGAAGTGGAACGAGCATTTCAGGAGACCTAATTCTATGGGCTGCACTTCTGCGGTCAACATGCCAAAAGCATGGAATTCGTCTCCTGAGCTGAGGCAGGCACACACTCTTCTAGATGCAAGGTGAGCGGCAATAAGGCTTACAAGGATCTAGAGACATCTCTAATTTTTAGTAAATTAAGTTTTTGTTTTTATAATTTATTTATCTTATATATTTAAAATTATTTAAATTAATTTTATCACTTTTAATATCTCAAAGTAGTGCAATTGGACACAAATATCATTACAACGCACAGGTTCGTCAGAAAAAACGTGGACTAGTAATTTGAATACAATTCTGATTTATGTTGAGATAATCTAGACTTTTGAAAACCAAACTGGTTTGTCTAAATTTTATAATATTTTCAACAATAAACATTCCCAAAAATCATCACTATGAGTGACCAAATTCAAAAACGACTGCGTATATCAATCTGTTTGCTTCTGAAATAAAGGTGGCTAAGATCATGTACATCGAAAATGTTCCAGGAGCCGGTTTTCAAAGGTGGCCAAGATGAAGAAAGATGGAGAAGACATCGGAAGGAAGCGAAGGGCACAACTTGAAGAGAGACTATGAATTCCTGGACAGCCGGAGAAAAAGATCAAGGAGGACCCCACAAAATCCATTAACTGCCTCTCCCATGAGGTTCTGTAGGAAGGCTGTGAAGAAGAATAGGGATTAAAGTCATACACGAGGACCCCATGCCACCCCTTAACCGTATAAATAAAGACCAGGAGGCTTGAGAGGCGAAAGAAAATCCTTAAATGGTGAAGAACATGGGTCGAACGTGACAATCTTCCGGGACAAGAAGATGTCACTGTTGATCAGGTCTACAACCGTAGGAACTTGGGGAAACAACAAAACAAGTTAAAGGGGTGTACCGCACAAAACATCCCGCCCAGACCATGGTGCTCAGCGTCGTGGCCTCTGATGGCAAGAAGATGCCTCCCTTCTTGTTCAAGGCCGGGGAGAAAATCGGCCATAATGCCAACTACAAGGTGCTCAGGTATACCATCTTGCCATGCATTAAGGCTAACTATCCAGAGGGCCACTTCATGTGGACCCAGGATGGTGCTCCCTCTCATTTAGCTTCAAAGTGTCAGAGTGCGTTGCTATTAACATGGTCAATTTCGGGTCCAAGGGTATGTGGCCTTCTTCTTCCTCAGATATTAACCTTCTAGACAGCGCTGAGTGGGGCACTTTAGAGAAGGAGACGAACAAAACCTATCCCCCAAATGTGGACTTCCTGAAGGCTGCCATCGTGAATGAGTGGGACAAACTGTCGAAGAGTTCATCATCGACTCCTACAAGGCCTTCCGACGTCGTGTGCAGACTGTAATTGAAACTACTGGTGGATTTATTGAGTAAAAATAATTCATAAAATTTTAGTTCAATTGTTTTATCATTACTAGCCCATTGCCGCGGATAAATGCTGTGCCGTAGGTCACCACCACCCGCCCGTGGGTATGCCAACACTTCCTGTCGGCAACATTGCACACAACATGGAATTCTCCTCCTGAGCTGAGGCAGGCAACCACTCTTCTAGAAGCAAGGCGAGCGGCAACAAGGCTTGCAAGGATCTCAAGACATCCCTATTTTTTAATAAATTAAGTTATTTTTTCCCAACTTATTTATCTGATATATGTTTATTTATTAAATTACTTGTATCACTTCTAGAATCTCCAAAGCTAGTGGTCATATTGTCACCAAATAATCTCATAGTAAATAAAAGTATTCGCATTAACTTATTGAAAATATTGCGTTATCAAACGGGTGTTATGGTATTATCAAAACATGCTTTTATTGTGCACAAATGAATATAAGTGCTTTTGTTATTACTTAATATAATTGAAGGAAATTCCCCAAATACACTTAAATGTTAACTGTTATTCATTCTTTGTTTACTATTATTATAATTCTATGTTGCATTGTCTTGAGAAAAATATTTATCCCTTCGTAGATTCCTCATTGAACCTAAAAAATACTTTTGTTAGGCGATAATTTGGGCAGAACTTCGTATCAAGTATAAAATATAATTTATTATTTAAAAAAATCTCTCTGCTTCAAGCTTTTAAAACACTGTGAATTGAGTGTCTTCCATTCTATCTTATTTTGTGTAAAATAATGCTCTAGTAATTCATTTCAGTTATATTAACTTTTATTATTACTGTTCAACAAATTCTAAACTATATTTTCGTATATTTATATTTCATTTTTTTATAATTATACAAGTATATAAAAGTAAAGATTGGGCTCGATAAAAAAAAATCTACGATATTAAGTAGCATGCTGTGTTTCCTCTGTATCGTGGTTTTGGTAAAAAAAATGTTTGTACTATCTGCTGGGGGTAACAAAATATATTCATCTATGAGGGATGCAATCTATTTCAGAAAATCATCTTAGGGATGCAATTCATTGTCATGAAATCAGCAACGGAAGATGGCGGGATGCAATCAATTTTTAGGAAATCTAGCGCTACCGATTGACAAATTCATGTAATTGGATATCGGTATTCATTGATTTGTAAAGTTCATATTTATAGTTAAAAATAACACATTTCTACTACCTTTGTACCTTTCTAACTATAATTTAGTCTCAGCACTAAAAAACATAGGTCAATTGAAAAAAAAAATATAATTCACGGAACTCTTAGAAAAACATGCTCCATTATTAATAAAATCAATAACTATTTTATTGCTAAGATCAAAATAATTTGTTCACTTTTATATTGGCCCATACCAATACGAAGTCAATTTTTTTTGACTGCAAAAGTTCAATAATTTTATGCCGTAGTCTTAAGTTCCCTTACCTGTAGATTTACCCCTTGATAAATATTTTTTTAGGGACTTGAACATTTATTGGAAAATAGTGTTTGTTAAAATACTTGCGATTAAAATAATTGTTTGTTGTGTAAGTCTTTCAATATGAAATAAAGTTGTTTATACTGTGTGTACAAAACAACAAAAAACTATTTCATTGCATAATTCCGTTCTCGTAAGAGGATAACTTATAGATAACATGATATATTTTATTGTTATTTAATGTTGATGTCCTTGTAACTGTATTGAAGTCATATTTCAAAACAGATTTTTATTGTATGATCATAGCTACATGTTTTTTTATAAAAGAAAGAAAACAAACTTTACTATAAACTAAGATTAGGATATGAATCCCACCAAAATGATTCTGTGTGTCTTTTTATTACTTTTTATTCAATAATATTATTACGAGATGAATGTTAAATATGAGGAAATATACAAATATGAATTGTTACAAAGAGGTTAGAAACCTATTTGGAAGATTGAGTTTAGATCAAACATATCCAATTATATTCTTATATTTTGGTTTCAAGGCTCCAACATGCTATAAATGTCAAATCGGAAAAACAAAACGTATATAAATAAAGAAAAAAAACACGACTATAAAAGAAGGTGGAGTGTCTGAACCATTTGATTTATTCAAGAGATAAATGAATAAAACACAATAATGATCAAGTTTCATATCAAGGTGATGAAGATAACGATGTCTATAAAAAACAGAAAATACATGCCATCAAATTATTCATTTTACAAAAAAGTAATATATATATATATATGGTCCGTGAGTCAATTCTGGCGCACCTTTTTAGTCCATGCCACGTTAGCGGCATTACATGTAGAGCAAAAGCGAGGAAAAAGTAGTCTTTTTTCTATGAGTAATCCTTTTTAATAACGGAAACTTTTTTTATGTGAGCGGATGAGCGGAAGTTAATTTTAGAGGGTCCGCTCACCACATTCCGCTCACTTCTCACAAAGATGATCCGCTCTTTGCATTCCGCTCACCAATTGCTCCTCCGCTCAGAGCGGACGAGCGGAATAATGAGCGGAAGTGCCCACCACTGCTTAACAATAAATATAAATGTCCCCATTCTGCTTTTGTTTCATCAATGGTGTCTTATTTCAAAGCTTTTTTGTTGTTATTCCCAACATTAGGAAGAAATGGACCAGGAAACTACGGCCTAGAAAGAAAGGCCCAAGAAAAAATGGACCAGGAAAGAAAATACCAAGATAGAATAAAATGATGGAAAATATGGTCTGAATACATCTTTGCCCAGCCTAATAAAGACAGCAATAAGAAAATTATTTATCTATAATTGTTAAGATAAAACTTTTTTTGCCATTATTTACTCAATATTTACTATAAGGAATAGTATTTGATCATGCATAAAATACCTACCTACGCATTTAAGCCATTTTTTAAATTTGAGTCATCATTTTCCTTTTCTATCTTGGGTCATTTTTCCTGATCCTTTTTTGTCACTTCGGTATTCCCATTTACTTGTCGGTAATCAAATATTTAAAGAACTCAATGCTCTTTTTTCTTATGAATGTTTAAACCAAAATGATCTCTCTACTTTTCTTGAGTGAAAGGTTCTAGTTAATAAATACGAATTGACAAATTTGGAACAGTTAATTTAAGGGATCATAAATGACAGGACACAGGGCCAAGAGACTTGTGCTCAAGATAATTGGTTCCCAAACTTTTAAACCACCGACATCTAAAAGGAGAGTTCCCAGACTGGTGATATCCTATGGTGGCAGAAGCCTAACTATGCTTGGTCATGGGTTTGCATTGATTGGTATATATAATAGACGCAAAACAGCAATAGGAAGGAACAAAGGAATCTCATAACTATGAACGATTTTAAAATAATAATCTACACTATTAGTAATCAGAATAAATAATAAGATAATCTTAATGAAACTGAAAAATAGTCATTCTTGCTACCTGCTGATGAAGGCAAACAGATAAATAGTCTAATGACCAGTGACAGAAGAAATTAAGTATTCTTTGCAACATAACTCCACTATTTTATGGCTCCAAGATATATTTGAAGTAGAGATAAAGACATATGCCGGAAAAAGTGATGTGTCTTCCATCTGAAAAAGAGCCATGATTCCAAGTAAAGATGAATCAAAATCTTCAAGAAACTTCCTTGCATTTTCTCTCATTTTGACTAGAATCGGAGGGGCATTTTTGTTCATCAGCATTTACGGCCGGCTTCCTGGTGGCTTAGCCTATGAGAATAGAAATAAAGTTACGCAAAAGTCCGATGTTTGAAAAATCCGTATTTTATCATCGCAGATTTTTTAGAATACACACCTTGGTTTGCATCGATAAGCAAATATATATTAAAGAGTGGCAAAAGTATAAAAGGAAGAAACAAAGAAATCTGATAATCATGAGACGATTTAATTTACAATTTACTATAAGTAGGTCATCGGAAAAACCCCCAAAAAATTGCAAAAACTTGAAATTTGTAATTCTTGCTGTTATGAACTATGTTTCTCTTTTTATACATTCATATAGGCAGAACCGAATATAAGTCAAAGTAACAACTGTAAATCACTTAGTAAACATGAAACATCGTTTAGTAAAGATTTAACTTTGGAGTATAAATACAATCTCAATCCAAACTAATGGGACAGATTGTACAGCAACCCTTATTGGTGCAACTTTGGAGACAGCCACTCTGACATCTTTCTCCATATTCAGACCGGTATATGTATTTATTTATTTTGCAGGTCAGTGCTAGTAACGTTTTTTTTTGCAGAGGTACGACCAGCTAAATGACATTAGTCACCCATGGTGATACTGGACAACTGAGGATGGAAATCCAGAAAAAGAGAGTGGATTAGAATTAAAGACTTTCTTGCGATCACTGGACAGTTCAAGCAATGCGAACTCCCTGTCGGATGTCAAATGACTACTGATCGTTCTGTCAACGGGAATCTTACCTAATCATAATTTACCAGTGACATAATCTCAGGGATAAAAAATGTTGGTAGATTCAACGAGGGCTTGGAATATAATTTTCCTCCATGAACTCCTTCAGTTCGGAAAATATTGTCCTACAATCCAGTTTTCTTTTGAACGAGCACATTTGTCATTCAGGGGCATAATGTTTGATTTTTCAGTGGCATGTTCAGTTTGTTTAAATACAATACTTATAACTAGTTCGGACTAGTTAGGCGGTCAGCGAGCAGGAGTTTATGTTCCATCAAAAATATGTCCCGGCTCATACAGGTTAGGGGGTATTATAGAAACCTAATATTAAGATTCAAAATTTATCCCCCCCGCGAAAGTTGCGTCATAAGAAACTAAATGATCGTAGCAAAATGGATTTGGTTTGACCCCCCCTTACCCCCCCCCACCCAAATTACTTTCAAAGGTTCGTTATGAAGCAAAACTTTTTGTTATTACTTATTTTGAAAAAATTAGCTATGGTCATTTATGACTTTGTGATTTTTTGCAAATTTCCGTCAAATAATATGTGGTGCCAATAAATGAACATAAGTGCTGACGCAACCAACCATTTTTTAATAACGGCTCCTACTAGGGTTCTTTTATAAGTTTCAAGAAGGAAAAAGAAAACCGGGTACTCCAGTTGATTTTTAAAGTTATTTTTTAAATACGTTTGCTTTCAACATCTTAATTTTCATACAGTAACTCACTCACGTTTTTCACCAATCAAATATTTTTTTTGGATTGTTTCGCTCATATTTGTGCTTCAAAGAGTTTGTTTCAAAGAACAAAGAGCATGTCAATTATTACTATTATATGAATAAATTTCAGCAATTCCTACCATCGAATACAACTGTATATATTCACCAAGTACCATATGCCTAAATTATATGTTATATACAAGTGATCAAAACAGCTTTCTGTGACCTTTAATAAGTTCTTTGCTTTATTTTTCCCCGTCTTTCATGGCATGCCCAATGTGTAGCATGGTCAATTCCCTATCATTAAACTTAATTAAGTGATTGACTCTGACAAAACTTTTTGACTGCTTTCCTTTAGGCCATTAATATACCTTTGAGAATGTTAGAGGAAGGAGGAGGAAAAAAGGCTTATATGTGGACTTATCACGAAGGCTAAAAAAGAAAGAGACAGGAGGAAGATAATAAAAAATTAAACAAAAGTTACCTTCACAGTTCTACTAAAAGTCGACGGATACTGGGTTTTTTTAGGCCGATATAAAACACATACGGTTTTTAATGGAAAAACCGATGACCGATATCAGTCGATCGTCTATAAATATATACGTATATTTGTTGACAGCTATAGAGGAAAAATGTAATAAAAGTTAAACAATCTAATTAATTAACTTTGTATATTCATTTAATCAACTTGTTGTCATTTGTTACAACGAAAAAAGAAGATAAGCTCTGCACGTCAGTTTTTTTTCATGTTACATCATCTTCTATGACTAAAACTACTCTTGATAAAAAAATTGAGCTGATTTAATCTATTCATTATATTAATGTATATTTTTATAAACACAGATTCATTAAGAATCCCAAATGTGATCAGCAATATCTAAAAAATAATCATAAAAAAACTTAAAATATATAAATCGGCAGCTATATGAGCCAAAGCTGGTAGAAAGTTTGTAAAAAGTATTATTAAGGATTTAATTATTTCCCACATGACGATAATTGGATATAAGTCTATAAAAAATTTTTTCCCGCCTTTTTTCATATAGTAAAATCAGTATATAGTCAACTTGTCCCATGATATTTAGTGTAAAAGTCTTTCGTTTTGGCCGCCTTCCTAGCGTAAAATGACAGACTAATACTATTGGTTATCTATGTAGTTATATCTCAAGAATTTTTTTGAGCAAGGATAAGTAAAATAATTTCATAATTGCTCTTACAATGAGCAGTTGTTGCATTTGATTATATTTATTGGTAACATGAGATTATTAAGTTATAAAAATCGTTAAATTAATTGACGCCAACAAAAAAAATATATTTAGACATCTCCAAGTCTATATAAATAACTTATCATCAAGAATATCGCCTAAATGAGGATTTAATTTATTAACTCCTTGCAAAATTTAAGGTCGGAAAAGACTATTCAAGGATTCGTAAATACCCCCATGGATCAGGCGCTCAAACTTAAATAACCACTTTTTCGTCAGGAAGGACACAAAAAGTATTGGATTACATGTTCAAGGAAGATATATATTCCTTCGCATGCAATATGAATGTTTGCAAAGAAGAATGCCTTTCTTTGGCTTTCAAGAACGAACTTATAATGATATTATAGGCAAATGGAGTATAATAATGACGTTTATATTAACCTATCCCTTGAAAGCAACAGTTTTCTTTTTATGAGCTTTATATGCCTCCTACTTAAGCACTAATGTCCTTCATCAACATAGTATGTAATAAATATATGCCTTTATGGATCCACTAAAAAGCCGGCTTGTGTGATTTGTAAGAGACTTACCTTATTATGTAGTTTCACATAGTAAGTAATAATTTATTTTAATCTAAGAAATGTATAAGGAACTGTTAATAAAAAAGTTTCAGCAACATCAAAACACTTCAAATAAAATATAGTAACTAATAATAGCAAGTACACTTTAAATAATGAGTTAAACTTGTACCAAATTTGTTAAATTTGCACCAAAGTTTGTTAAATTTGCACCAAGTTTGTTAATTTGAAAAGGCCCTCTTATTTTTTAAGTTTTTGAGCCTCAAGATGCCAGCTGTCGCCAAGGAGAGGATCTTTTGTGATTCAAATTTTGCTGATGCCAACCCTTATTGACAAACATTATAATTACCAGACATGTTGACGTTTCAAAAAATTGTCGTTAGGTAAAAGTTATCGTTCGTTGTTCTCGTTAATTTTAAATTGAATCATTCATTGTTCGTTTTTCGTTCGCCATTCTGAATAAATTAACGACTTTTTTTAGAATAAATTTTTGAAATAATGAGACTTTTTTTGGGAAAAAAAATTCTAAAAAAGGGGATTAAGTTTTTTTTTTAAAGGAAATTCTGAAAAAAGTTGATGATGTTTTTTTAGAGAGGAAATTTGTACCATGAAAATTAAAATCTTTTTGCTTTTTTGCGCGCCAAAAACGAACGACGAACGATAAGGAATTTTTCTTGTCGTTCGTCGAAAACTTTGTCGTTCATCGTTCGCGAACGACAACAAATGAACGATAAATCAACAGTCTGATAATTATCCTGTTCCTAGACCCCTTTACTTTTTCTTTCAATCTATTTCGTCCTCTCTGAATAAGTTATTCCTCTCTGCAAGCTTTTATATGAAAATAATATACCAAACAGCTTCCTCCAAACTTGTTATTGTTGTTTTCGTATCCTTCGACTCAAAGACCCTGTAGAGAGAGGTGCGTAACAAACACTTTTCTTTTGTTTGTTAAAATTCGTGGGGGATTAATCTTATCTTCGTCACAAGCAGTTGTTTATATTGAGAATAAAAGCCTTTTGAAGCCTTCAGTATAGACTTTCATTAGCTCTTGGTTTCTTTGGAGGAGGTATAGCTATGGATGACGAGAGGAATACGAAAATCAGAACAATAGGTTTATTTATATTTCATAAAGTATTACTGAATTTTTTTTTTCATTATTTCTATTTTGTTAATTATTATGATTTATTACGATTGATAATATTGATGCAACACAAACCTTTACTCTCCCTAAATTTCATTTATATTTTTGAATCATTATTGATTTTATAGATAAAATACATGCCAAATATAATATATATATATATATATATATCAGACTTGTTGACGTTCGCAAAAAAAATGTCGTTCGTTTGTCGTTCACCAATAGCTAGTGTTCGTCGTTCATTGTTCGTTTGTCATTCGCTATTCTGAAAAAATTGACGACATTTTTTTTAGAAAGAAATTTCTGAAAAAAGTGAGGACGTTTTTAGAAAGGAATTTGTCCCATGAAAATTAAAAATCTTTGTCTTTTTTTGGCGCCAAAAAACGAACGACAACGATAAGGAATTTTCCTTATCGTTCGTCAAAAACTTTGTCAGATAAGAACCGGTTGATGTGCTACCGTTACCAACAACAATAGTTACTCATCATCTACGGCTAAATACTTAGTCCATTACTTTAGCACTCCATTGTGCATTTTATGAAGCTTCCTTTTTTCGTATCTCTACTAGAAAGCGGTCATTTTAAGAATCTTTTTACGTCATCACACTTGAATAGTAATAGTATTTTTTTTTTGTTTGTTGATATATCAAGCTATTAAGTCAAACATATTAGATGATGATGCCCATAATTCCTGTTCAGCTCATATGCCAGATCAAGTTTTTTTAAGCAGCAAGCAAGCTCAAGAGACCCTTTATCCAGGACTTTCTATATATTAACATTGTAAATCTGTCTGGGGCAGCAAAAAAAGAAGTAGGTGAAGTCCATAAGGAATTCCTCTCCCTACAAAAAATAAATCTGAGAACTTTAATTACAAAATAAAAGACAAACTATAAAGTTTTATGCTCATTTAACACGGTGCAGTCACAATTTGTCTTGGATCCTCTCCTGCTCTTGAATAAGGGAATAAATAATGGAATAAATGTTGTAGGTTTAAAAACATATGAATAGGACTATTATATATTGAAATTATTTATTTCACCACCAAATCCATGTGCTCAAAAAGGTAAGTAAAAAGGCTCACTTACTCACTAAATTAACATTTAGCATGAGCAATGAAGTGATTAAGACTCTACTTTTTTCATTTTCTGTGCATTTGGATATAATAATTTCACCCCCGCCGTCCAGCATAAAGATAAATATGTTATACATTTAACGAAAGGATTGAAACCTTGATTAAAGCAATTATAATGTCATATTCAATATAAACATATGAGTATACATCTTGGGCCTATCAAAAGCCTGCATGAGGCATAAAACATTATAAATTTGAGATATCAACTAATAAGATCATATAATACTTATTTGTAACAATTATGTATAAAGTTAATTAAATAAACTGATTACTAAATTCGTCAATAGAAACATCGTAATAATAAAAATTAACTGAATAATATTTGTAAAAGTACAGGATATAAGTCTAATAAAACAAAAAGATACAAGAATAGTGAAAACCTTTTAATGCAAAAACAGAATCGTAAGCAGCAGTTGGCAATGTATATTACCCTTGGCATGCAATTTATATTTGAGTTGGTATATATAGAGTGAGAGTGAAAGCTAATGATATGATTTATTTTGTTTTCAATAAATTTAGCGATGGCAAATGAAATGCTAATAGATTAGTCGTTTTTTTAGCAATAAAAAGCGATGTATTTGATTACTGATTACCAGGAAAATTTAAAAATGTAACGCCAAGTGACGATTGTGTTGGAAAATTAAAAAATGAAACGTCAAATGACTATGGTGTTGGATAATTTAAAAAACGAAACGCCGGATGACGATAGCGTTGAAACATAAAAAGGAAACGCCAAATGACGAGGGTGTTGGACTTTTGAACTCAAAAGCTCTTAAACGTTCAATTCATGTCCACACCTTAAAGAAAAGGAGCGGATAGCCATTTTAAACTAACTGCATCAGCTAGGCAATTTAGCTTCGTATGTTAAAATTCCAATGATCAAATGCAAATCGTCCTGCCCCACTGAAGAAGTTTAGATTTTTTTTCTGTCGAAACCTTTAAATCAGACAAAATATGTAATATTTTAAAGATTTGAATACCTTTTTATCGATATATTTATTTAATGAACATGTTTGTTGTAATAGTTATTTTCATGATAAAACAAGATTATTCTCCCCGGTGTATTTTTTTTAAAATGTAAGATATATTCATGTATTTCTTTTTCGTAACTACACCGGTTTAAATATATATATATATATATATGTGCTTTTCTGTTTTATTTTAAATGTAAGATATATTCATGTATTTTCTTTTACGTAACTACACCGGTTTGTATATACACACACACCACACACATACACATATATATATATATATATATATATATATATATATATATATATATATATATATATATATATATATATATATATATATATATATATATATATATATGCTTTTTCTGTTTAGATGCGGCATAAATTCTTTAAATAAAGAATTTAGAAACCCGTTCAAATTAAGAGATTCTGTATTAAATGCAACGGACTGATAAATAAGTAGCATATAATGCACAAAAAGGAATTAAAATATCTTCGATAAGACTAATATGTGATGACACTCAAAAACATATTTAAGCTAATTATAAAGTATTTAAAAAAAGTATATAACCATTGTATCATACATTATATCACATAGTCTTTTAAATTGTGCAAAAAGTAATGAAAGATTGGTTTTTATGAAATTGCATATAATTCAAGGAAATTTGTAGAGGAAATGATAGATGTTTTCTTCATAATTATGTAGATCTATCATCATCTGGGATGGAGAAAAAATAAACCTTTATTTATCATATAAAACTATCTATCATTCCTTAGTTCATGACCTATGAACGAAAAAAAAAGTGAACTTTCTTTGATAGTACTTTTTGTTCTTCTTCGTAATGCTTAGTTATCCATAACTTAAAAAGAATTGAGAAAACTATTGACATTCATATAAAAACCATCCTTTGTATATATATGTACTATTTGATTTTATAGTCATTACAGCATCATAGTGCATTATGCATACATATTTTATTATGATTATGATGACTTATAGGAGTAATAATATATCTAATTACCTTATATATTCATCAAACATTCATAATGAAAATATAATTAGTAAAAATGTTAATTATAGGAGCCTTCATTTGTGTACGACGTGGGGAGGGTAAAAATCTCATGGCAGTAATTTACTCTGGTCATGTTGGCTTGATAGAACAAAGATTTGTAATGAAATAACAGAAATTGAATCCATTTGTTCACAGTTTCTTAATATATATTATATATATATATGGTTCGATAGAATTGCATCCAACAGGATATAAATAAGCATTATAGCATTCAAATTAGTCACTCGAACCTAGGATTTTATCAATGAAGTAGACCAAAAATGACCATCCCCTCACGGGAGTATTCGAACCACCGCCCCCACATTGAGAGTTGAACACGCCTTAACGCACACGACTATCGCACTCCCTTAAATATTATATATTTACCACCGCCGAAAAAGGTATTGTTTTCACTGGCGTTGGTTTGTTGGTTGGTGGTTTGTCAGCAGTACCGAAAAAGTACCGAAAGGATTCGGATGAAACTTTGTGGAATTGTTGGAAATGCTAAAAGGACAAGTGATTAAATTTTGACATTTCTGAGGGCAGAATTAAGATGCAAAATGAGCTAAATACTAATAAATATTTCAAGTTAGCCTACTCTTCCAATAGATGTCGCTGTGCTGTGAAATTGGGTGCCGGGAGCGTCTTCTCTCAAAATTTCCGTCGAGGGGAACCCTCCCCCGTCCCTCTACCCGCCCCAGTCGTGAAAAATCCGCCTCGGAAGGCTCATAAGGACCCCGTGACGGCGGAGGTTTACACTCTCTGAGTGTATATATGCCTCTAGTTTATGATATTTTTGACAAAACATTTTTTGGAGAGTTATATCGTAACATACATACATAGCCAAACCTGTGTTAGGGAACGCATGGCATTAATTGCTACTTGCAAATAGCTCCCCCCATTCCTTATCCCCCACAAATGTGAAAATAAGTGTATAGTCTCTGTATTTGGCGGACACTGTTTTGGGTTCCTTTATAGATAGTTATATATAGATAGTTTTGACTGTTATATATGTCAGTATTTTCATAAGCAAATGACTTAGAGAAGGCAATTAATCAATTAAATATTATTTTTCATTTCTCTTATTTTCAGGGAAGGTAAGATTATTAGTTCTGATGGAAATGTATTGAATATAGATATGATGTGAATATCAACTACTTTTTCCGATAATACGAGGAAATGGCAGAGGAATATATGGCCTAAGAAGCAATGGCCGTAGAAAATACAGCATAGGAAGGAATGACCAAAGAAAAAATGGTACAGGATAAATGATACAAGATGGAAAGGATAATGATGACGCATGAAAAAAAGCCCAATTAAATCCCGTCAAATAGCAACAACAACGAGGAAATCCTTTGTCTATAATGGCCAATATATTATTAGTTTTTGTCATTATTTGCTCGATTTGTTCGGAAATTGAACTTTAATCAATACTTATTTGTATTCAACTCAAATACTTCCCATATATTTAAACATTTTATCCATTACTTTTCCTTTCCTGTTTCTAACTTATGTCATTTATTCCTGGACCGAATATTCGTAGGCCGTATTGTCCTGGTCCATTTCTTCTGGACAGCAATTTTACCACTTTATATCTCAGCTACCGAACAAATACCTCATCTACAGTAAATGAAAAAAAAAACCCGGATGATCTTTTATTAACAATATTAATTATTTTAAGTGCTTCTAGATATATTCTTTTTTTATTGTTTTTGTGTTTTAAATCTTTTTTAATTGAGTGGAATCGAGGGAATTTTTTTTAATTTTCCTATTCTTATACTGGTTAAAATACAGAATAGCAACAAACACTTTGTGTTTTGGAAGTATATATGGCAGGACTCGTGAGGAAGCGTTGTGTTTCTTTTGCAAAGAAAAAAAAAACGAGCAAGCACTTCCTCTTTGAGTGTAACACATTAAAAGAAATATGGGATATGGTTGTTCAAAAATTTATATGAAGTTTGGCCATGTTTTAACCACGAAGGAATTTGTTTTATTTACAATGGCCCTGATAGTACGGAAATAAATTTTATTGTAACTAAAATACAGATTTTACTTTATAAATTAAGAAGCACAAAATCCCCCTATCGAATTTTTTTTAAATATGCTAATAGAATTGTTGATGATGTTTGATTTTGTTTTGTTTAATATTAGTTGTGTAAAATTTTATATTGTACATGTAATGAATAAGTTTTTTGATGTTTGGTAACATTCAAGAATAAATGTTGTACGAATGTACAATTTTTTTTGATTATTTTAAGTGCTTCTAGATATATTCTGTTTTTATATCTTTTTTGTGTTTTAAATCTTTTTTAATTGAGTGGAATCGAGGGAAAATAAATTATTAAAAAATAATTAACCCGACTCAACTTCTCCAAGAGCAAAGATGCGTAATAAGATCGATGCCTCAGGATTTTTTGTGCAATAATTCATATAATTTTTACTTTATGGGAAGATAATTAATTTATCTTTTTCACTTTTGGTACACCCTAATTTAATATTCTTAAGCTGCACGTTATTTTCAACTTCTTTGAAAAATTAATATACCTCATGTACAATTTACCACTGAATTATGCTTCCTATTACTATAACAAGCGTATTGGCATGGTATAAAGCTTATTAAACTTGAGGATATTTCTTGTTCTATATTGTTTAGTGTTTGAATAACAAATCTAGCTTATTATATATGGCACACACTAGATATACTTTTTTACAGGAGTGTGCCCATCATGAAAGTTGCTTGGCAATGTCGTATTTAAGTATTCTTTCGAAACAAAAATGAAAGCAAAAAAATATAATATCAAAAAAATCCCTCATGTCAGGGCAATATATTTTTTTTCTATGAATAAAGACTGTACCTTCTATACTTTCTACCGTGATTATGAGTCAAACACAGCAATAATAAATAAAACTTGTCAAGTTGATTTTTAGATTAATATTTTACAGTTCCATGAGCATTTCGTCTACCTCCCCCTACTCACCCTATTCGATCCATGCGTGTCTTTCCACTTGATTTTTATGTTTATACAGGAGCAAGCGTTGAAGGCATTCACTCTGAAACAACCAAGAGGACTCAAAAATCCCTTGTATTTGAAAAGGGAATTTTTTTATATAAGGGTGTGAAAATGAATATATTTTTTATGCCTATTTGATTCGACATATATATATAGAATATAAATATATATAAAACATTATATATATTAGATTAAATATATAGATATTTTTTTTCTAGAGATTCATTTGAAAATTAACACATCAAACAATACAAAACATCATACTGTTAAAATTTGCAGTCGATCGCAAAATAAAAAAATTATAAATATATACAAAAACACGAAAAAGGAAAAACATATACAGCGTAATATAATGTCATAAATCAAAATCATTAAAAATATTGTATTTGAATCATTGAGAAATGTTGGGATAATTGTTTTTTTATTTCTTTTCCTCCATATCTTAAGGCTTGCAACAATCGTTTGCAATTTTGCAATACACTTGGAGGCTATTCTAAAGACTAGTTGTTTCTTTGAAGCCCATAAGTTTTTCTTCGTTCGTGGGGTTCCTTCCGATGTGATGTTTAAGGCTGGGTCTAATATTTCCCAAACATATTTTAGGTCTATGCAATCTCTGAACATCGTATACAGGCGTTTGTATATATATTTATATATATATCAGGAAACAACCAACACCTTTTTTCGCCGGGACTAAAAAAATTTCAGGCTGGGCCGGGCCAAAACCAGGCCGGGACCTAATATATATTTCCGTTCCTTCGACATTCTGAAGGGATGACGTTATTTCAGAGAAGCATTTCCAAAAAATTAATGACGACGTTTTTTTTAAAGAAAAATATCTCCAAAAAAATGACGTTTTTGTAGAAAAGAATCTCCAAAATTTTCGAAAAAGTGACGAGGTTTTTTATTAGAAAAGAATCTCCAAATCTCCAAAAAAGTGATAGCGTTTTTTGTAGAAAATAATATTTCGAAAATTCCTTTCTAAAAAAACGTCCTCACTTTTGGAAATTATGAATGACAAACGAAAGAAAATTTAAGTCCTGGCCGGGACGCTCAAAAAACAGTTGGGACTCAGGCCGGGTACCCAGTCGTTTCCTGATATATATATATATATATACCATTTTTTATTTAAAAAAATTTGGAATGACCCTTACATATTAATTTCAATCTAAAATTGACCTAAAATGGAAAATGATTCCTTTTATGATAGTTTGGATGTGAACATGCAAATAAATAGCACCTTTTAACACTCCAAATGTTAAATGGTTAAGGATAAATTGCAAGGTACACAGAGGCAATACATGGAACTGAATATAAGTAAGACATTTTTATTAATTGGTAATATTTGTACCGGACCATGAGACAAATTTGATTATTTCTTTAGGTTCGTGATTTCAAAACGTGTTTCTTCAAAAAAATAGATTTTTTTGTTCGTTTGATGTGTTCATTCTCAAAAATATTCGCCGAGATGGAAACGAAAAGAGTTGAGATTACCATACTTCCCCACGTCGGACATACCACCAGCAGAATCATCAATGAGCTCAAGGTCAGTAAGGCCACAGTCTGCAGAGTCAGGAAGTGTTTGGCTGCGAAGACAACCCCCGCTCCGGTAGACCAGTCAAAATTCGACTTGAGAAAATCAAGGCTGCTTTGAGGCTACGCCCACGATGAAGATTTCCGAGCTCACAAAGAGAGGTCCGTGGACCCGTCCACCGCATCCAAGGCGGTTAAAGTAGCAGGTGAGCGGTCACTGAGGAAGGTCGAACGGCCACTGTTGACTCAATGTCATAAAGACATCCGTTGGATCAATGCCGAAAGCATTCCCTCAACCTAAAGGACAACAGTGATCGCATCGTATTCTTCTCGGACGAGAAGAGCTTTACAGATGATCTCGTATACAACAAGCAAAATGATCGGGGCATCTACTTCGGAGACGAATCCAAATCAATCCGAAGCATCTCCAAGACCAAAACATCCGTCTCCGTGGGCATCGTAGCATCAAACAGTTGACAAGATGTCGCCAATTTGGTCCCGACCGGGTATAGGCTCACGGACGCCGACTAATTGGAGCTTTTGAAAGACCAAGGTACTCCCTTAGATCTCCAAGATAACCAAGAAGTTGTTGAAGTCATCATACGTGTTCCAGCAAGTTGGAGATCCTGCACACATGAGCAAGACCGTGCAGAATTGGATGGAAGATAACATGAAATATTATGTATAATATTGACTAACTGCATATCCTTTGATTTGCATTGTCTGAAATTGCAGCAAACTCTAAAATGACGTAGAGCATGCTTTTGTCGACTGTCTGCACGATCATGAAAAGGTTTTTGTCCCTCAATTTGAAGGGAGTTTGGAAGAAAATTTAACAAATATATATACTGTAGACTGACTGCAACGCAACGAATAGTATAGAAATGTGCCCCTAATTTTCAAAGGGATTCCCAACCAAGTCTCTCAGCCATTTTAAGATAATTAGAGAAGTTATTAAAATTTATTAGCTATTATGAATAGCTAATAAAATGTTATTAGCCACCTAATACTGTACTTGTGATGGAGTTTCACTTTATTTAACAAGAACAGCTCGTCAGCATAGACCTCCTTCTCCATGGCACCTCAAATGTCATCAGTAAGTTTTCGTGAGGGAAGCCGAGGTTGTAGCAACGCCTATTTAAAAGTTTTTTATTTCGAAAAAGTGGACATTCAGAGTATTTGCATCTCTCATGGGAATCTACGATGGCAAGATATTGACCCAACTGCATATCCTGAAAAGGTTTTGTCCATCAATTTGAAGGGTGTGGAGAACGTCACCAATAAGTCAGTAGTTCTAATTATTTATTTGGACTTCAAAAAGCAATAGATTCCACTCTCCCAAAAGCAAGGAAATTGAGTTTCTTTGTCAAATTGTAAGTCTACATTCGAGTGTTGCTGACGATATACATTCTTCACCCCCAAGATTCCATTCGACACTGATGATTCATGGATAAGTGCCGGAAACGTTGTCCTGTTTAACCCTTCAAAGACAAAGAAATATTTAAATTTTGAAAAGAATAATGAAATATTGTCATTCATCATTCGTGTGATATTTTATTTGCAACGCTTTTTTATTTAGATATTTTATTATAAACAATAATGTCTATCTGTGTATACTTTTTATATATCCATCTAAATAATGAAGGGGATTGGAAATGAATGCTTATTAAATATATAAATATTAGAAAAACATACATGTCCCCCTAACAATGGATTTGATGAGTTTAAAAACTCTGTTTATGGGACTTTGTCTTCAAGATGCCTATTTCTTGCATGATGCCATGGAAGGCCCGTGAAATTGAAGGCTATATCGATATTATCGTTCCATAGTATATAATATAATTTAATTCTTAAATTCAATCTCTTAGTTCATCGTTATATTGCAGTTTTATATATTTATAAAGATAGAAACTTCATTCATCCCCTACTCTTCTTCTAAAGACCAGACGACTATTTATATCGTATTCCCCTCCCATGAAATTCAACTGTCTAATTATACCAATTTATGTTTCTCTAAATATATAAACAAATATATCCATCCCTTGTCAAGAACCCTTTTCTTTAGAGCAAATAAAACTTTTGGAGATAGGCAATTATAATTTATTGCTAAAGTTTTATGGACGCATGAAAGGATTTCTATTTTTAAATTCCTTACAGAGACAAGTAGCACCACCTATTGAAGAATTAAATATATACCATGAAGGATTTGCTATTGGTAAAATTTTATAAGTTTTTTATATATTCGATCGGTAGATATGTGAGCATGTTCTTTTTATAATCGAATACAATTCAATAGAATAGATACAATCCTATCTCGCAAGTAAGATTTTTAATTACAAACGATCAAAAACGAGGTCACCGTTGGAATGGTCAGTTGACCTCAACAACTACCTCTAAAAGAATGGAAAGACCATAAGTTTAAATTATCGAATCTGCTAGTAAACGTGCACATATCTAGACCAGGGATGGGCAAACTTTATGACTTACGGGCCACTATGGGTTATACTCTTTGAAAAAGGGGCCACAGCAGGTCATCGAATGTCCACTTTTCTTTGGTTCGCTTATTTTTACAGAAAAAGCTCATATGGCGAGGAGAAAATTCAATAGAAAAAATAAAGAGTAAGGACCAGCCTAAATGTCAGCGCGCCATCTATTGGTGAAACGTGGTATTGTAGGACAAGACGTAATGAATGATTTATGAAGCATATTATTTTATAACCGGACAAGCTCGGCGGGCCGGATTAAATTGTCTAACGGGCCGTATACGGCCCGTAGGCTTAGTTTGCCCATGTCTGATCTAGAAGGCCGTTGATATCAATTATGATGCATAATAGAACAGCGTATAGGCAATCGTAGTATCAAATATAATGACTTAAAAAAGTTGAAACATGTCTACCTAATATAGTATGTTTCACTGAGTGGAAAAAAGACTGGACACAGCTTAAGTATAGGGAAGAATTCTTAGCTAAAATATAATCAAAAAGAATTTGGAACCTTCATTCCATGGCAAGTGGAACTTATTTTAAACGATGCTCTCAGTTCCTCTGATTAAATAATGATATTTTTCTGCTGAACATACTATAAAATATGTAAGAAAGTCATTTACAAATCCTTTGGGGTAATTTTACTCGAATAATTCAGCTGGTATTAATTTGTTAGGCTCCTATAAGGTTTCATATCAATTAAATCCTCAGTGCAATAAAGGCTTAATGCATTACCAATTCGCCCATAACTTTACTACAATAAGTTGATGAAGATTTAGCCCCTTCAAATAAAAAAAGTGCTCAAGAAAAAAACATTATTTGCCCACCCTGAAAAATAAGACTTGCAGGCCATAACCAATAAAGAAATAAAAAACAAGAATATTAGCCCTAGAAAAAAGTTTTTCTTGCACGAAATAATATTCAAGAACAAAAGAAACTTTCAAATACCAAACACTATCAACTTAATTATATTTCCAATCTTATCGACTGGTCACATACAAAAATTATCCGTTCCTCCCATTTTGTAATTTTGCTTAATGAAGATCTTATAAGGAAAAATAATATCCTTTAAAAATTATTCAATATTCATGCCATTCACAATCAGTGGAAAGATCTTTGAAACTTGTAACGGTGGCGTATGTAGAAGTTTACGGACATAATCAACGTCATAAATATATATTATTATCCATGGAGTCAAAGAAAAAAAAATCCGCATATCAAATATAGAAGATACATTTTAATTTTATGTGACAATTTTGGGGGACAAATTACATTTATAAGTAAAAAATAATTATTATAAATAATTCAAACTTAAAACATTAACATGCGTACCTTATCTTTAAACCATACAAGAGCCCTTATGTTCCGTATGCCCTTATGTGTCAGCACTTATGTTGATTTATTGGCACTAAATAATATGATATGAAAATTTTGTAAAAAATAATAAATTTATAAATTAATCAAATCTAAATTATAGATGAGTATTTTTAAACTGAGAAATTACCAAAAAAATACAGAACTGTCTAAAATATTTTTTATATATTTATTGTTACTGTGTTGTATTTTATTTACTCGATTTTTAGATGACATAATAAATAACTTTATAACCGAAACAAAAAATCGCCTCATTACGAAACCTTGAATGCAAATCCATTTTCTACAATCACTTAATTTCTAATGACACAACTTTAGTGGGCTTTACGTTTGATAACTTGATATAAGGTGTCTATAATACCCCTAATATATATATATATATATCTGTATAAATATAATATATATATATATGTATATATATATATACAGATATATTATATATCTATATATATAATATATATATATATATCTGTATATATTGATATATATATATATTATCTGTACATATCGATATATATATATATATGCAGGGTGTGAACGGAACGTAAAATTGAACGGCGTCCGCGAAACGGAAGAAATTGAACGGATGGGAAAACAATTGAACGGAACGATAAAATTTGTCTTTTGCGTTCCGTTCAAATAATATTCAAGAGGAAATGATCCAACCTCGATTTTAGTATGTATTATACATTTTTATCAGTCATACTTGTTGTCGGTCACTAAATTTAATTATTTAGTTACTAACAGAACTTTATTTATTCCGTTCGTTATCCTTTCGATCATTATCGTTCTGACCTCAAAATTAAGGAGAGGGAAGCTGCGTCCAGGTGTAGAGTGTTAATTGATGCACTCTCTTTTGGGATCAAACGAAGATTTGGAGTCTACTTTGAAGGTAGGAGATGATAATTGCTTCAGCATATCTCCCTGAGTTCAAAGTAGGCTTTTTAGACATCGCAAGCAAGAGTTAGCAAGAAATATTTACTAGAGGAGGCCGAAGACTGGGAGATTTTCCTTCTAGCCAACTTTTGCAAGAATCGGCAGCGGAAGAAAAAGGCAATTTCTGTGCCAAGAGGCCGAAGAAGACTGACTCAGCTAAGCAGGAGGTGACTGCTTCTTAACCGATGAGTTTTAGACAATGGAATCAATTATTACTTATAAAAGGATTAAAAAGATTTTTCATTCGTATTATGTTATACTTCCGGCAGTGCCAGTTTGAGAGGACTCTTCTCCAAATCTTAACTTTTATTGTGAAGGACAAGGCAAAAGATAGGAGAGGAAAATGTCGAAAAGCAAATAAATAGTGTAATTTATAAACTAATGTTATTCTTAAGATTGTAAATAAATAAAGTTTAGTAATTATTCTCAGATAAAGCAATAATTATGAGTAATATAGACCGAGAAATTCGGTGGACCATATGTGGTTGGGATTTTTACATATTTGACTTTTCATATTGTAACATTTTTGGTTTGGGTAAAAAATATGTCAATTTATCGGGCCGAGCCTCTGGTCAATTATTTATATCTTAAATATATTATCGAAGTTTGTAAGGTTTTTGGAACTTTAATGCGGTAACTCAAGCAAGCCGAAACTATTAAAGCCTGGTTTAAAATTTATACCCGATACATACGAGGATGCAGTGAAAAGTAAAGAACCTTCTTATGAGAATTTTTTTAAATCCCATTTTGAACGGAACGCAAAATTGAACGGCGTTCCGTGGAACGGAAAGAATTGAACGGAACGATGAACGGAACGGAAAAAAGTGGAACGCGTGCAAGCCTGTATATATATATATATATCAGGCTTGTGAACGGAAGCTGAACGGAACGCAACTTTTATTTAATGCTGAGCGTTGAACGCAAAAAAAGAGTTTTGCGTTTAGCGTTCAATTTTTCCAAGCATTTCAATGTAATTTTGATAAAGTTTTTTTTTTGGGATATAAACAAGGGGATGAAATATTATGAGAAGAATTTATAAACTACTCTCCCAAGAACTCTCTGTCGAATATTAAAGCACTTTTTTATTTATTTTACCCCAAGTTACAAAATTTACACACAATTGAATGACCTTTTTATTCATTCATTCTTATTACACAATAAACAACTTATTTAGTATTTAGGTATGCAACTATTGTTGAAATAAGTAGAGATTAAGTCGACTACGGATATTCATCTGGGCTGTGGACTCGGAATCATAGATTTGCTCATTTTGATGAACTCGGATTCGTGGACTCGATAACTTAAATATTAGGACTCGGATAGGAGGGCTCGAGAGTTAAAATCTTAGGAATCGGATACGAGGACTGGGAACAGTATTAATTTCGTCAGCTTTTTCATTTCGTCATGGAGCACAAATGACAGTCTACGAGCAAACAAAATATATTTACAAGGTTAGTCCCTATACGCTTCCTAGTAACTAATTAGCATAGTTTGGTAAACATTTTATACTTGCATGTCACAATTGTATATGGATGTTTGATGACTATTGATGATAATTTATTATTTTGGCTTATCTTGGATATAGCAAGAAACTTTTTAAGGCGCCATGATGGTCACAAATGTCTCAAAAATGTTATAAAATGAAAAAAAGATCGAGGAAGAAAATATATTGGACAGAATGTTCACCATATAAGGTTATATACATAACATTTTTTTGTGGCTCCAGACACATTTCTTTTATTTCTTTGGTTCATTATGGTTCTTTCAACATTTTGGGTTGCCGACCCCTGCCATAGGCCAAGCGACCAAGAAGCTTGTTGTCATTGCTTTAAAAAAGAAGATAATTTGACGCCGCTGACCAGACAAAAAATATTATCCTTACTGCAGTTGCAGTTAATATTTTGTGTTTTTTTTGTTCCTTGCATAAATTTAATGTTAATAATTGATACTGAGATTCAGTTATTTTCTAATGACAAAGACGATATTAACTTCAATTTAATGTAGAAAATGGTTGATTCGAGTATATATAATATTAAATGTATTTTATATTGTAAAGATGATAAAAAATATATCTTTGTAAAATAAGATGAACTCATATAATGTTGTTTTATAATATTAATTTGTATTATATAGCTTTGATCCCGTATTTGTCTTGATTTATTACACCTTAAATATGATTATAATTTAAAATGTAATGTACCCATTATGGAAGAAAGTAGGGATCCAGTTACTCAGTTCCAGGTTGGGAACCCCTGGGTTAGATCAAGTCACCAAATTTATATCATTTGAAAAATAGTTGGGCTCATTTTATTATAAAAACCCTAAATAATACTTCCATTTTTCAAAATTACACATTGTTATTTATTTAATAATTGTGTAAAAAACAGGTTATTTTTGTGCTGAAATACTTTCAGATATATTTAAATGCAATCTTTATTAACCCTTTATATCTTCAATAAACAATATAAAAGATATATATGATGATATATGTTGTGAATAACATGTTTATACAAATCGACCTCTGCAAAGAGGAGGCAAGCATATTTACATATGTATATCTGCCTTACAGAGAATCATAAACACTCTTCTTTCATTTAAATAATAATATTGTTTGGCCCATTGTTTGGTATTTATGTGCTGCTGATATATTTAAGCCTCATTCATCAAGATTTTTTTTGCAAGGGAAGAAATAAAAATACTTCATCGTTTCCAAAGTGAAGAATTGAAGAGGAGAAAGAAGTTGTCAAAGTCATAATAAAAATAAATATAATTTTTATTCGTTAAAAATATATCTCTTTTTAATTACTTAAGTATCATACCTACTACCTAACTATATATGTACACATAGTATTAATAGAAGTTATTCACTACTACTACTACTTTATGCTTTTCTTTATGAAAATGATGACTGAAGTAGTTTACTTTAAGGGGTAATTTATGTCTTCTTTTAATTTTATGGATAGTAACTTTGTGAATGAATTAATTACTTTTAATTAATTAGTCTTTATACTCGTTGACGTTGTTGTTATTCATGCAACTACTTATTAAGAGTCCTTTGGAGGGCTAGAGGGGCTGTCTTCCTTCCGTATTCCCCCCTAAACATTGGCTGGCTTTCTCTTATGTGATACAAATTGAAGATAACTTGTGGAGTTCTAAAAGGGTAATGCTATAAATGCTTTATATTTACCTCCGCCGAAGGAGGTATTGTTTTCACTGGCGTTGGTTGTTGGTTGGTTGGTTTGTTTGTTTGTCAGCAGGATAACTCAAAAAGTGCAGAACGGATTCGGATGAAACTTTGTGGAGTTGTTGGAAATGTCAAAAGGAACAAGTGATTAAATTTCGGCATCTCAGAGTGCTTCTTTAAGATGCAAAATGAGCTAAATACTAATAAATATTTCAAGTTAGCCTACTCTGCCAATAGATGTCGCTTTGCTGTGCTCTCCTCTTTGATGACGTCAGTTTCTTTTCTTTCCATGTACCTCTAGAGTGTAAACAGTAAAGAAGCAGTATGTAGAGTCAAAGGGACAGTGCGTAGAGGGTTGGAAATGACAAAAAGACCAAGTGATTCATTGGTGGGGATCTGCGGAGGTTTGCACTCTCTGAGTGCTTCTAGTTTAATTATATTACATATTGAAGTTTTATATGTTATTTTTGTTTACAAAAATAAAATGTATTGAGATTGAAAAAATATATATATATATATTTATAATATTATATATAAAGTTATATAAACATATATATACCTATATAAATATACATATTTTTATATATTTATATAGTCATATATATATAGATATATATATATATATATATATATATATATATATATATATATATATATATATATAGTTTGATATAAATTGTAGGTAGGATCTCAAGGATTCCAAATAAGTTTTTTATATGTACAAAAATAAACAAGAAATTAAAGTCTTGAAATGGTCATTTTGGTGTATTTTGCAGAAAAATAACTTTAAAAATCATTTTATTCACAAAAGTATTTTATACATTGTGAGGGATGAAAAAACTATCAGTCGTCGAATCGGCAGTCGACTTTACTATAAAAACATTCGATAATATATCTGCCTTACAAATCTACCGTCGTTAAAACTTTTGAACGTTTTACACTAATATATACATAGCAATTTAATGAAATGCAATACAACAAGAAACTCTATACTTTAAAAGTTATTTATATTATTGGTCTATTGGATTAATAGTATAAAACAGTTCAATAAAGCAAATATCTTGCGCTTTCCGAGATGCTCTTTAAGGTGTTAGATAATGTTTTGCATAATTTAAAAAGTAGTTTTATCATAAGTATATATGTTCTTTCAAGTCTATATGTAATTACAATCTGCGAACATCAATCTTGCGCCCTCGATGTTCAAATTCCTATATGTTTTTCGGAGCCACTCATGTAGGTACGTTAATAGAATATGGGGAAAACCTGTACTTGAGACGAGTGAATAAATAAAGGCATTTACTTATAGAATGATAAGTGTGAGAATAAACACGAGTAATAGTGTAAATATATCCATATACCTATAGTATGGTTATAAGAAGAGTCCATTAGAGAAGATGCTTCATTATCTATGTCATTTATTTATTTATATATACTCATAAAACGAAAAGGAGTGCTCGAGTTTTGGGTTCTAAGTTATGATATTCCTTAGCTAGAATTGTAGTCCTACGCGGAATCTACGCACCACATATTCTGTACTTACACTTTGCTTCGCGATTTTTTTAATTTTTGTCTGGAATATTTGTACAAGATATAGAACAACTATAGCATATAGTGAGTAACATTTGGTTTGTAAGGGCTACGACCAAAAATAAACGTTTTCCTAGCGATTAAATCATACTTTTATTAAAATACAAAACGATAACAAATTCCTGTACATTTTACGTTTTTGCTTTGATCAATTAGTCGTCCATGTTATATATTATTTATTAATTATGATAACAAATTATTCTACCACCTTTTGCATGGAAGTAAAACCGATGATATTTGGTTTACATTTATTAACCTTTTTCTTTTTTTCCTTCTTTGCACATACCATAAAATTTAGTGAATTTGGAAGATCTACAACAAAAATTAATAGATATAGAAAAAACCGTCTTCGCCCTCATGATTCCATCCGACACCGATGATTCATGGATAAGTGCCGGAAACGTTATCAAGTTTAACCGTTTAAAGATGAAGGGATATTTGATTTTTTTTAAAAGAATAATGTAACATTATAATTAATCAGCTCGTGTGATATTTTTATTGTAACGCCTTTTACTTAGATAATTAATTATAAGCTATAATGCTTAACATATTTATATTTATTTTTTATATAACCATCTATATAATAAAAGATATTTGGAAAATATATATTTTTGGATTATTGATCAAATGACTCTTAAAAATGTATACCATAGTTATGTTAAACTGTAAGTATATCATTATTTATTTCTGTAAATAAATAAATATAAATAACAAACTTAGTATTAAGGAAGAATAAAAATATTGAAAAATAAAAAATGCAATTGAAATAAGTATAAACCAACTAAATAAACATAAATATACAAACAAATACATCCGTTAATTCGACTTTGATATTCTAACCCTTCAACAATTTGCCTGGTATTTCCAAAAAAACTGAGCCTTGCCAATCCTACTGTGTCCCAAATTTAAGCTATGTTAGCAACCACGGCACAATTAGTTGAGTTTAGCCGAACGAGGACAGATTATCCTACCCTTATCTACCCATCAAACGAGACGAATAGTTGGCTGAATGCTGAGTAGTCTATGTTGCGGAGCTTCCATACAGCAGATATTACATCCCTTTCAACATTTCCTCTAACCTTAGATGTCTGAAAAATTACTGTCTATGTACTTAAGTTTGTAAGCAGCCCTTTCACAGATATCTTTCACACTATCAAAATACCAAAGGTCCTTGAACCATTTTCATTCATTTTAAAAAACATGATGTATATCCTTTACTCCTAAGTCTCTTGAGATCCATTACCTCTGTCTTGTCATCCTTTAAAATTGCCGCAAGTTTTAAATTTGGGTCATCTATGAACATTTAAGAAGAACACTCTGAAGAAAAATATGCTGCAAAATAATACATAATTATTTCACATTTTTCAAAAGTCGCTAGATAAACAAAGGACATAAATTTAAATTAAGGCAAGGTCACATTTTAATATATGGAAGAATAATCATAAATTAGATATTTAACGTATAGAAAAGTATTAATATATTTTTATTGCTAAATAATAATAATGAATATGCTAATTTGTAAAAGATGTGATCAAGTTTAAGTATGTCTCAGATGAATTAACCCCTGAATCCATGTGTGTTAAGGCGTGTTCAACTCTCAATGTTGGGGGCACAATTTCGAATCCCGAGAGGGGTGGTCATTTTGGTCTATGCCATTGAATAGATCCTAGGCTCGATAGATTAATTTGAATGCTAAAATGCTTATTTATATCCAGTCGGATGCAATTCTGTCGAACCATATAGGCAAAAAATTGCAGGTATCAAAGTTCGTTTGTGATTTAATGACTACAATAAAGTAGCTTAAATCGGGTCGTAGTCGAATCGACTGGACTCTTGGCCTGAAGGATGTCGATACCTGACCATTCTCTCCATCAACTTTTTTTGGTTGCCATATCAAACCTCCGTATCTATGGAGCTGCGTGGAGTGTTTTCTGCAGAACTTTCCCTGCAAAAGTTTAGTAAGTCCATCCATGTTCAAATGTCCGAATTTTTTGTCTTTGTTTTGTTTATTTAGACTATCATTATAAAGTAAATGTTGTTTTGTTTAATTAATAGATATATATTTTCTGTTTATAGATTTATGTACTATATAACCGGGTGAACTACGGAAATAAATTACTTTGTAATTTCAAATTCAAAAATATATTACGGCAACAAAGAGTAATACAGTCATTAATTTGTCAATAAGTTTTATCATCATTACCCCTACCTACTCCTCGATGTAATCCCCATCCAGCATTGATAATGACAATAAACACCCTCCTGAAAGCCAAATGTAATTTTTGATAACTACAAAAAGTTCCTAAAATGATCTATGGGTTTTTCAAGCTATCATATGATTTATTTAGCCGAGAGAGAGAAGCAAATATTGGTATATCCCATGTAAATATTTCTTAGTTTAAGGCCCACATAGGATGGCCAGCAAATTAGAAAGCTGATCGACATTCAAAAAATTCAATTTATAAACTAGGAGAGTGCGATAGCCGTGTGCGTTAAAGCGTGTTCAACTCCCAATGTTGGGGGCGCAGGTTCGAATCCCGAGAGGGTATGATCAATTTTGGGTCTACCTCATTGAATATATCCTAGGTTCGATAAACTAATTTTAATGCTAAAATGCCTATTTATATCCAGTCGGATGCAATTTTTATCGAACCATAGACTCCAAAAAAAAAAAAAAACTACCTTCCTATTCTCCATTCTTTTTTGTGTCATTCCTGGTGATTAAGTGTCTTCCGAAACGAATGGGCCTGTCAATGGATACAAGAAAGCTCCAGTAGGCAAAACAAACCATGGCTTCTAAAGCCAGGTTCCACTGCGTCGAGACGATTAATGATTCTTAGTCCTGAACTTCTATGTATTCAAATAAAAAACGTTCTTGTGTATCTTTTTTGTCGATAGAGTGATGGGACGTCTTATCACTTGTTGGATGAGCGTGATTTCTATTGTCTTAAAGGAGCTAAGCCCCAAAAATAATTTTACCAACATCCTCCATACTCCACCAGATTCTTTTCATTCTTAGAAATGGTGAGATTGGTAATCAAGTCATTCACAAATCTAAGACATCATTCATGTTCAGTAAATCCACTCAATTAAATACATATCAACAAAACGACATAAACAAAAAGTATGTTTATTTTAAGAACACACATATATCAAATATCAACGTCCTTCTCCTCATCCATTCGCTTGGAAAGTCAAGAAGAAGAAGAAACCATAGAGGGGGGAAAATAAGAGATCCCTGAGAAGCCGAAGTAGAAAATAAATCAAGAACACAATTGTTTGCTCACTCAACTAATGAAGTTTGAAGATGTTTATATTGCTTAATGCACTATGAAAATGATTAAATACTTAATGAAACTAAGGCTTTATTAAAAACTAATAATCAAAAAGAGAGAGAAAAGATGAGACAAGTACTTCCACTTCCTATAAAGAAAGGAGGAGTAAAAATGATATCTAGAAGGAAGACTTAGGGCGATTCAAGCAATAGAACAATACGAAGAGGTAACTAAGGCTTAACAATCGACGTATTTTACTCCTAAGTATGTTTTTATGAGCGTTCTTGCACACTCACAAAACAACACCATTTGCTCTATTTGCAATCCTTATTTCCTTCTTGTTGTACATCTCATCCATAGGGAATATAGAGTCCGAAGTAACATATGGTAGCACCAAAACTCGGAACATTTGTTAGATCTCCATTGTTGAGGAAAAGGCAGTGACAGAAAGGATCCGGAGAAAGGGAGACTTCATACATGTATATATAATCAAGGAGCACTAGAAAAACCATGAAAGGGTAACTCCTTGCCTAAATAGGTATTTTCTTTACAGTAGTTAATTATTCTTTAGTGAAACGTGGAGGTTATCGTCATCATATATTTTTCTCGAAACTGATCTCAATTATGAATCGATTATCCAAGGTTAAATGGAATTCTTGTGCCAGCTCTTGTTTATATTCGGTATTGTTAAAATATAAATACATCCAGCCTTATTGCGCTTTAGATAAACTACAAAATTATCTTGTATCACGATTGTGGAGTGGAGATCCGTGGGACCTAGGCTTAATTTTCTCTAAGACTTTATCCTCTTACGACCTACATCACTTCAAAAACCAGTTACATTTCCCTGTCAGAGTCACTGATTGGATCGGAGTCAATTATTAACGTTCCGAATGTTAGAGAATTCCATCCGGAGTCCTGCAAACTCGAAGAACTCTCTTTTAAGTTATAATTTGGAGCTTTACAAAGGAGGGAGTGCTCCTATTCATTGAGACAACCCTCCTCCGAGCTAACGCCACCTCTCAAAGGCAGCCATCTCCGACTTTGAAGTAGCGGGCCATTCATGGAATAAGGAGTTCGGTGACGTCAATTCACTCTTCCATTTTCCCTGATAAAAAATATGAAATCTCACTCTCTCTTTGTGTTCTTTTCTCTGTCTGGGTTTCCTCTAATAATGAAAAGTTAACGAAATAACACGAAATTCAGCACTACCAGTCAAGACTTCAGAACTATATATTTACTTGATCCTATCATCAGAGTCTGTTACAAAAATGAGTAAACGAAAAACATTCATTTCTTTCTGAGTGTGATGATTTCTTCCTATATGAAATAACAATATTAAGGGATAAACCATAGAGATATAATGACATAGAGAGCTTATTGGATTCTTCAGAGAAATACGTCATATTGCCCAACATAAACAAATATTTCTATCTCAATGATCAGCTTACGATGACGTAGTAAAAATTACTTTGTTTATATTGGGCAATGGCGACAGCTGAACGACGACATTTCTCTGCTATTGATAGGATAAGCTCTCTATATCTTTATATCTCTATGGGATAAACACATGATGTTACTGTTATACGCGATTGTTGAAACGAAAACGAGAGGGAATAATGAAAAACAGTTGGATTATATAATAAAATATTATTCTAATATTGACTGAGCATTCATTCAGAAAGAAGAAGATTATCCTTAAAAATACTAATTGTACATGAATTGTATTTCTATCCATTATGAACCATATATTGGAATAAAAAATATGTACTATAATAGCTCACAATACTTCTCTATCATCAGCCATTTCATGTTACAAAAGCAGATATGCATTTAGACAACAGTTAATCGAATGAACTATTTTTTTCTTCAACGAACATCAAATAATCCTTTTCAACTATTACAACTTGTGGTTGAATTGGCTGTCAAATACATTAGAGAATTGTAGTGCTTCCAGGGCTTGGGCAGTCCACACGAGGTTTGTCTTTGTGTTTTTATCCACACATCGTCTTGGAGTCGAGTAGATGGAGTTAGAGTCCGTACACTCCTTCACTAAAAAAAACCCTGAAACAATTAAATTCGAATGTAAACAAAATACTATTTTTCTTAATCTGCATATCAAATAATTATTATTTATATTAACCGATGCGCCCTAATCAACATACTTGAAGTTTATTCTTTCAACATCTATATATATATATATATATATTTGTAGGTTCATGGAGATTCCCCTTCTCATAAATCAAGTTTAATTAACTGATATGCTTTTCAACCTCACAAAATTATCTTGGAGTGTTTTTCAGTTGTTGTTGCCTTCATCTTTCCTTTGAAGGAATTCCAAAGATGTAAAGCAGTTTTTATTTGATATATAACCTAAAGGGGCTTTTTCTAAAGTGTGCACCATTCCAGCAAACCACAAAAACTTCCTTCGCAACGATATTTTCCAATATGAGAGGGTGAGACACCGACTTATACGTATAATAGATTGATCTCACAATGGATTCATTGAAAAAAGGGGGGGGGGGGATATTCAACACAACTATTACAGATGGAAGACATCTTTTTTTTCGGCATGAAAATCAACAAACCTCGATCGTTATAATCGAAGTATCACAGTTACCTCTCCAATTCCAAAGTGCAGGACAATTAATATATTTTAAGGCTGATGAAATCAATTTTTAGAAATGAATGTGTGTTAGAGTAAAGAGATTTCCATTAAAAGCTTATGTACTTTTTGTAGCTTTCAATTATAAAAAATGTCCCCTTGTCATAAAACAAAAACAAATTAATTTAAGGAATATTAAATCTTTCATTGAAGGAAGAAGGCAAGTTGCGCATCATTCTCTAAGAATCCCTACGCAGGATCTTCTTCGTAGATTAAGGCAGTCTTATGAGTATTGTGTCCCTACTGGCACAAAAATATTTGTAAGAAATGATCGTTGTTTTGTAAAGAAAATATGAATTTTAGCAATCCTATATCGGGTTTTCTCTTTTAGACAGTAATTTTGCCTGAAATTTTTACGTGATTTTTTGCAATTTTATATCAGGTGTAATTTTTAAACAGTAATTTTGCTGGAAAATGTTTCATGATGTTTGGACGAAAACACAACTTTATAGCATGTATATATTTTTATGTTGTTTATAAAATAAGTGCATTATTATACACTGTTTTTATGATCAAATAAATAATTTTAGTAGCAGTGAAAAAACATTAAAACAAGTACTATTGTCGAAAATATACGATAAAAACACATTATTATAAGCCTTCGTCTTTCATATATCGAGAGAGGACCGTACAATTGTTTTAAAATCTTCTAAACGACACTCCTCCAAAAGTATTCAAAGACGGTTTGGAAATCTTGGCTTCTGAGAGCTTGTATATAACTTATAGTGTTGTTCAACTGAAAGGCAAGGTTCTGTCCAATATTTGTCCAAGGGTCTTATACGTAGTCTTGAAGCCGAAGAATGATTAAAGAGGGAGAAAGACTTGTTGCATTGTTAGAGGTTAGCGTCTAATATCAAGCCGAATAGTAAAAATAATAATTTTTAAACGCCTTTTGACTAAAATTACAATCCCAATCGCCCTAATCATCGTTCTGCATCTTCATTTAAACAAGAAAATAATATCTGTCTTCGAAAAACTGCATTTGACAAAAATCATCCATTAATCATGTGGAAGAAATTACTACCTTTAACACTATAAAGTTGTACTATTGCCTGTGATACCATGAAGAGACCCACAATTGATACTAATATAAACATGAGTAAGTAATGCCGAAAAAAATTCAAACGCGGTTTCTAGAGTTCTTATGTGTGGATGTACGTTGAACTGTATTATCGATCCAGTATGCCTGACGATCTGGCTATAAAGTTTCGACACCTTAGGCAAGATCTAACCTTGATCTCCTAAAACGTTAAAAGACATTTCGATCCTTGTCTAGAAATGCCCAGGCCACGTCCTTAAAGTTAGCCTGAACTCATCTTGTCATCGATGATATAGGCTCGTATACATAGTTCTGAGTGCTGATTTTTAAAACAAATATTCATGACATTTAATGTCTTTATATCGATATTCAATCGATAAATATTCTGTTAAATAATAATGAGGATATCAATAATATTAATGTATACAAACTCTGAATGTTATTTCAATGTCAATTGTATTGATTGAGTGTTCAATATATATTTTATAAATGGCACAATGTATATATATATATATATATATTACGGTCGATCTCTCAACGGTTTAGCTGGGAATTCGGAGAACAGACCGGCTGAGCGTGTCCAACCTACTTGACAATGCATAATTCCATCCAGAGGCTAGACTGCCATGGCCTGCGTTGAATTGTGTTAATTTGAACTGTTGCTCTTGGTCAAGGACACTTGAAGGACACTGACATATTCGCTCGCAATGTTTCAAGCACCTTCTTGTAACTCTCAATCTCTCCAAGATAGGTGTCTTTCTCAGTTTCTGAGGGACGCCCCCACCCTATCTGGTGTTCGGAGTGCGGCAATGGTTACTGGCAAAATTATATTATCTATCTCGTCAGAGTTTTTCTGTTATATTTTTATATTATATTAGGTCATTTTTGTATATGTGTTCTATTTTTTTTTCCTTTTCACAAAGATTTTATTTCATTCTTAATATATACGACGTACATAATATACACATATATATATATATTAACAAAATTAAAAAAGGAAAATTTTGCAGTGTTGAAACAAACATAAATAAACATTGCAGTTAAAATTATTTTCCTCTTTATGACCTTAAAAAAATCAAATTACATAGGAAATATAAAAAGTAATACTAAAACTAAACAAAACATAAAATCACAGTAAACGGACAAAACGTAATATAAAAGCAAAACAGAAAAAAATATTAAAAAGATACATTAAAACATAAGACATTCACTGGTTTTAAGAGTTCTTAAGCTTTTTGAACTTTGAGATGATTCTGGTGGAAACTCTAGCAAGACGAGGTGACGATGAGAGGAAATGTCTCACTACGTCGGATCCATAGCTCAAAGTAGGAACATTGTTATTTGGAATTTTCAGTGACAGAGTAGAGTACCTTGCTGCAGCAGATATCATAATGGCTCTAAGGTCTTTTGCATCGACAAATTTCCCTTGAGTTAGGAGTTGGGCAACAAGTGCCTTGCAGTTCTGAAGAGCTGCACCAATGGCCTTAGTTTCACCATGATCTTGTTTTCTCTAGAAGGAATGCCGAAAAGAATATGTCCCTTTAAGTCCTCGCGCTTAAAGCCGGTTATGTAAGCTTCATTGAGCTCGATGAACTCCTTGATAATTTTTAGGGAGGGGCAGTCACAAAAAGCATGATAAATGTTATTGAAAAGTTTGCCACAATCCTTACAATGTTGGCCCGTCCTTAACACTCATGAGTGAACGCAAAATTTTATTTACCCATTCACATGACAAATTAAGATCCTCTATATGTTCTCTAGCAATCGACCTAGCATCTTTGGATTTTGGAGATCTATCAGAAAATTTTAAATACCAGGGAGTCAATGGAATATACGCTTTAGCAGCTCTACGTAAAGGAAAGTAGAATCTCCCTGTTTTGAAGACATATTCCTCTCGTATGTCGCAGAAGTGTAGGGTATTTTCTTGTAGTGCAATACTTTCCAACTGGTTGACCCATAAAACAAATTCTTAAAAAACGGTATTCGATCGTATTTTTGACGAACAATGTCAATTGTGGTGCTATAGTCCAACATCGGTGGTCTGATCCATAACACTCTCTGTAGCGCTGCCCAATCCTTTGAGTATCTAGCAATTGAGTCATTTGATAAATCAGTCCCGAACATAAGTTCCTTGAAGATGCTGGAATTTAATATTTCATTCCTCCACTCAATCTGTGGTTTAGAATTAATATCAATAAAAACTCGTTTTAAAACTTTGGGTAATATATTTTGTAGTAAAACAAGTCCTCCTCCAATTCTGGTCTGCTACTTTTCATTGTTGGAACATATTTGTGGTAAAAAAGTTTCGTAAGCCATTTCTCCTCTTCTTGTATGAGACGTTCTCCTATAGTAGGTAAAGCAGTGGCTGTATATAACATTTGTGGAATCAGTTTAAAATTAAATAAGTCTATACGCTTTTGCAAGTTAAAACCTCGCCATGCTTGAGTCCATCTGAGGGCTTGTGCTTTAAGTCTTTCGAAGTTTGTCAGGGATGGTTGATTGCTATCCCAATCGATCCCAAGGATCTTAATAGACTTTACCACTCTACATCCACCGATAAACAAATCAGAGGACGGGTGCCAATGTCCAATGGGAAGAATAGCTGACTCCTTGATGTTGGTGTTTAGACCTGATTTGATGGAAAACTTTTGAAAAAGGCAAGCAAGACTTCTATACGTTTAGTAAATTGTTTCTCTAAACTAGCTTCTACCATCAACGTTATGTCATCTGCATAAAGGTCTATGAGATGTTTTTGGTTGCCTAATAAAACACTAAATCCACCATACTTCATCTCCACCATTATATTCAGTTGTTCCATAGCATAAACAAACAATAAGGGAGAAACAGGACATCCTTGACTACAACTCTTGCTTAATGCTATAGGATCACTCTGAAGAGTGTCAATAATGATCCTTGAAGTTCCATTATATAGAACCCCCCTATTGGATTGAAAAACGTCACGGAAGATATTTTCTAATGGCCTGAAGGATAAAACTGTGCTTGATTTTGTCGAATGCCTTTGTAAAGTCAACTGCTATAATTACTCCAAATTTTCCTCGCGTGGTTGTTGATCTTATGGCAACACTGATGTTCCGTGAAATGTCTGCTATGATCCGATTCATCAAAAATCCCTTATGTTGTAGCCCCAACCTTTTGTTTAGTATCGGCTCCATTTGTTTGGCTTAAATTCCGGCTAATATGCGGTAAGACTCATTGAGAATAGTTAAAGGTCTCCAGTGACTCGTTGAAGTCCCGTTTCCTTTTTTAGGAATGAGCGAAATCTGCCCAAAAGTTAGAGCTTTAGGAAGTGCTCCCCTTTTTTCCATTTATTGTCCGAATTTAAGAAGGTATGGTGAAATCTCTTTGGCGCATAAAGTAAAAAAAAATACCTGTTATATTGTCCGGACCGCTAGCTTTGTTATCCTTATAAAATTTCGATGTGATCAAGAATATTGTTCAATGTAAAAACCGTAGCTGTGGGAGACTTTTTAGGACGAGGAAATCCAATTCTATCACCACCTAGCACCTCCTGGTACATATTATGAAAGGTTCGAATAATTGGTTTGGGATGGGAAAGTTTGTTTCCTTCTGATATTATTACATCGATTCTTTTTGACAAAAAATCATTCTTAATTCCGAGGTATTTCATTTTTGAAGAGAGCAGCGTTCATTCTTTTTCTTATTTCCCATATCTTCCTCCGCAATTTCATTCATTCCGTATGCTTGAATTGAATCTCTCATTAAGCTTTTCACAAAAAAGGGAACCCTCCTCCATGATAGCCTCAACATCTCGGTCTATCTTTCCCTATCTTTCCTTCTTGCGGCTCAAATAGCAAAAAGCTGTTTCTTTGAGGCATGAATTTAGTTTATTTAACATTTTGTTGTTTAAAGATTTGACGTTATAACCAATTAAGAACCGTTTTTTAATGTTCTATTTTTATAGTTATTATATTGAGTAAATTTTAAGTAGCCATGAGGGTAGGAGGGACGAAAGTTGAACATTCTTGTCTTCCAGACAAATGTCTGGACTTTCCCGATTACACGGGCCATGATAATTTCGTTGTACATTGCTACTCGCGATATACAAATATTAACTCCGATATTTTTTTGTTGTGTGAAGTGACTTTATACAGATGATAGACAAATAATAGGCTCCTATTGACTTTGACTACCAGGATACCGAGTGTTATTACTGGTTTAAGTATGACATGAAAGCGGATTAAAAGTTGAGATGAATAAGATACACAATGGAACTAGTCTAAAGGGAAGTCATTAAAATGGCTGTTTTATCAAAAATATATAACATTTATTTTTTTCTTTTGGAGAAATCGGGTTGACCGCTATCGACAAGTGACTGCTAAGGTCAGGTGGTTGCTAAACCAAATTTGACTATATTTGGATGCTTTAGAATTTTTTTTCGGTCAAAAACATTTTATTTGGTTACCTGCCAAAAAAATTATACAGTGTAAAAATAAAATACACTAAAATTATATACTGAAACAGAGTAAAACTATTTAGAGCAGTTGCGAAAGTCCATGAATGAATATTTTAGTGCATATTTACTGCCCTGAAGAATAACCTTATATAAAAAGACAAATCATTTATTAGATTGGTTTAAAAATGCTTCGATCTTGCAGGCATATATTTAATTATATTGTCAGCCCATTTCCACGTTGGCGCTGCTAAATCCGGGATTTCAATTTTTTGTCTAATATGTAATTTTTTTTTTGACCTTTTTCAGAAAAATTAAATTATTTTATGTTTATAATTCAACTTTTTGGAGACAGAACAATATTATTTAGAATTTCATTAACTTTATTAATTATTCCTTTGAGAAGAAATCAAATAAAAAAGTAATTTAAATAATTTAAAAAACATAATTTTTTTCAAAAGACAATTTTTTCTCCTTTGGTGACATTCTTTTTATATTATAGGTTTGAAATAAAGAAGAAAAAACAAGAGCATGGATAAACCGAAACATATATTTTAAGGCAAAAGTGCAACAAATCAACTGTTGAACTTTTTATGGATAATAAAAAATATATCTTCTTGTCAGACGCCCTTCAAATATCTATTTAATTATGTATGATTTGAAGTTCGATCACGAATTCTCTTTTTTATGTGTGTACGTTGGTGAATTAATCGATATCAAATTAATTATATAAAGGTACCTGTTCAAAGGTATTTTTTATATAAAAGTCCTTTGAAGTACACAAAAAGAAGAGTATAAAAGCGAAGAAAAAAAACATGAAAGGCTTTTTAATGTTACAGTTCAAACGGTATGTCACATCTTACACCGTTTTATTTTATATGTGACGTATTAGCTTGAAAGTTGAATTGAAATCATTTAGTAAGTTTTGAAAAATAAAAAGAATTCGTTCAACCAGAAAAACTGCTGATGGATTCAAATTTAAATCTGTCAAATTTTTATTCGAACTTATTATTATTTGAATAAATCGTGTCTTTATAAATTTTTCATTCAGCAGTTATTTTTTCTATAATATAATAAGTAAAAACTACCAAAGCTTCCTGAACGGAAGAAAAAGAACAGGTGCTTCTGAAAACATATCGAAGACAAATTGAGTCTCTAAAACGAAGAGGAACTTATGAAGCCGCCATTGCACTGGACTTTTCAAATCTCTTGATACAGTTTTTAATGCACACATTTTAAAAAGAGAAAAGACCTTATTTAAATGTCCTATAATGGATTTACTTTTAAACAGTACATCAACGTTAAATATAAGAAATACTGACAGCTCATTAATCATACAAATAAGAGTTGCAGAACGCGATACCCTTCTGCCTCTCTTCTCATTGTGATGCCAATTAATGAGCTAAACTGTGTTCTGCTTGAATTGGAGTGAGCTTTGGAAACATTATCGTATACTCTCGCCGTTCCATGCTTTTTGGGTGGAACTCCTTCATGGAGGAGCTCGGCCTTCAGTGGAAGCCGACGGCTCACACCTATAAGTCCGATGGAAAATACAACAACGCCGCTGGATCCAACCGAATCGCCACACTCGACCATGTATACTTTCGCAAAGGTAACCGACTGACAATATCAGCTAACGTCAACATTCTCGAGGATGCCACAACAGACCATTCCCCACTACTGCTCACCATTGGGAGGCAACCGGCTAAACTGCAGTCTACGCGGGTGACAAGAACAACAAGGGATTGGACCAAGATTAATAAAGACGAGCTGAATTTGTTTCTTCTGGGCTGGAACTGGGACAGCTACTTCAATATGACCAATGTCGATGACTTGGCAGAGTCCCTTCGGATGGCTATTTCGGACGCCATAGACCACGTTGCTACTCCTCGAGCGTACATAACCCCAAACATCAATGTCCGTCTACAACCTGATACACGGGCGACGATAAAATCTCGTAATGAAGCCAAGCGTCGTGGCGACATCCAATACAAACATCTAAGAAATAAGGCGTGCAAACTTGTTCGACGAGACTTTGTCTCACACAACCTCTCAAGGATCCGTAGAGGTGGTCAAAATGAAGCCTGGAAGATATTGTCTGAGATGACAAACAAATCTAAGGGAACAGGATCACTCCCTCTGCCCACCGGCGTTAACTCCAATCTAGGAGCAGCAGAAGCTGCAAATAAGTTCTACGTGGAAAAAGTGGAGAAACTAAGGGAGGGCATTAATGTGACTAAACAGCCGATCAAAGTCAACAGAACTTCCGGCGAAGGACCTAAATTTAGTTTCAAGCGTGTTGGCACAGCTGCAGTCAAGAGAGCACTTACAGAACTCGCTCCAAAGCGCGCCGTAGGAGAGGACGGCATCCCCATAACGATCTTCAAGTGGGCCATTTATGCGCTTGCACTCCCACTTGTACACCTGGTCAATGCAATAATAGATTCTTCAATATGGCCCTCAAGCTGGAAGCGGTCCATTGTGATTCCTATCTTAAAAACAAAAAGCCTCGCAACGAGATCGCAAGTTACAGGCCTGTGTCCTTACTGGTTGCGGTATCAAAGCTTGTGGAACGAGTCTTGTACGACCAACTCGTCGCCTTTGTTGAAGAAAACAGGAAGCTCCCGGGGGCACAGTACGGGTTTCGCAAAGGAAGAGGCGTGGATACCGCCTTGGCGTCTATGTTCCATAACATAGGGATGGCGCAGGACAACGGATCAAAGGTTGCCATAGCGGCCTTTGACTACTCTGCTGCCTTCGACACGATCTCTCCATCAGCCCTCCTTGACAAACTTCAGTGGATGGAGATAGGGGCACACACTTTAATCGGGTCCTACATGAAGGGTAGGACCCAACGGGTGTGCTGGAACGGCGCCTTGTCAAAGCCTGTCGAAGTCAAGTTCGGAGTTCCACAGGGATCCTGCCTCGGACCTCTTCTCTTCATCCTCCTCACAGCCGACCTGCCGGAAAAAGTCTGCAAGACTGCTTCAAACCTGGCCGGGCTTGGAGTCTTCCTCTACGCGGACGACACCTCGGTTACCGTCGAGGCTACCACGTGGGACGACGTGAAGGCTGCCACCAGGGCTCTAGAGGAAGACATGGTTGAGTACTCCAGGGACAACGCACTCCATTTGAATGTCGAAAAAACTCAAATTCTGCACCTTAAGAATCCGCAAACCATTGGCACGCTGGGATTGCTAGGGGTCGAGATCGACAGAAATGGGGCGTTCGGCACTCACCATGCCAACGTGCTGAACGAGCTTAGGAGGAGAACCGGTGCAATCCGCAGGCTTGCGTCCGTCCTCCCAAGAGGCAAGCTCCTTAACGAGATTGCAAGAGCACTCGTTATTGGAAAGCTCAATGTCTGCGCGTGGGTCACCCGGCGTTCCCAGGGTTATCAAGACCAGAGCAGGCGCGAACCCGGTGCGGGAGACAACGCTGCGGTTCAGGTCATCCTCAACGACCTGGCTCGAACGTTGAATGGAGTGCGGCGAAGCGACCGGATCAGGGCGTCGGACCTCTTGGACCGTTGCGGCCTCCCAACGGTGAACGAGGTTGTCACCTCCCAATCGGCAATGGCAGTCTGGAAGGTCTCCAATGACCCCACCTTCCCACTCGCCGAACTGCTCGTCGGTCACGACGAAAGAACGAGAGGGGCAGCTCTCAATCTAAAGAAAGCCTCAACGTCGCGGAGTGTGGCCGCCAAGAACATGGCAGATGCCTGGAGTTCATCACCGGACCTTCGCGACGCACAAACTTTAGTGGAAGCACGGCAACATGCGAAAATATTAGGAAGGTGGGCTCGTGGAGCTGATTCCTAGTCGAATTTTAAATCTCGTCCGGGATTGTTTATTCATTTAAAGTATTTATTATTTATTTAAAATTTTATTGCTGTGTTCTTTTTTTTTAATGTTTATTAGTAGCTCGACAATGGAGCTAGGAATTTTTATAGACTTGAGTTTTAGGTTCCCTGAAATATATCATTACTACTACTACTACTACTATAATGAATGTTAAAGCTATAATGATTGGCTTATTTTTTTAAATGCATAGAGCAATTATATTTTTAGCCATCGTCTTTGTTATTATGGTATTGATTTGAAGGCTTGTGATTCGTTGATACAAATGTATACCATTTTAGTATGTTTGTGTTAATATGGCGTGTCCAATGTGCTTATGAGGGGGACGATACATGTGTAGTGGCAGGTTTCAAAATAATTGTGTGTTTGGTCTTGTTTTGAGGCTTTATGGGGCCTTGAGGAAGATGTTTCAACGGAACGACACGTTTTGTTGTATACGAAACACAAGAAACATTACTTTATGTCTTTTACCGTTTAAATAAGACTCTCAATAATGATAGCCAGGATATCAAGGGAGGTTGCCTTATATCAAATTTGCTCTCTGTTTGTTGTGCCACAAGTGTGTAAGTGAGACTATTTCATCCACTTCATGCAGTAATTGGTATTTTTTAAACAAAAAGAACTTTTCTCTAATACATTTTTTTTGAAACATCACTTTTTCTAACTTTGTAAGAACATTTATTTAAGTTCTGCCCTTTTCATAATAATAACAAGAAAGTAAAAGAACGAACTTTGATACATTGTTTTATGAGAGTAGGAAAGACACATTTCTCCCCTATTCCACTTACTTTTACTTTCAATTCCCACAAGACCACCTCTCACGCAAGAAACAAAAAACTAGGGAGATGATACATATTTCCACTAAATGGGTGGGGGACGGTGAAATTGAGATGGATAAAAAAATGAAGTCATAGCTACTTTTAAATTTACAAAGGCTGAGTTAAAGAATAGAGATCTAATAAATAATTATCAAATCTAGTTGTAATGTTAGTTGATCGTTTATCAATAAGAATATAATTACAACAATAAAATAAAAGGTATAATTCATGTTTCACATTTGGGAAATGACTCCGGGGTCGAAATTAATCGTTCATATTTATGTACATAATTAGGCAACTTTCTAGGCGTATATTTCATGTGGAAAATAATTTGATTAACGAACACAAACTACAAACCATCATGTTCCAAACTGCCGAATTATATGTTCTTTGTTGTCTGTTAAGATTAAAAAGTACTGAACAGATATATATATATATATATTTATATACATATAAATATGTATATACATGAGGTATATATGTATATATAATATGTATATATATATATGAATAATCCGATCAAATGCATATGAAAAGTTTGCAATATGTGAGATAACTCTCTTTGAAGTTGATTGAATAGGGATAATAATGAACTTTTGGGTACTCAAAATGGGACGAATAACAATTTTGCACATAAAGAATGGGAAATGAGGAGGATGATGAAAATACTCTTTCATTATAAAAATATATCATATATATATATATATAAATCTAGCAAAAGGCTTGGTATGTTCGCATTTATTTAATGGCGACATCTACGAAACAACAAAAAAAAAGATGTTCAGAGGGGTTTGGATAATATATAATATAATCAACTCCTTTCTTAAATGATTATAATTTTTGCCCAGCTGTTATGGGTCATTAGACGCACAAATAGTATAAAGTTATAAATGGGAAGATTTTTTAGTATTGTCTAATCCGAGAAAATGTATGTCTAATTAATTAAAAACTAAAAAGTTATATGGCCATTACTTTTTATGAACGACTCTTTGTCAGTATCAATTATTTTCTTTAGTTATTTATTATTTTATCAATTATATCAAAAATAAAAAATAAATTCAAATTTATATTCTTCTTAAATTATAATTAAAATTAATATAATTCAATATATATATATATATATAATTATATATGTGAAACTATTATGTTGGGAGTTTTTAGTATATTGTTTTTCATGTCCACATGATTGTAAAGTATTTCTAAACTTCAATTAAATTTTAAATTTATTCAGTGTAAGAGTAATAAAATACTCTTATGACATATTACCATTTAGGCAGATTCTTAATTAATGTTCTAAAACAAGTTTCAATTATGTTAATTGTATATTACGACTGAGGAATATTGATTTATCTAAATATTTGGAGACGATCAAACCTAAAGTTGACTATCATACGTTTTATATTAAAATATCTCCCTTATTATACCCACAAGGCGTTTTTATGGACCATTTAATGTTTATATAAATTTTGAAAATTTTGAGCAAGCTCACGACAGAATATGAAATATATACTCACAAATAACCATACACAAAAGTTGTCCATAATGAATCAAACTCATTGATAATATTTTATGTTTTTAACATAGTGCTGGGGCTCTCTTGGCAATTTTTTTTGTAATTTTCGTCGATTTGGGTATCAATTTTCCGCTTGTTCGATAAGTAAATTTGATAAATATTTCACAAGAATGTTTCAAACATGCTTATTTTTAAAATTGAAAAAAATATCATTAAAATTAATTATAAAAACAATAAAGTCAGGCCACTTAATAGAAAATATTATTTCGAAAATGACTAAAAATTGGTAAAAGAGGAATTTTAAAAATATATAAAACCAAAGAAGTAATGGAAACAATTAGAATAATTATATTTATTAGAAAAATAGCATAAAAACTAATAGGAAATGCATTCGATAAAAGACATATATTTATATATGTATATTAGGGTTGTTCTTATTTTTCAAATGTTTGAAATGTTAGCCATTGAGTGGATTTTCTGTTTCTTGGTGATAAAAGAAGACGACATACAAAGTTTGAACAAAATCGGTCAACATTACGAGGTCGCGCAAAGAGGTCAAAGTTTTAAAAATTTAGTAAAAATATAGTTTCCCGCAAATTTCTTCAAAATGGTGGACGTTACAGACTTCAATAATAATTATTAATTTAAAGGAAATCTAATTTACTACCAGACGTATGTTTGATGTTTTTTAATAAAACAAAGTTTTCAGTAAAAACAAAGCAAGAAAGGGAGTGAGTATTGTTAGCTTATTTCATAGCTTTTTTGTATCAATTAACTTCACTCGCCTGTAGAAGATGACTTGTTCGCTTCAGAGTAAAATAGTACTTTTAAGTTTAGTAAAACTTTAGATGATAAATCCAAAAATGACCTTGGTTACATTCTATCAGTTCAGAATTCAGTACAATCTGAGTTTACATCATATGATTCAGAGCCTGTATTGACCTATAAGAAATCGATTATGAAAAAAATAAATAATAATTTGTTTCTTAGATTTGCGTCAAGGTATCCTCTCAAAATTTTACTTTGTCTCTGACGCATACATAATCCATTATATGCGTCATTTTGTACGCAAAATAGGCTTTTTTTAATGTACATATAACTCTCTATTTATTAAACTCACATGATTTAGTATACCAAAATATTAAAGCTGGTTAACCAAGCTTTCATTTGATATGTTTGGTGTTCTAAAAATCGCTATACTTTAAGAGATATAAGCAAATACGTACTGTCCCCCAAAAATTGTCTTTTGATATGAGAATATACGATTACCATCTGGTAATGTGTTAGTGTTACCTGGATAGAAAGAGAAAGAGAAGGGAGGGGGTATTTTTCCTCCCTTCTCTCCCTTCTTTTTTTCTTGCTATCCAGGCAACACTAACTGGCGTTACCAAATGGTAATCGTATATTCTCATATCAAAAGATCAATTTTTGGGGGACAGTACGTATTTGCTTATATCTCTTAAAGTATGGCGATTTTTAGAACACCAAACATATCAAATGAAAGCTTGGTTAACCAGCTTTAATATTTTGGTATACTAAATCATGTGAGTTTAATAAGTAGAGAGTTATATGTACCTTAAAAAAGCCTATTTTGCGTACAAAATGACGCATATAATGGATTATGTATGCGTCAGAGACAAAGTAAAATTTTGAGAGGATACCTTGACGCAAATCTAAGAAACAAATTATTATTTATTTTTTTCATAATCGATTTCTTATAGGTCAATACAGGCTCTGAATCATATGATGTAAACTCAGATTGTACTGAATTCTGAACTGATAGAATGCAACCAAGGTCATTTTTGGATTTATCATCTAAAGTTTTACTAAACTTAAAAGTACTATTTTACTCTGAAGCGAACAAGTCATCTTCTACAGGCGAGTGAAGTTAATTGATACAAAAAGCTATGAAATAAGCTAACAATACTCACTCCCTTTCTTGCTTTGTTTTTACTGAAAACTTTGTTTTATTAAAAAACATCAAACATACGTCTGGTAGTAAATTAGATTTCCTTTAAATTAATAATTATTATTGAAGTCTGTAACGTCCACCATTTTGAAGAAATTGGCGGGAAACTATATTTTTACTAAATTTTTAAAACTTTGACCTCTTTGCGCGACCTCGTAATGTTGACCGATTTTGTTCAAACTTTGTATGTCGTCTTCTTTTATCACCAAGAAACAGAAAATCCACTCAATGGCTAACATTTCAAACATTTGAAAAATAAGAACAACCCTAATATATATATATATATATAATATTCTAGAGGAAAAGGCTAAAACTAAACACACCTATTATTTACATATTATCAGTTTTGGACTCTTTATACAATATACCAAAGCTTTGCCGTATAGTTTTTCAGAATTAAGAATATATTATATATATATTATATGTTTTGTAATATAATTCATGCCAACACCACTTATTTAACCTTGATGGTTTGGATCTGGACTACTTTTTAATAGAGCAAACCCCAATATATTTGTGATTGTAACATGTACACAACACCATCCACATATTTCAATACACAATAAAAGTTCAGCTATGATAGGTAGTTGAATAAGCATAAATCTATAATAATAATAAAATATATCTTTTTGATCAGTCAATGGTTGAGGAACTTGAGGATTTATGACATAGTATAATATGTGTTTTTTATCATGCTTGAAGACTATAATATGTATATATGAGTGATTGAGTATTGAAAATCCCTTCTTTCCTATCATTATAATTCCTATTATGCATACGTTGAATCCTCCTTGAAGTTATTGTACAATATCGGTTAAAATAGGCAAGTCATCCGCTTTCTTACCTCTCGTCTCTCTCTCTATACCTTATTACATTTATAAATTTCAATCTTAAAACTATTCTAATGCCTTTCTCCTCCGTACTGTGTGTCTCTGTCTCTCCCATAAAATAAAGCAGCCATCATAGACAATAAAATTACCATATTCCTTCATAATAAGTCGCAACATAAGCCTATAAATTTTAAATTTTCTTTTTTATGTAGTAAAGGGATTCTACAAGTATGTGTATTTAATATATTTATATCATAAATGTTGGGGAGGTTTTGATAGGTGGTGGTGGTTGCCAATAATCTCATACTTTATGTGTTATGCCTTAATAAGCGACCAAAAAAAAAGGTGTTTAATAAAACATAATGGTTTAACTATTTATTAGTACGAAACGGATTTACCTTGTTGAATTCAACAATAATTTTTGGTTTGTGTCAAAAGGTGAAATAAATAGACAGTGTAGCGATTGATTATTAATAACAAGTGGAACCTTGTTGTCCCGTAGTGTTTTGTATATATAATGATGATAAATATGCGTGTACTTCGGTACACGTCAAAGTAATTAAATCTGGGCGTACAACAGACTTTATTATATAGGCTTCCGAAATCCTAAGAAAAAAATACCACGTAATTTGGAACTACTTTTGAATTACAAGAATAAGAATGTCAACATCTCATATACATTCAATTTATTCTCAGAGTTATATGTGAAATTTTTATTATTAGAATTATGACAGAATTTATATACAATGATTTAATATTTTTTGTAGTCCAACATGTCTTTGACAATCGCCATTAGTTGTTATGGCATTATGACCTGCAAATAAAGAGGATTTAACTGCATTTACTTCTATGATAACATTTTTTTATGTACATTGAAACCATATTTGACATTATGGATGTTTGGATTTAAAATATTCATGGATACTTTATTGTAGTATATAGAGCGATGTCGGATATATTTTTTAAATGATAAGGCCAACTTCTACATGATCTAAAGATATCCTTTTGATAATCTTACTTCTTAGCACATGGACTTGTCATCTTCTCCAAGCCAAAACTTACACTATTGAAATATGTTCTCCATCTTTTGATAGTGGAGAGGCAAGAACATGTACCGGGGAAGATATGGATGAGGCCAGTGTGGATCTCTTTGGTTGTCTAGCCGAGCTTGTGTCGAATCAAAATACGAACAAAAATATATTTAGAAGGGAGTGCGATAACCATGTGCGTTAAGGCGTGTTTAACTCTCAATGTTGGGGGCACAGGTTCGAATACTCCCTTGAGGGGATGGTCATTTTTGGTCCGCTATCTCATTGATAAGATCCTAGGTTCGATAGACTAATTTTAATGCTATAATGCTTATTTATATCCTGTCGGATACTGCAATTTTATCGAACCATATAGGCTAAAAAATATCTATTTAACGTGTTCAGAGTAGTGAAAAATATAAATGGCGCGATGTTAACTACTTACTACAGTGGACTCACTCAACCTCTACGAGTAGAAAAGCGTATGATTTAAATGGTGCCATTGGAAGTTTGGCTTTATCTTGTTTAATTTGTAAGATAACAAACTATGGATAACTTTATGGTTATACGTGTTTGGTGTTCTGATTTTCGTTCGTTTCCCTAATAGTGAAATAAATGACAGTATTCTTAAGCTTAAGGATCAAGGAAAAATACTACTCCTTGTCTTTTGAAATCATACATAGATGCAGTCATGGTCACATTAGTATGTAAATATATATTTTGCATTTAATTGCCCTATTAAATGCTGCTTCTCCTATTTAAAAAAATCTTTTTATAGATATTTTATACTTAGAAAAGTGATATGAAGAAGAAGAAGAAGCCTGAAACCCAATCCATGGAAATAAAAATCTTATTAAATTATAAATCAACTTGACTTTGTGAGCTTTAAAATAACTTTAAGTTGTATTTAAAAAACAGGAATGTTGGCATGTTTTTAGAAGAGGAAAAAGACATAAAAATAATGATGTTGATCTATAAAAAAAGGGAATAAAAATAAGGAATTTTTTTAAGGAACTTGATGGTGTCACCTTGTCAAGTAACCATGGGTTGAAAGCGTATTCGCATCTATCACGAATCACTTGCTCAATTCCATAGTAATTTATCTTATCAACACTTGGCAGCATTTAGGTTTTTTTACAGCTTTATTATTTCACATGGGGTATCATCTTTTTATGAGACTATTTGAGATAAAGTGCCATTGAATTTTTGAGTAAATGCATTGATGCTTCATCTATTAGGCTTTTATTATTTACCTTTATGTTTGATGCTTGAAAGGAGGATTTTCTTATGGTACATGCATACATATATGGTAATAAAGGGATGAATCATTATTTGAAGGGGGGGGGGGGGATAATGCAAAAAGTCTTTTAATCATATTCTCTTGCTCTAAGACGGCGGTTATTTTAAATCATGAATAATGAGCTATTTTAAATATCGACATATACGTCCAACAAGCTCATGTACGTTGGATCATCAGGAATGAAAGTGATTCAAAGTGTTCCACAGACTTTGAGCATATATGCTTACTAATTAGTATTATTATAAGTTTTTTATTGAAGCAAAAAACATTTACATCACATAATTACATATGTGACCCGATCTGCCGGAATGAGTCGGAAGTCGGCGTTCTATTTATTCAGATAAATAACCATTTAAGTACATTTCCACAATTACTAACACAATGAAACTTTAGGATATTAATTTTGAACATATTTTCTTTCATATGAGACCAAAAAGAAAAAATGATATTTATGACGTGTTTTGACATAATCGGCCGTGTCTGAATAAATAGAACGCCGACTTCCGACTCATTCCGGCAGATCGGGTCACAATTATGTATATATAATATATATATATAAAACGCAAAAGAAGAGGAATTACGTACTATGACATTATTAAACATACGTACTATGACATCATAAAACATATTATTATTATTATGTCTTTGCTGATTACTTATCAACTATGGAGGTTTGTAGAAAATGTTTTAGGAAACAACCATTACATGGCATCCGCATACTGACCCCAGGTGCTTTTTTAAATAATATTAATAGGTGAAAATAAATAAGTCGTTTATATGTCTTTTTGAGTATGATATTATCTTCTCCGAATAGATGTTAGCAACTCAACATCCCCGCTCTTGTTTAATGCCGACTTTTTTATATTTTTCACTCTTTTTTCCTTTTAACCAATAGCGTTCGATGTTTGACATCTTTGAGTATATATTTTAAGGTGTAAGTAAGCTAATAAAATAATTTTTTGCTGCACGGATTAATTTAGTCCCTTACCTTTAACAGTTGATATATTAACTTTAATAGTGCGCCCTTTCCTTGAACAAAATGGGGACTAGCTCATTAGACGTATTCACAAGCATTCCATCACAACATTGAAAATGGAATGGCACGCCTTTTAAATGAATGTACAATGAACCAATATTTAGGGAAAGAGAAAGGTTTTTCTCACTAATGAGCATGACTTTTTATTTGGATACACTGTTTCTTTCATTCTTGAGATGGCCCATTCATCGGCATATATGAACATACTACGTTAACATTTCTAATTTTTCTTGAGTAAGAGCAGTTTCTTTATACAATTAAAAATCATAATAGGTGTAAATAGAGGAGTTCAATCAAAGGATTCATATATGAATTGGAGAAACAATTATTATTTTTAAGGATGACAAGTGAATTTGCACTTTGTATCATAATGCTATTTCTTTTAAAATTCCCCCATGGCTTCATAAATGTTAGGAAAATGGAGGGCCATTTGTTTTAATAGTGTTCTACCCTCAAGGGAACGCAACAACAAAACAAAAAGGAACTCCTTCATTGTCGAATAGAATATTGATCTTCTATTTGAATATTGCCAATAAAAGTCCATTGTACAAGGATCATTTTTGTAAAGAGTTACAGTTTTAGACAGGTTAAAACTCTTGATATATTGAAGTATATGTATATAATATATATATATATATATATATGTGTGTGTGTGTGTATATGTATAAAGAGAGAGTGAGAGAGATCTCAGGAGACCTAATTTATGGGCTGCACTTCTATCGTCAACATGGCAAAAACATGAAATCGTCTCCTGAGCTAGGCAGCAACCAACTTCTAGAAGCAAGGCGAGCGGCAATAAGGCTTGCAAGGATCTAAAGACATCTCTAGTTTTTAATAAATTATGTTTTTGTTTTATAATTTATCTATCTTTTTATTTATCTGATATATTTATATTTATTTAATTAATTTTATCACTTTTCATAGCTCCAAAGGTAGTGTAATTTTGACACCAAATATATCTCATTACACACACAGGGTTCGTAAGAAAAACGTGGACTGGTAATTTGAGTATATTCTCATTTATGTAGAGATAATCTATGACTTTGTAAAACCAACTGGTTTGTCTGATGAATGTATATAATTTTTCAACAATAAACATTCTCAAAAATCATCACTTAAGTGAGCAAATTCAAAAACGATAGCGCATATCAGATCTGCTTGATGCTGAAATAAAGGTGGCAAAGATCAGTACATCGAAAGATGTTTCAGGAGCCGGTTTTCAAGGTGGCTAGATAAAGAAGGATATGAAAAGGTCGGAAGGAAGGAAGGAAGGAAGGAAGGAGGAAGGAAGGAAGAGAAGGAAGGAAGGAGGAAGGAAGAAGGGAAGGAAGGAAGGAAGGAAGGAAGGAAGGAAGGAAGGAAGGAAGGAAGGAAGGAAGGAAGGAAGGAAGGAAGGAAGGAAGGAAGGAAGGAAGGAAGGAAAGGAAGGAAGGAAGGAAGGAAGGAAGGAAGGAAGGAAGGAAGGCAAGGAAGGAAGGAAGGAAGGAAGGAAGGAAGGAAGGAAGGAAGGAAGGAAGGAAGAAGGAAGGAAGGAAGGAAGGAAGGAGGAAGGAAGGAAGGAAGGAAGAAGGAAGGAAGGAAGGAAGGAAGGAAGGAAGGAAGGAAGGAAGGAAGGAAGGAAGGAAGGAAGGAAGCGGAGGGATTTTGAATTCCTGGCCAGCCTGGAGAAAAAGATCAGGAGGACCCCACAAAATCCTTGAATCTTCTGTCCCAGAGTTCTCCGTAGCTGAGGGGACCATTATGGGCTGTGAAGAAAGACTTGGGATTAAAGTCATACACGAGGAACCCATGCCACTTACTGCACATCAACTCTACTTTTTATATACGATTCCTATAAAACGCATAATTCATATCAAATATGTATTTATTTGCTCAGAGGGTTAATGGGATATTCCTTTACTTAAAGTCCATTTTATATGCATGGATTTAAACGGCTAATGCCTACTTAAATTAAATTGGTGCAGAAGTTATGTGCATGAATTGACAACCCATATTTTTGATGTCATTTTGAGTGATCTATAATTAGAAGACATGAAATTAATTGAATTCCTTCCTTCTCTAACAACAACAAAAAAATATATATATATATATATACAAAATATAAAGAGAGAGATAGAGAGACTTTAATGTGTTTTTTCTTTTTTATGACATGCTTACAACTTTTATTCCCTTCAAAAAGCGGAAGTAGATTCTAGTTCAATCTTTATAAATAAAATTGACCCTTTGCATTTACTGCATAGTTATACATTTAATGACATCATTTATGGACATTTCTAACATCATTGTTCAGTGGGACAAACGATTATTTTTTTTTTTCAAATCTTTATTTACATGAAATTTTTTGTGTATTGAAATACATAAATAGACATTGTGATCTATAATCAAAACTTCTTAGAACATTAAAACAATATTACATTTCTAAAATCAAATAAATAATTATTACTCAATGCACAAAATAATAAAAATAATAAATAGTTGTAAAATTTTATTAACTTTTTCATGATTTTTAATTGACTTAAATGGAAAGTACTTGATTTCAATCGAGGCAACAGTCCAGGATCTCTCCAGAAGCGACGGTATCCGTAGGGAAAGGGCTCTATATTTTGTCATCGCTGAGGGCATTATGGCTCTAAGCTCTTGGGATCTGGTAAGTACTTTTACATTTATTATTGTATTTGTAAGTGCTTTAGAAGTATGTGATCGCTTTTTTCCTTTTTTTTTGTGGAAAACTAACAATATAATGACTTTCAAAATGTTTTTGGGACACTTGCCCAATCAGGGCAATCAGAAAAAGCGTGTAACGTGTGGACATATAGTTTCCCACAGTACTTGCAATGATTTCAAAAAATTATACAATTAGAGGAAATATGTAATTCGGCAGTAAATTTTGTCCATCATGAATCCCTGACGAGGAACGCACAATTCTTTCCTCCAGGAAATCCATGTAAAAATCTACTAATTTATTCACCTCTTCCTTGACAATAGGACATCTTGAGATGCAGGGACACGGCATCCTATACATTTGAAGAGGGAATCTTTCATCCTCACAGAAATCGAAGTACATTGCTAAACTAAAATCATTATCGCCATGAGCAAGAGATAAATCCTTAATAAAAGGTTGGGCGCCCAAATTTCTAAAGAAGAATGGCTTGCTTGTATGTTGATGAATTAAATCCATTATACTTTCTCCGCTATATGCCGGACTAAACTTCCAAATCATACTTTGGGCTGCTGCCCATATTTTTGATAAAAAATTCTGTTGTCTTATTAGTTAATATAGTTGCAAATAAAACAACCTTCAATAAAGCTTACTTTTGGTGAATGCTCTTCTCCATTCCGTTGATGGATTCTTGGTTAAATCGATAAAATATTGCACATCTATATCTTAAGAATAATAATGGATACAAGAGTTAAACCTCCACCCATTAGAGACTTTGGTCTCTTTAGAGCAGGGAGATATCTCTTATGAACAAGAGTAGAGAGCCATCAATGCTCCTCTTCAATGACTTTTTCTGCTAATAGGGATAAGCTGTTGCTCCATACAATGCACTAGGGGCAATCCGAGTATTGTATAAATTAATCCTCCTTTGTAAGTTACAGTTTTTCAATGCAGATTTGGAATTGAAAATATCATTACTCTCCAGTTATCAACATGGATCCCTTCCGGTCCCAGTCGACTTCTATATATTTTTATTAGCTGTGAATGAATTTTTGTAAAAGAGTATTAATAATGTAAGAGTGTATTCTTTATTTATATTAATAGGTATATGTTCAATATTAATATACAACTCATAACTAACTCAACAACTAACTTTGTGAGAGAGGATTCCTTCAATTACATGCTACAAAGAATCATTTGATTAAGAACTTTTATTTTTCTCCTTCTTCTTGCTCTTCGAATATTTAAATCCCCTACAATAATAATAATAAATATTTTCCTAATGATCATAAATCAACCACAACCATCGATTTTCTCTCTCATATATAACTTTATCAAACCATAAAAAAGGGATTTTTAACTTATGAGTAAATGGGTGAGTCAGTGAGTTGATGTATTTTGTAGAAAGAACACGCCCCCCCCCCCCCCCAATTCCAGGGTTTGTGTAGTGTTGGGCTACATGAACCCTTGAACTCAGGTTCAGACATGACTATAAAAGATTGATTTGTTTTTCTTTTTGAACATGCACAGAAAAAAATAAAAAAAACTATTTTTCTTCAGTAACACCCAGGTTTAAATAAGGATTTTTTGCCTCTTGGGTTCGATAGAATTGCATTCGACAGGATATAAATAAGTATTATATCATTAAAATTAATCTATCAAATCTAAGATCTTATCAATGAGGTATACCAAAAATGACTTCCACTCTCGGGAGTATTCTAACATGTGCCCCCAACATTGAGAGTTGAACACGCCTTAAGGAACACGGCTATCTGCTCCCTTTTCTTAAATTGTGAGGGTATGTTAGTGTTGTTGACTAAATTGATTTAGAATTGTCGTTTACTATTAAGGTCATCACTTTTTAATAATAAATTAAAACTATATTGTTGAAATATTTTATTTATGCACCTGTTAAAGAGTTTTTTTTTTATATTTGTATTTTAGTCATAGAGATATAAAGATATAGAGAGCTTATCCCTTCAATAGCAGAGAGACATCGTCGTTCAGCTGTCGCTTGTGTCCAATATAAACAAAGTAATATCGACTACGTCATCATAAGCTGATCATAAAGATAGAAAGATTTGTTTACTTTGGGCACAAAAACGTATTTCTCTCAAGAATCCAATAAGCATTCTATGTCCTAATATCTCTATAATGTTATTGTATTACAATGGATTGTTTGTTACAAATATTGGACAAAACTTACGTGACTCAAAAATATTATGGCTCTAGCTGTCTTGTCGTATGAAGAAAAACTACTCAATTATATTACCATGCGGGGTAGCTATCTTATGACTCAAAACATAATCAAAGAACTCTTCAATTTGATATATATTTTAAATTCTGTTGTTTTCGGTTAAAACTTTACAGTGTAGATAATTTACACATAAGAAAATCCAGCAATAAGTAAAAACATAAAACTAGGCAGTTGTATATAAACAATACATACATGAACATTATAGTTCATAATTACTGCCTAGAAATAAAATAACTTTTTATAAAGGGACAATAAGACGATGTTCAAAGAAAAATATAAACACAATAAGGCCGTTCTTGACATAAAACGATGATAACTTCTAGCAATTGATTCAATCAGGCTTAGATATTGTGCTGAAGTTGATGGAATGAATTTTCATGATATCACCAGCCCAAATCCAGGAGGAAGATGCCACTTGAGGGTCTGTTGAGTACCCAAAATGTTGAAAGAGCCATAACGGACCCAATAAATTAAAAAAAAATCAATTCCTATAGTAACCTTCATTTTGGTCTATATATTTTCCTATCCCATCTTCTTCCATTTTCTAATGTTTTTGGAAAAGCTCCAGGGAGCCACGAAGGCATCTCTAAAGAGCGCATGAGGCTTTAGAGCCGCGGGTTGCCGACTCCTGACTATGCAGTTATTATATAAGTAAATCCGCGGTTCATTTAGAAAAATTCAACATTTTCGAAATGAAGATATAATATTTTTCTGTTTTATAACTCATTTAAAGTTATTATAGCTTTTAAACCCTCTTGTCTATTGAAAATAAAGATAGAAATATATAAAAATAAAATATGTATAATATAATGTATGCTCAGTAGAAGTATGCTGAAGTCTTAATGTTGAAGGCGCTGGTTCGACTCCTCACGAGAGAGGAAGGTTAATATTGATAACTGCATTACCAATATCCTAAGTTCTATTTAGTGCCATTATGTTTATAAATATCCTAACTTAATATTTGATAAATTGAATTTACAGTTTTCTTCCAAAAATACATAAAATTTTATTCAAGGTTATTTTTCTTACTGGATAGTTTTAACTACATTAATATTTAAATTAATTTTTTGAATATGTTTTACTGCACTTTTGTTGTTAAAGAAATTTAAAAAAATGATAATAAACGAATATATCAGGATTTTTAGCTTGTATGAAACGCTCATTGTTTGTTTAGCTCCTAGAATAGACCGGCTCCGTTCTATATAGCTGCCGTAAAGAGCGAGGAGATTTGTCCAGCCTTTATTAAGCTTCTGGTTCTCCCTGATAGCTGGACTTATCCATTTTGGGTTCACTGCGTGGGATCAAAGACTGCAAACAATTTACAGCGCAATTTCAAAATATTTCATGCCTCACAAGATTTGATCGACCTTGCAAAGATTGTGGGCTTTTGTTCAATACAACTTTGCATGCTTTTGTTGACTGTCAGGCGGTCAACATAGTAAATAAATTTGTAGCCCTCAATATCAGGGGCCTAGAAAAAAAATGTGCGGTCAGATATTACAAAGCTACGGTACTGTTTGGTCTCGGCAAAGGTGATAAGTCAGCTAGGTCGAAAGCAATTAATAACTCCCTTCTAAACGCTAAAGGTCTCATCGCGAGGTGCATCACCAATAATGTTCCCATCAAAGCCTCTGATTTGAGATCCATCATGATCTCTGCTGCAGCAAGGTATACTGCTCTGGATTTAAAGATTCCCTCCCTTTGGATTCCACATGGACGTTAGCGGCGAGGGAGGTGAAATTTTATCCTTCATCCTCACTCTGCCATAGGAAGACAATCAAGAGAATACTGAAATTTTACAAGAACTGTTATTGATTAATTTTCGTGTAAATTACTGTTTTTATGATTTGTTAATTATCTGCATGTTTTAGATTTGATTGTTGAGTGTATCTCATGACTTTTATCTGCTTGTTTGTTTGTTCCATTACGTTGCTAAAAATCTAAGCTAGAATGTTTATTTATGTAAAATTTACGCAATAGCATCGTTTTTCTTTTATACATTGTATATTTTTTGGAGCTGTGAATATAAAAAATAGACCCACGTCACCGGAACTTAATCTGGTATAAACCGGTAGTGACCTACCTAAGAACAATTGTCTTCATTAATAAAAATATGGTTAAAAGTGCATAAAATTTGAAATGTTTTAAAAAATATAATCCTCTAAGGTATATCTTATGGTCTTCGAAATCTCCTTCGAGTTACCTCATCTCCTTCCTTGTTAGTGGGCATTCATAGAAGAGGTGGTAAGGTGTTTCCTACTCGATGTTGCAAATCCCGCATGTTGGGTTCTCAACAGGAAACGACCGGGACACTTTTTTTCGCCGGGACCCAGGCCGGGCCGGGACTTAATATATTTTGTTCCTTCATCATTATGAAAGTGACGACGTTTTTTAGAAAATATTTCATATTATTTTTTTCAATTTAAAAAAAATTCTTTAAAAAGTATTTTTTTAAATATATATTTTTAATTTTAAAAATTATTTTCTAAAAAAAACGTCGTCACTTTCAGAATGACGAACGAACGAAAATATTAAAGTCCCGGCCCAGTCATTTTAGACACTGGGCCAGGCCGGGACGTACAAAAACAGCCAGGACCCGGGCCAGGTACCCGGTCGTTTCCTGGGTTTCAACCTTCTCCATTTTATAGAGATGCCAACAATTGCTGTGATGAAAAGTTTGGTGACGACTTTTCATATTTTCCATGCAATTCAGGACTCACGAAGAGATTTTTTTTCTGAGTGCATTCTTTGTTTGACACATAGACACGGTTAATGAAATGATGTGCCCCTCTTGGCACCATCTTTTGCTAACACGTCAGCATATTCATTCCCGATGTTATGGTTGTGCCCTCTAACCCATCCTAAGGAGACAGTGCAATTAGAGTTATTGATGGCATCTTTAACGTTCACTTGATAAAGCAAATAATTGATATTATTTTATGTATGTAATTTGTATTAATTACATGTTTTCTGGGTGAGTTGCATTTTAACTGAGCAAAACAAAATTTCAGATAATGCATGCGAACCACTTTTTTTAACGAGGTTCATACAAAAATATCCTCTTCTTGATTCTAAAATATTGAGGAAAACATGCTTTCTTGAAGAAAACGCTGAACAAGTAGCTGCATGGTTATAGCATGATCAAATGTGATTTATCAATATGCTTATAAAATACATGAAAATAATCCAGATGTTACACAACAAAAATGGTGCTAAAAAAATTATTCATATTTTTCAGTTGAGTAACAGTGTGCCTTAAATACCAGAAACTTAAGAATATTTCAGGATAAGATATTCAAATTAACCCTAAAGTAACATGGAATACACTATTGATTGGGACAAATATAAATCAACTTCTTTGAAGGCTCGATTGACTAAAATTAGGTTGTTCCATAATAATGAGTAGGTTAGCTATCTCGAAAGTTCACACGCTATGTCAAAATTTCAACGGGAGCGTTCTTATCGCACATTTTTGCATGGGAACAGACTGTATGGCGCCACTCAGGTTAGTAATAAGTGAGTAATCGCGTCATTTCTATCATTCATTCTACTCACCGCTGAAAATGAGACACCCGACTTTCGCTCTACTTCTGATCCGGATCTAGCTCGCCAGGACAGTCAACAAGATCCACGGGGACCTGCTCTCTACCTTCCCTGACTCCTGCCCTGGCCTCTCCACCCTCCAGAGCTGGCACACTGAGTTCGATAAGGGTGTTTTTGCCCTGGAGAAGAAGACCCGTCCTGGACGTCCCCGGGAGACGAGGACAGAGGAGAATGTGGCCCGTGTGAAGCGCCTGGTCTAGGATAACCCCCGGATGTCCACTCGACAAGTTGTTTCAGAGGTGTCTACCATCTACAACTGTTTTCAGGCTTCCGACGGCGGATCTAGGGCTCCGAAACCTCCTCAGCGTGCTCGTCCCTCACCAGCTCTCTGAAGCCAACAAGATGCAGCGAGTGAAGTGCTGTCAGGACCATGGGGAGGACTTCTGGGGTCT
>CP045904.1:3472223-3491555 GCA_013387185.1 Caligus rogercresseyi | reverse complement strand
ACTCATTTTCATGATAGGGGAATTTGAGAAAAGAACCTCTTGGGCCTATGAAGAAAGTAAATGAAGATACAAATTAAGCCAAAATTAAAAATTTATTGGATTAAATACCAGTTCTTAATAAAATCTGTCATCAATAATTAATAAGAACAGAAAAAAACTGATTTTATTAGCTATGGCAAATAATAGTTTTGAATATTTTAAATACTTGTTAAAAATACCTCTGCAGCTTGTGTTCTCCTCCTATAAAGTGAAGGTGTGTCTATTGAAGTCTAAAGTTTTCTTGGGATCTTTTAAGTGCTTTTTAATAAACGACCCCACACAATTATATTCCTATTAGATAGGGAAAATTATTGGAGGAAGAAAGGAAAAAAAACAATATCCAGTTTCCTTAAAAATATATTATTTTGAAAAGGTAAACGTTATTATTATTGTATATATATATATATATCATGTTTTCTTTCTCATTGAATTTGATATTTTAATGAGCCTATTTATTTTATTTAACGGAAGTCTCATAGATTTTTTTAGTGGAAAATAGTCCTAGTCCTCAAGTCTTTAAATACTATTTCCCAATAATTCGATATGAACTTCGGGGAAGGCCATTCTTTTTTGGATGGAATTGAATGTAACTCTTCACTATGTAATTCATTAATGGATGGAAATGGTGTTAGTTCCAAAAATAATATATATTATTTTTTGTTGAACTAATTCTTAAGTCAATAAACCTACGATGAAAATTTGAAGCACCTTGGATTATGAAAAAGAAAGATGTCCTTTGTTTCTGAAAGTATTTATAATAGTATCCTTCCAATTATTTAATCTCAATTTAAAACACATATTTGGCTGCTGGATAGTACGTTTTAGTGGTTTTTCGGTTAAAAAAGTAAATATTATTATATTTTATATTATTATATATTAGGTTGTTCCATAAATAATGAGGTCGACCGATTAAAACTTTAAATTTTCATCAGATCAACAAAAAAACTTCTCAATCAGTATACATAATCCCCTCCGACTGCAATGACGTCGTGGCAGTGTCCCCGGAGCTTCCTGAGTTGGTCGTAGAGCTCGTCTTCACTGACCCACCTCATCGCCCGCTGAACGGCGAGTGTAGCCTCTTTGTGGCCCCAAAACTCGTCCTCCCGGAGCAGGTGCTTCAACTTCCGGAACAAGAACCTGTCACACAGGTTCAGGTCGGGTGAGTAGGGTGACTGTTTCACCGGTTCCACGTCCCTCCGGGTCAGGAACTCCCTGGTATCGGTGGCAGTGTGAGGACGAGCATTGTCCCACATGAGGAGACAATCTTTCAGCCGGATCTTGTCCTTTTTCAGGCTGAAAAAGCGCTTCCCAGTCGTCCTCAGGTACTCTATCATGGTGTTCCGGTCGGCTGTGGTCCTGGCAGGTAGTGCAGTGATCGATACCTGCCTCGGCTTGCAGGTGAACTCCATCAGAATCATCGTCTTCCTCGCTGTCTGTTTCACACGGGGGGTCGAGAACCGGGCCCCCGTGGGCTCCGCCCAGACTTGCCTCCGCTCCGCCGAATCCCAGTAGAACCAGGACTCGTCCTGGACTAACAGATGATACCCCAGAAAGTCCTCCCCGTGGTCCTGGAACATCTTCAGGAGGTCCTGACAGCACTTCACTCGCTGCGTTTTGTTGACTTCAGAGAGCTGGCGAGGGACGAGCACGCTGAAGAGGTTTCGGAGCCCTAGATCCTCTGTCAGAAGCCTGAAAAAAGTTTTAGATTGTAGGGACACCTCTGCAGCAACTTGTCGAGTGGTCATCCGGGGGTTATCCTCAGCCAGGCGCTTCACACAGGTCACATTCTCCTCTGTCCTCGTCTCCGGGGACGTCCAGGATGGGTCTTCTTCTCCAGGACAAAAACACCCTTATCGAACTCAATGTGCCAGCTCTGGAGGGTGGAAAGGCCAGGGCAGGAGTCAGGAAAGGTAGAGAGCAGGTCCTCGTGGATCTCGTTGACTGTCCTGGCGAGCTTGATCCGGGTCAAGAAGTAGGAGCGAAAGTCGGGTTTCTCCATTTTCAGCGGCGAGTAGAATGAATGATAGAAATGACGCGATTACTCACCTTATATACTAACCTGAGTGGCGCCATACAGTCTGTTCCCATACAAAAATATGCGATTAGAACGCTCCCGTTGAAATTTTTGCGATAGCGTGTGAACTTTCGAGATAGCTAACCTACTCATTATTTATGGAACAACCTAATATCATGTTAACACTAATGAAGAAGTACGCTTTATTTGTTTTATTATATCAAATATCTTCAAAAATGAAGTCCAGATTTATAATTACATTTAAAAAAGCATTTAAACATGTATAAGGATGGCAAAATAAAAAAAACGCGACATTACTCACTTAAATTTTAGACCGCTTTATAAAATTATGTTATTTTGTAATAATTACCAAAATACCGTTGGAGGTATTATCACTCTGAGCTTTCACCCCTCTCCATCAATATATATTTTTTTGAAGTTTAACATTTTAATGTATAGCTTTCAACAACTATTTCATATCAAGGTACAACGCCACTATTCAAGACTAAAGCCCTACTGATTAATTAAGTCGACTATGTACAACCCCTCACCGATTAATCGACTGAATCGGTGTTCAGTAATTTTATCACGGGTAAATTCGTCACTGAATAAATACCTGCGACAAAAAAACTGCCTATAAAAAGGTCTGTGACGAATTTACGCGTGATGAAATTACAGTAAACCAACTGAACCCATAATGATATGAACTTGTTTCATGGTGTAGTATTCTGTTTTTCGTCCTAATCATTGAAAGATATATTAGGAATAAAAAATCACTAAGGGCTTCAACATATAAAATATTCCATCAAAACTCTGGTTTAGCCTTTTTTTTTCGTCCATCGGACTGCATAGTTGTATCCAGGAAACGCCTGGCACAACTCCTTCTGTGAGTACTCACGTATTCTACTTATGAACGCAAGGGGGAGCATAAAAACCTTATTTTTTGTTTTTTTGTTGGTCGGAACAATAGACGTATTATTATTATTACTTTAGACGACTTTCACAATCAACTCAGCATTGCATTATTGATGGACCTCTAATATTTTTTCTGCTTTGTTTGCCTTCCTCCTCCTCCTCCTAGTGAGCAAATACATTTATTTCCTGAATGGTGTCCTCATGCAAGGTCAATCTATTAATAAGCAGGAGAAACTCAATGGGCATATTTTGTGTGCCTTGCGTGCTTCATATTCTTAGAAGAGAACGAACGAAAAAAAAACATTAATAAAGTAGGGAAAACTTGGACAATAATAATAAAAATAATACTATTGTCTAAATAATAAAATAGTGTTGTTAATTGTTTATTTTGAGAGCAAGGAATACTGAATGGTATTGGGCAGAGCCTTATAAGGTGAGTTACGTCGTAAGAACTCTCTTTGTAGCAGCTGACTCAAAAAAGTCAGGCTCAAAACATTCATAATTTATCGAGGGAGTTGTACAAGGTCGGCTGATAAGTCCCGAGACTAACACATAGATGGCGCCAGTGGATTTGTTTTCATATGACTGTCAGCTAGTACCAACCTTCAAAACATACATGCATAACTATAACAGCTGTCTGACAACTAGTTTGTGAGATATTGCGTTTTAAGTGAAGCAACTTTTGTTATTGTGAAAAAAATTGAAAAAGACGAATTTCGTGTGTTAATAAAACATTATTTTTTGAATGGAAAAAATACCGTCGAAATTAAAATTTGCCTTGAAGAATGTTATTCGGACTCTGCTCCATCGGAGGCAACCAAATGTCGATGGTTTGCTGAATTCAAACGAGGTCGTGTGAACACGAATGATGATAAACGCAGTGGACGCCCAAAAGAGGGGGTTACACCAGAAAACATAAAAATAATCCACAAAATGATTTGAAATGACCGTAAAGTGAAGTTGATCCAGATAGCTGAGACTCTGAAGATATCGAAAGAGCGCGTTGGACATATCGTGCATGAATATTTGAACATGCGAAAGCTCTGTGCAAAGTGGGTGCCGCGAGAGCTCACAATCGACCAAAAACAACAAGGAATTGATGATTCTGAGCATTGTTTGAAGCTGCTAAATCGTAATCAATCTGAATTTTTGCGTCGATATGTGACAATGGATGAAACATGGCTCCATCACTTCACTCCCGAGTCAAATTGACAGTCAGCTGAGTGGACTGCATATGATGAACCGAATCCAAAGCGAGGAAAAACGCAACAGTCAGCTGGGAAGGTTATGGCGTCTGTATTTTGGGATGCACACGGTATAATATTCATTGGCTATCTTGAAAAGGGGAAAACAATCAACAGCAATTATTATATAGCCTTGTTGGAGCGTTTGAATGATGAAATTGTTGAAAAACGGCCCCATTTGAAGAAGAAAAAAGTGTTGTTTCACCAAGACAATGCACCGTGCACAATGCAATGGCTAAATTAAATAAATTGGGCTACGAATCGCTTCTCCATCCACCTGTACTCTCCAGATCTGGCCCCCAGCGACTATTTCCTGTTTGCAGACCTGAAGAGAATGCTCGCTGGCAAGAAATTTAAGGACAATGATGGAGTAATCGCCGAGACAGAAGCTTATTTTCGGATAAAACGAAAGATTACTATAAAAGTGGAATTGAAACATTGAAAGATCACTATAATCGCTATATCGCCCTCGAAGGCAACTATGTTGAATAATAAAATCGAATTTTGTCAAGAAAATGTTTTCTTCTTAGTTCGTCTCGGGACTTATCAGCCGACCTGTTAAATCTAAACAGTCTTTTGAGATAATTTTTTGAAGTATAAAAATAATATAAACTTTAAAGATCTAATAAAAAAACAAAATTGTTCCTGCTTGTAGTGCTGTGGATTGTACAAATCGCTCAGGAGCCCAAGGAATTTCTCTCTTTTAATTTCCCATGGAACAATCTCCCAAAAAATGAAAGGTTTTTAGACAATTTATGTTTTGTCATAAATTCCGATTTATTTATCCTAACAATAACAAAGGAACTATAATCATTATTTTCATATCATGCATTGTTTTGAGCCGAAATGCTTTTTTACCAATTTGACGCTCCTATCTATTGTCGTAACTCTTCTTATAGGGCTCTGGTATTGGGTAGATCAGTAGTACCGGCGGCAGATTAAAAAATGCTCCAACATATATCATGATTTCTGTCAATCGGTAGATCTAAAAGTAAGTGCAAACTTTTTATATGATAATCTGGATTTCTTGTAAGTTTTCTAGTGAGCGTTATTAGTATATTAGTATACAAATTTCCCAATAGATTTGTTTTTATGAGAGATGTTTATTAAGAAAGTCCAGTAAGATGTTTATAATTGAAGCCCTGTATTTTTATTACATCTAAAAATCACAGTTTGTTTGAGCTAACTTAAAGGATGTGCCCACTTAAGAATCTTGATTTCTCCTAATTAATTATTTTCCTTGTCAAATATTTCATTTTATTATTTTTTTCGGTCAGAAAATTATTTTTTTGCAGTTAAAAACTTTTATTTGATAAGTTTTATTCATTGTAAAAAAATACACTAAAATTATTGATAGAAAACAGAGTAAAACTATATATATATATACTTTATCGTACGAAAATTTAGCTTCCTCAAACTGAATATTGTGATTATTTAGACTGATAAGAAATGATTCAATTGATATAAAAGTCTTAAAAGTTCTATGAAATACGTTATTTGTATATTATGCTTAGACAGTGGAATAATATTGTTATCAAATTCTGAACCTTAAGGTCACTAATTGAAGTCATTATTTTCTCAAGTCAATACTGATCAACCTCATAAAAAACTTTTAAGGCTGACAGACTACTTTAAATGCTTTAAGGCTTATTCATATTTACATGGATGCAATTCCATCAATCCAAATTGGCTAAAGCATACATTAAAATATTTTGATATATAATACTTTACATAAACAAACAAATATATATTCAGTCCCGACGAGCATTTAGCCCAGCTTGATTGTATGTTTATGACACTGCATTCTGCATTACACTTTGAAGACAAATATAGTCCACTTTGAATGTATAAAAAGACTTAAAATGCCCGCCCCGTTTGGTGAAACAATCTACTCATCTTGGGAGTAATCGAAAAAGGGAGTTCCATCAATAAATATCCTGTGGTTTTATTCTTTTGAAAAATGACGTATCTGAGCATCAATTTTATTTATTTCTCTCTTTTTCTAATACGTGGGCCTTAGACTGCTAGATGAAGAATAAGTATTCTTTCCTTCTTTTATTTGTTTCAACAGATGCTGACTCGGACATTGATCTTTACTATTTTAATTCAGTTTAGTGTGCTTCCTCTTCAAGTAATATAATGGCTGATGGCGCATTTAAAAATTTGTCTTTTTTATTCCAACAGAGTTAAGAGATTTTGAAGGACAGATTACAAAACTCATGAGTGAGAGAGAGACTTAATATATATGAATAGGGAGATATATGGTACCACTAGAGTGTTGTTAAAGTGACATTAAAAGCCCTTTTATATCAATAGAGTCATTTACTCCGACTGCAAAATACTATAGTCTGAAAGATATTATTTTCTTCTGAAGCTTCCAATGCAATAAAAGTTCATTTTCCTCAATGCCACGTCCTCACACTGGGAAATAATACTCGGTCTGAAATTCAGGACATGGAATAATTCCCATTAAAGGAGTATAATTCATAAATTTTGTCCTTATATATTATTTACAACTAGTTTTCTTACAAATATGAAAGTATTTTATTCATCTCTCGAAAAGGATTCATTTAACAAAATAATTACACAATTTATTATTAAATATTTCCATCATAAAGTGCTTCTACTAGGAATTGTCCCTGATCTTAGTAGCTAGATCCACTCTTATAAAAAAGGCCATAAAAGTACCTCTTAAAAATATATATGTTTATTGTTTTCTAAGATCCCATCAATTCCTTTTATCTATTCTGTGTCCTTTACAATCCTCCGACAACACCTAGCTTTGTGATAAAAGGAACGTGTCAAAGCCAATAGTAATCATACAAGAGCAAGTCTTAAATATATATCTTTCTCCGTAAAAGGAAAATTTGAAAGTGTCGTCTAAGGTAATGCCTCATTTATTGTGTATTTGGAAACCCTCACTTCAGATCCTACGCCTAAATGATATAACAACACAAATAAAAATACATAGAATCAGGTATCATGATGGGAACTTAAAGAAGCAGTAATAAGAAATATACTATTTACTGACACATAAAAAAGATTGCCCCTCAGAATATGGCTTCAATATTTATTGTTATCTTAAATTACACATAAATTTAGAGAGTACTTTGCTTTTCATTGCTCAAAAATTGATTTCAGTTGCTATTTAAACCCCATTATCTAGTATAACGTATCGGTGTATAATTAAATTTTTAAAAATACCAAACTTATAGAATTACATGTTCTTGTGCTGGATGCTTATATATATATATATATATATACTAAAATATATTTATACTGCCTAGATTATATATATATATTGTATATATATATAATATATAAATATATATATTATTTTAGTTAAGTAGATTATACTGATCATCAAATTTTAGGTTGAATCTCACAGCATATAAGATATAAATAATTATGAAATAATACTCAGTCTTATACGTAAGTCCATTTTTTATTTCTATATTTTCGTAAGTTTCAATTTTACAGCTTAATGATAAATTTTAATATTAATGTAGAAGTAAAATAAATAAAAGAAAAATTATAATATCCACCTGCCATCTCTAAATTTCAAATTGATTTTTATATAGTTTTTTATTTAGCCGTCAAAATTTTGCGTCATATGGGATACAAATGAATTGAAGGAAGTGTTTCTTCTATTTGATGTTTTTTCTGTTCAAATAAGTTTTTGCTAAGACAAAGGTTTGACGAAGAAATAGTTAATGTTGAATGATGCTAATCAAAAAGATTTTCCCCTCGCGACAGCTTTCAAACATGTTCTCAGCATGCAAGCCCATAAACGAACAATATTTATTTATTATCAAGACACAATACGTTTAGTTTTATACTGATGTGTATTCAATACAAATATTATAAACATTTAAATATGATTTCAGGCCACCATTCAAAAATATTGGTTTATATGATACATATATAAAGTGATATTACTAAAAAATGTATACAGCCAAATCTTTGTCGCAATATTATTAATCTGTCTACAAATACCAAGGTATAAAATAATCAAATGAATAACTTTATTTTTCAACTTTTTTGAAAACTAAATTATATCTTGGAATGATTTTCAAGAAATAAGTATTGTGCCATTTTTACATTTGAAAAGCTACTGGACCTATAAAGAGATAAGATTATTGTATTTGTTTTGCAAAACATTGCTGTATATTGGTTGATAATATCTTCAATACTTAACAAAAATAAGAAGTACATATTTGCAAAGAAACGCCCAATATTGTCCATTTTTTTTTGCTGTATACCTCGATTCAAGATACAACATGGCCTCAAACCAATGATTTTACTCGTTTTGAAACGTACCATAATCAAACATGTATAATTGCAATATAAGTATATAATTAAACTTCAATTAATAACATATAAAACTATGATAAATTTATGTTTAACTATACATTGATCGAAGGTTATAAAACCCTTAATCAATATATCCATGTTTAAGATCATATCTGAGCAACGGAAAGTTTTATTTATTAAGAGAACATATCAAGTCAAAAACGACAGCTACCTAAATGCAATATCAGAGCCCCTCTTCAACCATACCAATAGTTTTAAAAAACGTTTTATGGGAGCCGATTATTCGGCTAAATAATAAATAGTCTTGTATATCTCTAAATCAAAGCAGAGGTCATTCATTTAATCAAAGTGAAGCCAATAGCTACATATTTGTTTGGGCGTAGGATTGACTCACAAAAGGTGATTTTAAATCAACAGTTCTAATAGATAACACAGGTCAACAAAAATCAACAATTTTTTTAGGTCGGACTAACTTTCACTAATTCTTATAGAGTTTTATCCACTGATTCCGAATATGGTATTCATTTTTCAAAGTTAGTGATAAATTCAGAGCTAAATGGATTTCAAAATTTTCAGCACTTTTTCGATTCAGAGCCATTATTGACATACAAGGACTGAAGTATAGAACAAATAAAAGGCAATGATTTGATAGAGCTTAGATCAAAGTACTCATTTCAATTTTTACTTTGTCTCTGGCACATTTAGACTTTAAAATATATGTCATTTGTACGAAAAATGAAGGGTTTTACTTAGAGACTCACTGTTCATCACTGTCCTCATTAAAGGTCTTACATGATTAAAATTCATATGATATAAAGAAAAAATATCAAGCTTTAATTTGATATGCTTGGTGTTCCATAAAATGCCTTATTTTAATCAAAATTAGCAAATGAATATTTTTTAAATCCTCTCCATTTTGCCCTTTTTTAGAGAAATTCATAAGTCACCCAGTGAGAAAGAAACAGAGAGAGAAACTGACGTCACTACGTAGGTAAACAATAAAGAGGAATTTTACCTCTTTCATTGGAATTTGAGTGTTTTTTTTACCGGAAATCTTCCGAGAATCCAGGATTCCTAATGACTGGCCTGCCGGCTGTGCCGTCGTACACAACATTTGTAACAAGAATTCACCGTGACACAGCCTCGGATCAAGCATGGAGCAAGGAGTGGAACCTTAGAGGACATGACTCCCCAGAGCATAGGTGCTCAGCCTATTCTCTTTGCATCAAAGAGGATGACGTGTCGGAGACAGACAGACAGACCCTCAAGGACCCCTCCTAAATGCTGGTTGCCTGGCTTGTTCCGTCTGCATCAAAGAAGATGATGTGTCGGACACCCCGGAGGGAGGGAGGGAGGAATGGACTCCCGTGAGAGAGAGAGAGAGTCATTGCCCTTGTTCTGTCTACCTACTAGCCTATTCTATCGGGGAGTCTCCTATTCAAGTGAATCCATCGTTTTTTGCAGCATAAAAATGAATTACTTACGTTTTCGTTTGCTAAATTCACCTTTTATTAACTATGCTAAAGATGCAGCGGGACGACCTCCCTTCCAGCCACCCACCACGTCCTTCAAACTCATAGCCGCCGCCCCGAGGAGCCCAGGAGCGTACTGCCAAGACAAGACATCCAACAGCACAATCCTTTCAACAGCCACAAATCACAATGATACACATCATTCATTTATGAGACGCACAGTTGTCTACCCACCGATCTGCCGCCGTCCTTTATTCTGGGGGAAAGGGGGGGGGGGGGGGTCTACCTGCCCTACATCCACTCATCCTGAAACAGAGCACCATTTCAACAGTAGCCGCCGGGCATGCCATGAAGATACCACACAAGCAAACCTGCATGGAACTGGGGAGAGACTCCCATCCCCCACACACTCTAGAAGGCGGACCAAACACCACCACGCCCTCGCCTGCATTGGCCTCACTCTTCACGTCACTCTAAACCCATTCTTGGGAACTAAGCAAAGACTTTCCAACACTCTCAGGTGGAAGCCATCTCCCCCATGGGGCCCGAGTCCTCTACGGAGCGCTAAGGCATCCGCTCCACCAAGGACGACCTCCTCCAGATTATTTAAAAGTGGACAGGGACATCGCAAAGGCCGAGTCACAAATCGTCAATCTAACCCTTCCCAATAAGCATTCCATTTACATTATACTCACCATATTATTTTTGTTAGTGATTGAAATTTTCGTAAAGTAAAATTGATATAAGATTTTTCACCAAACTAAAGACATTTAGCAAATGCTGACATCGTAGTCGGCATAATTGAGCTGTAATATAAAATGGAGGATATTTTCATTAAAATGTTGTTAGACTCAGCTTAAAACCAATTTTAGTTTTTTTTTAATCCAAAAAATCTTCAAGTAGCTTCAATATGATGTCAAATAAACCTCATGAATGAAGTACATATTTTAAAAGAAGAAATTTTTTTTAAATACATAACTTTGTTAAGGAGTTAATTTAGTTTTCTTCTTTTTACAAAGTATTAAAAAACAAATTATTTTGCTTTAACATGCATGAAGTTTGTTTGTTGCTTGTGTTGAGGGAAGCGAAAATAAGATTTTAGTTTACTATTTTTGACTCAATAATGTATGAGTTTTATATGAACAAGTGGTTACTTTACTTTTTTAATCATCTTTTTTATGTTCCCCTATTTTCAATCCTTTTATGAGTTGTATATTGAACATATTTAATTATCTCCGCCGAAGGAGGTATTGTTTTCACTGGCGTTGGTTTGTTTGTTGTTGGTTTGCCAGGAGGATAACTCAAAAAGTACGGAACAGATTCGGATGAAACTTTGTGGAGTTGTTGGAAATGCCAAAAGGAACGAGTGATTAAATTTTGGCATCTCTGAGTGCAGAATTAAGATGCAAAATGAGCTAAATACTAATAAATATTTCAAGTTAGCCTACTCTGCCAATAGATGTCGCTGTGCTGTGAAATTGGGTGCCGGAAGCGTATTCCTCTCGGAATTTCCGTCGAGGGGAACCCTCCCCCGTCCCTCTACGCCCCCCAGTCGCGAAAAATCCGCCTCGGAGGCTCATAAGGACCCCGTGACGGAGGAAGTTTGCACTCTCTGAGTGTATATATGCCTCTAGTTGAGTTAGTTATATTTTAATAAGTCTAGTTTTTGTCAAAGATGTAGGTATATATGGCTGATTCTTTGCAACGATGGCGATCAAAAGCGGTTGGGTCACTATATTAAATTTATCAATAATAATCTACTATTCTGAAAAACTTAACAAATCCTTGGCTTCCCGAGAGGAGAAGATAAAAAATGATTAACCTAATTGACTAAATTATTATTTTAGTGTTTTAATTTATAATATTTATATATCCTTTCATAGCAAGCCAGTTGAAACAATATAAGTAGAAACGATTATATACAAGAAATTGTTTTTGCCATAAAATAAAAGGTTTATATAAATTTTATCCATGAAAAAGTTGCATTTCTTATATTAAAAGATATCTCACTAAACAATTTAAAAGTTGATATAAATATTTCATCTTGCTTCTTTGTATAATTAAAACAATGATTTGCTGGATATCTGAATAAACAAAATATTAAAACTTTTTTAAATATAGTATGGCATATATATGCATAATTAAAATTCATGAGTTATGCAATAAAGTTATTTTATTTTGTTTCTAGGGGAGGTTGATATTTTAATTAATTAGTTTTTATAATGCATTTTTGTAATTAAACTGCATCTTAATTCTATAATTTATACATGCATTATTAATCCATGAAATATAGCCAATACACCTAATATTAAATTTGTAGAAAAAATATAATTATTTTGGCGAGCTTATACAGATTTTTCAAAGTTCTTTAAAAAAATGATTTTGTTCATAATTAAAACAAGTATATAGTTCCTGAAAATTAATTGTGAAAAATAAAGACTTTTGCTTATCAATATAGCCTTCTAATTACTGAGTTTTTTTCTTTAAAACAATTGACTAATATACTTTATTCGCAATCCTAGAAATATCTTCTATTTTACAATTTTTGATTCAATATAATAGTTGATAATTTACCAAAAAAAACTTTATAAGTTAAGAATATTTGAATTACGCGTGGCTTTGCATTTTTGGGCATCTTTACAAAGAAGAAATTGTCACATGCTTGAATGAAAAAATTTACGAGCCAAAGGAAAACCCCTGTTTTTTTTATTAATATGATATATTTGTGGTTCAAATGAATTATTTGTTTTACTAAACTGCCTGTTGAAAATGTGTATACACATTTATTTCTATGGTTTTTTTAACTTTTATTTTATATGAAAAAAATGTTAAAATATTTGTTTTATAAAATTGCATTATATATTTATATTTGGTTTTATCAATTACAATGCCTATGTCATCAATAATTTAAGGACAGTGAGGCGGACAACAAAAGTATCATCACAATCCTTAACATTTTAATAAAATATTATGTGAATCTTATGTTGATTTTTCATATGTTTTTGGTAATGCTTATTATTGTTTATATTTACTTATTTGTTTGATATAAATTGCAATAGAGGAACATTATAAGAATTAATATTATATCATAACATTGCATTATTTATATCCTTGGATGTTATGAATGAGGTCGATCAATTATCGGGAGTCAAAACTGTGCTTTCAACATTCATTCATTTTCAATATCACGTGGATGTCATCAATGGTGTGATGAGGGTGAGGAAGATAGAAAAACAGCGTAGTAAAAGCTTACAGTACACTGACGTGACGCACAATAATACATGGAGTTGTATAATGTCTAAGAAACCTTATATATAAAATTATATTAAAAAACATATCATTATAGTTTGTTTTTTCAACTTGGTTCTGGACTCATCCGTGTGATTGATGAGGCGACTCTTGTTATTGTTTATTTGACAAATAACAATAAAATATTATTGCTCCATGAACAACCATAAGATATAGCAGTATTTTCGGATATAAAATATATAAAAATGACTTATGTAATTACTAATATGTATTCAAATCATTCTATTTTGTTCTCCACAGTAAGGTTAATCAGCTTGAATGTATAAATAAAAGCCATAAACATGAAACTGAATAAAAAATAGGAAAATTGTGTTAAAAATGCAAAAATAAATAAACATTGAGTTTAAATCATTTTTCTCAAAAAATACCTAAATATCTATAAACAAATAATACAATAAAAAAGTGATCAATTCAAAAAAGACAATAAAAACAATAATCATTATAAATCGAAATTATTTAAACTGAAAAAATGAGTATAAAAAATAGTCCTAAGCTTCGACGGTGAGTTTGTTGTGAAGTTTAAAAATCCTCTTCAACGCTTGGAGATGTCGGGCAGAGTTCAAAGAAATAGCGTATTATCCGAAGCGCATATGCCAGGAATAGTCACAGACATCGGGGATCTTAATTTCCCGGGCACAATATCTCGCTGCAGTGGATATCATAATTGCTCTTATGTTTGAAACATCCACACACTTACCATAGGTCAATTTTTGTCCTATCTAAGATTTAAAGTTCCTAATAGCTGATAAAATAGTTTTTTCTTCTAAGAGTTACATTCAAATGTTTAAAAGAGCCGAAGAGTATATAGCTTTCACAAAGTCTAGCCTAAAATTTGAAATGAAAACATAATTAGCTCTAAAAATGACCTCAAAATGATTAACATGGACAATCGACAAAAGATCTTAAATTTGAAGTATCTTCAACTCTCCATATTTGTTGTTTATTTGAAGCTAATGTTTTACAATAATGAAATTGAGAAACACTTATATTGAAAAAGGGAAGGGTTTCTGGGATTTTTTTAAAGCCTTAAACGATCGTTTTTGCTTGTATACACTATAAAAATCATAAGGATAAGCATAATTTATTTACACATCGAATTTTTGTTAGTTAATAAATTAATCGTTTATCATTAATTCAGTATGGAAAGATGTGATGAAATCAAGACTTTGGAAAACTTTTTTTAAATCATTAGTATTTTTTTTAAAATCATTTATTTAAGTTCTCTAAGAATATAATAGTTTTATCATTAAATCAACTAAACCACAGAATGTAATCAAAATAATATATAACCAATGGGACATAAGTAGGATTCTTTATACACAAATATGCATAAACACACATATCAACTGGAATTTATAAAAATGGCATTAAAAATCAGAAGAAATACGTAAAGGATTTTTCATAACAATTTCCGGACACAGCGGGGGAAAACTGCCTCATTATGCGTAACCTCAATCGTCTCTCGATGCCAGGGAAGGACGTCCAGAGCATGCAATAGACCTTCGAATAGAACGATTGTCCAATGCCGTAAGGGCTATGTAGAAGGGGATAGGTGGCCAAGAGATATATTTCCCGCAGAGGTAAGCGAGCGAAGTTTTGTAATCGTAAACTTAGTATATAATTTTTATCTGTATTTTTCTTTGAAAGAATTCCCCAACGGATGTGAGGTTACCCTCCTTGAAGAACTCCGAGGAACTTCTCAAAGCCCCATTAAAGTTCAGAGGCTCGTTTGCTTTAAGCAGAGGAAGGACCCTGTGCAAGCTAGAGCCCAGGATTTGGCCATTCTCTTCCAGTGAGACCCGCAGAACTTTAAAGATATTAGAAGTTCCAGTGGGCCCATGTAAATTCTCTCTAGGTAATGATGTCCTGTAGTTTTAAAAAACTTATTTTTTATTCTAATACAATAGTCTTCGCTGCTCAATAATCTCGCAACCAGAAGAGGTTCAGAGATTTCCACATGGACTCAATTTCAAGCGATCCCAAGCCCCATTGAGAGATGCAAGAGTTCATTCTAATTTTTGAAAGGTACATGGGAAGCCCTTAACTCATAAATTTTAATGCACAAAGTTTCCGAGAAAGGTAGATATCTCAGTAAGTGGAAATTTTGGGGAAGACATTAATGTTCCATTCTATTAGTCTTTCGTAGCGGGAGAGGGGGGTTCTTCTATAAAATGATATCGTTCATTTCATATCTCAATGACTTTATTCTTATTTTTCTCTTTTGCTTCGTCCGTAGAACTTGCTACAGTGATGCCAAGGACACTGGTCGTTTTTACAAAGACGAAATCCCCATAATCCGTCTCAGCTATATCGTCACAGTTTGTCAAGAACTGAGTTTTATTATATTGATTGCGAGACCAGAAGACAGTTCAAATTCCTTGAGGATTTCCCAAGCTCCTCTGATGGATTCCTTCAGAGTTGTGGACGTCTCTGAAAGCATAAGGGTAAGATCATCTGCGTACATGATGCTTTTGAAATTTTTATCTCCTATATTTAATCCTCTTACAGATTTATCTTCAGAGAGTCTTTCCAGCAGCCCGTCACCGCGAGAATGAAGAGAGAAGGTAACAGCGAATCACCCTGTCTTGCACCTTTGCAAATATAAATATCTTTTTGTCTACCAGGAAGGCCCAACTCTGAGGAAGAGGTCCGTAATATTGCTGACACCATGCTTACAAAGCCATCTGAGAAGCCATATCCATATATTGTTCCAAAATGAACTTGTGCGACAGGTATCGAAGGCTTTTTCGAAATCTACCATTACCTCGGCATAATTATCTCCCATGTCTTTCACAATCACTTATTGCATCTTGGATAGATCTTGCACAGTCCTCGATGTGGCGTCCTGGCATAAATCCCTTCTGAAACGGCGAAATCCGTTGGGAAGAACCCTGAGCAACCTTTTATTTAATATTCCCGTGAGTATCTTGTAGGATGCATTAGCAGAGAAATTGGGTGGTAGTCTCTAATATCATCTCCTTTTTCCCTTTTTTAGGACCAAGGTTATTATACCCAAGCTCATAAATTCTGGGACGAAGCCTCTTTTGAAAATGTCTCGGAAACTCCTTCTAAAATTGGAGCAAGAGAGACTGCAAATGTCTGATAGAATTCATGAGGGAGACCGGACGGCCCGGTAGTTTAAATTTTTATTGTAACTATTTATATATCTTATGATTTCATCCCGGAATATTGGGGAATGTAATATATCTTGTTTCTATCGTCTATTGGCTTCTTTGTGCCTTTTTTTGGTAGATTAAGAAGGGGTTCCATCTTTTAATGTCCTTGACCAACCTCAATTCATGACCAAATTTACATAACTTTGTTACTGAGCAATCAGCACAGCTATAGAGTCTAGAGAAATATTTGGATGCCTCCTCAGACACAGCTGTGGGTCAGTAGATAGATCCCCTGAAGCCATTTTGGTTGGGTCATCGAGGTGTTTAAAAGAGGTTCTCCCCGTAATATTAAGATTAATTATATTTATTCGCAGTTTATTATTGTTCCTCTGTTCTCGTATTCGAGGAGTTGTCGAGTTCCGTGCTTTTCTCCGCGCGATTGCAGTTCATTTCTTCCAATTGTTTTTTTCCTCTCTTTCATCTCTTTCCCTGGTTTATGAATATCTTCTTCGCGCAGACTCAATTTTTTAAGTGTATCCCATTGTGTTATATTTTCCTCGTTCATATTGGGTTTAGAGCCGTGATCATATTTGATATTTCAGTCCGCATTCTCCTGATAAGTTTCAAATGGGATTTGGCGGTTTGTGGGACGAAAATATGTAATAAAAATAGGATGTGGTCAGGATATAACAGGTATGTCTTGAACTCTATAACAGACTTTGAATACCTTGGAGGAGAGTAATAGTTCCAGCCTTTCCTGCTATATTTTCTGGCCTTATTTCTCCTGTGAAAGGTCATTTTAGATGGCTTGCCATCGGCAGTATTCCCAAGTCACTCAGATTCATTCGAACAATACCGCTCCCAGGATCCCTAGCATTCGCTATATTCGTAAATGATTTAATATATGAAAATTGTTACTATTTCTATGTATATTGTAAATTTACGCAGTAGCATGTCTTGTATATATTAAAAACAAAAACAATCCTTCCTGGGAGTCAATGCAATTGATAATCTTTGAGTAAGGAATGAATGAAAAAACTCTGCTTGCATCTAAATAATCCTTTCATCATCGAGTCAACTATGTAATATGACATAGTTGTTCTTATTTTGAAAATGTTTGAAATGTAGCATTGAGTGGATTTTCGTTTCTTGGTGATAAAAGAGAGCCGAGCATACAAAGTTTGAAACAAATCGGTACATTACTAGGTCGCGCAAAGACCCCCCGGTCAAAGTGAAGGGGGGTTTTTACAAATTTAGTACAAAATATAGTTTCCCGCCAATTCTTCAAAAATGGTATCGTTACAGACTTCAATAAGAATTATTAAGATTTAAAGGACATCAATGTACTACCAGACGTATGTTTGAGTTTTTAATAAAACAAAGTTTTCAGTAAAAACAAAGCAAGAAAAGGAGTGAGTATGGGTACGCTTATTTCATTAGCTTTTTTGTATCAAAACTTCACTGCGACTGTTAGAAGATGACTTGTCGCGTCAGAGTAAAAATAGTACTTTTAAGTTTAGTAAAACTTTAGATGATAAAAATCAAAAAAATGACCTTGGTTGCATTCTATCAGTCAGAATTTCAGTACAATCGAGTTTACATCATATGATTCAGAGCCTGTATTGACCTATAAGAAATCGATTATGAAAAAAATAAATAATAAATTGTTTCTTAGATTGCGTCAAGTATCCTCTCAAAATTTTACTTTGTCTCTGACGCATACATAATCCATATATGCGTCATTTTGTACGCAAAATAGGCGTTTTAAAGGTACATAAAACTCTCTACTTATTAAACTCACATGATTAGTATACCAAATATTAAAGCTGGTTAACCAAGCTTTCATTTGATATGTTTGGTGTTCTAAAATCGCATACTGTAAGAGATATAAGCAAATACGTACTGTCCCCCAAAAATGATCTTTTGATATGAGAATATACGATTTACCATTTGGTAACGCCAGTTAGTGTTGCCTGGATAGCAAGAAAAAAAGAAGGGAGAGAAGGGAGGAAAAATACCCCTCCCTTCCTTTTTTTTCTTGTAGCCAGGCAAACACTAACTGGCGTTACCAAATGGTATCGTATATTCTCATATCAAAGATCAATTTTGTGGGGACAGTACGTATTTGCTTATATCTCTTAAAGTATGGCGATTTTTTTTAGAACACCAAACATATCAAATGAAAGCTTGGTTAACCAGCTTTATATTTTGGTATACTAAATCAGGTGATTTAATAAGTAGAGAGTTATATGTACTTTAAAAAAGCCTATTTTTCGTACAAATGACGCATATAATGGATTATGTATGCGTCAGAGACAAAGTAAAAATTTGAGAGGATACCTTGACGCAAATCTAAGAAACAAATTATTATTATTTTTTCATAATCGATTTCTTATAGGTCAATACAGGCTCTGAATCATGATGTAACTCAGATTGTACTGAATTATGAATGATAGAATGAACCAAGGTCATTTTGGATTTATCATCTAAAGTTTTACTAAACTTAAAAGTACTATTTTACTCTGAAGCGAACAAGTCATCTTCTACAGGCGAGTGAAGTTAATTGATACAAAAGCTATGAAATAAGCTAACAATACTCACTCCCTTTCTTGCTTTGTTTTACTGAAACTTTGTTTTATTAAAAAACATCAAACATACAGTTGGTAGTAAATTAGATTTCCTTTAAAGAATAATTATTATTGAAGTCTGTACGCCCACCTTTTGAAGAAATTGGCGGGAAACTATATATTTTACTAAATTTTTAAAACTTTGACCTCTTTGCGCGACCTTGTAATGTTTACCGATTTTGTTCAAACTTTGTATGTCGTCTTCTTTATCACCAAGAAACAGAAAATCACTCAATGGCTAACATTTCAAACATTTGAAAAATAAGAACAACCCTAAGTAAT
>CP045904.1:3437316-3472123 GCA_013387185.1 Caligus rogercresseyi | reverse complement strand
TGAAAATTTCGTCAAGATTAATGAACCGTTGGGGAGATACAGGGAAACGAACGAACGAAACGACGGAATTTTTTTTTATAAGTATAGATATATTTATTTATAGTTGAAATATGTTAGCAACTTTATCATTAGGTATTTGCAGGACAACTCATAGATATGTACATTAGGGTGATAACTTTTTTACAACCTCATATTCCTGTGTCATCATATGATGAACTTTTATGAAAGATTAAATAAAATCTATTTTTTAAGTTTATTTGATGAAAAAACCTCACGCACAAAATTATTTTAAATAATTTAATTAAGAGCTTTTTGACCAGTTCTTGAAGTCAAATGAAACATATTCCAGTTTAAACAAAAACTTTAAAGAATGATATGTATACTATTGTATAGCAGTATAAAGGGACAGAAAACAATTGGTCAATGTCAATTGGTCACATTAATGTCATTGGAAAGGACGAATCTCAGGGGGAGGTTGTCCTTGTTGCGGCAGGACTCGTCCAAGTCCTGCATAACTTTGATCGCACGCTCGCAGCATTGGTTGCTTCGGGCAATATTGATGGGCGATTCATCTCTTTTCCAGTGGGTTTCTAAGCATTTGAGACCTTTTGGGTATCCATCCAGAGCAGATGATAGTTCTTCGAAATCCTCATCGCGGAACAATTGGTTGCTAAACCAATGGCCGGCCCATGGGTAAGAAATAAATGAACAGATTTTACGCAGCCTGGTTCGAGTTTCAGGCATCAGAATGAATGCAAGGAGGGCTAGAATGGCACGAGAGTTCCAGCGTGCATTGCTGATGTTAGGAATCTGCTGAAAGTTAACAAAAGGGACCTCATCTTTCTCAGTGAAGTGTCGGAAGACACGAGTAAGGTGATACAGAAATTTCATGTCGTCTCTCCAACCGCCTGTTTCCTTGATCTCAGCTTTTCCATTGCTGAAAGCTGCCTTCAATTGGTCATACTTGCGCACCAAGTCCTTCACAAAGAAGTACTCAATATCTGGGGATTTGGTTGAGTCATGGAGCTCATCGTCCATGACAATACGGAGGATGCGATCGAGCACATGGTGCTGACAACTGATAAACTTGGGTCTGGGGCTCCCATTCTTTTCAAACATCTGCTGCAGCCGAATGACAACACCAGACTTCTTCCCGGTGTTGACGCTTGTCGTGTCGGCAATTATCATCAGAATTGATCCCCACAAGTTGAACTCCTGCAAGACATCCTGGAGCCCTTTTGCAATGGTTGCAGCTGTACCGTCCTTCAATTGAAGCACAGTCAATTTGATTTCCTTTGCTTCATTTTTTAGGACCACTGCTTGGTGTTCAATGCCATTGATTTTTTTACCATCGAAGTGCAAGCTCCACTTCTCCTGATGAAGTGTGCTAACCAAGTGCTGCTTCACTTCAGCAGCTCTCCTGTAGAGAGCTTTGTGGATTCCTGGCTGACTTGGGGTCCGGATCTCGATGCCCTCACCTGAAAGCTGACGGCATACCTTTGCTGCTTTGTGGGTCGATAGCTTTGAGCTTGTAACAAGTCGCCTTGCAACACCAGTGGGGTTATACTTCCTTGTGCTTGTTGATGGTGCAGCCTCATCTTCCATAGAACTGTCTTCACTAGTGTCACATGAGTCCGTACCTGTTTCAGAAGAATCTAATGCTACTGAGCTGGACTCAGTTGCTGAATTGGACACATCCACTTCCAATGTATTCCTTCGCTTGGATGGGTGGATGGTCTGGGCACTGGCACGTTTGCCAGTAGAATAACCGACCTGGCCTTTGCTCTGCATTTGCAGTTCGTAGAGGTTCTTATCCTCTTTGCAAAGCCATTGGCCTTTCACCTTGGTCACATCGAACAGTTCATTCAATGAATCAAAGTTTTGCTTTTTCCTGCAATGGTCATACTCTTGCAGGAGCTTTTCTAGTTTTGCACGGATGGCTTGATCTGATACAGGCGGGAAGTTCAATGTCGTCCTCCATAAAGCTTTCAGCTCCACAGCAATCAGACCGACCCTCTCTTTCCGTTCTTTGGCGATGGATTCAAGGGATTTGAAACGTCCCATCACGTGGCTTTTCAGGGGCATGCGGCTCCGGTCACTCAGGGGTTCTTCGTGGATTGCCACATTGCCTCTTCTTGATGGTGCTTGGAACTGGACCAAGTTCTTTCTCCAGGTTTCCTTGTTCTTCTCTGTGGTAGAGGAACTTTTCTTAAACGACATGCTGTTCTTTACTAAGCTATACTCCTAGAAACAGAATGTATAAGATAGTAGAGCGTGTCCAGTGTCCACTGCCCAGGAGGTAATAGAAGAATTCAGAACACTGTAGAAGGTCAAGCAAAGTGGTAGAATATTCTAAAATCTCACGTGAGGTTTGTCCCTTTAAGCTTCCACTGGTTTCGGATTATTCAATCCGGTTAATTCATTAGAGACACTTTGTAAATGTTTCCTTATCGCTATCGAATTTAGCCCTCATTTACGTTAAGGTTGAATTTTTCAAAGTGCTTTATGCATGACCTTTTTTGTTAGTTCAATGAAATAAAGGTCATTTTAGGCAATTATAAGCAAAAGTTCATTCATTCGTGCTACAGGTAATCATTTTTGTGAAAAAAGTCAAAAAGTTATTAGTTATTAGGACATATCAATTTCATCGAGATAATCATTTACATGTATTAAGTCACTAAATGGTAAGATTGAAATATACCCTTGTTTGTTAGAAAGCTGATAAAGTCCGTAATAAACTGTTGCATCACTTTTGTTGCATTTCAGTCACACCTGTCCATAGTGGCACCTCATGGGAGCTAAAAAAAGTGATTGCATGACAAAAATCTTGTATATTGAATATAATTTTCTGTGAAGTAAGTTTGTGTAGCCCCTATCGGCAAGTGACCACTATAGAAAGGAAGTCGTTTTCTGATTTGACTGTATTAAACAAAAATATAAAAATATGGTTATTATATAAAATACTAGGTATGTTTATTTCATATTTTAATTGATAGTGAAACATAGGTATTTGTTATTATTTTGACGTCATAAAAAGTATATATACCGCTTGCTGGAGGTTTTTATGACGTCACACCGGCAAGCGAAAATTCAGCCCTCTTGGCATTTCGCACATATCTTATATTTCATATACACACATTGAGCTGTATTAACGATATCATATAGGTTGCTCTTGCAAACTCAACAATTCACGAGTGACGTCATAATTTGAAGTATAATACAAACTGTTTTTATTATTATGCCCTCGACTTTTCATTCAACTTATAAATAGTTTTTATTATATTCACATATTTTTCTAAATAAACTATCTACCTATATTCATTATCTCTTTGTTGGGGCTTGTCTATGTATGTTTTCGTATCATTCAAATGATTGAAATTATTATTCATGTGTACTTTTCTTTAAAATATTCTAGCAATACAATCTAAACAAATAATTTTCTATTTCATAAACCAAAGATAGTTCAACGCTTGCCCTTCTCAAAATGCTTCTCTTAAGTTTGAAAAGCCTTTCAATTCTCATGAGACAATTAAGCATAAGAATATCATTGTGGCCTTGTTGCATGCAGCAACAATCATAACTTTACTCAGGATTTATTTTATGACTTTGCGTGTGTGATCTCTATATAAACATATATTATGGAAACAACTACACTTGATTTACAGTACTCAACAATGCATATGTCATGCTGCAACTAGGGATTGACGTCAATGGAGGTGTATAAACCTTGATTTAGAGTTCATATTCCTATATTGAAATAAACATAAATCTATAAAGATCAAAATGTATCAGTTTTAGAATGTTTAGAGGAAGGGAAATACTGAAGATTATACAGTTGTCATGCTCATAAAGAGGATAAAAACCCTTCTTTGTAAATAATTATCAGTCAAAGTTTATAAAACTTACTACAAAAGAAGCCAAATATTGACCATTTTTATTTGTGTATATGATCACCAGAGATGTACAAAAATATTGAATAATCTTTGCAATGTTATTGAAGAAGCATAAGGATGATGATTCTTCAATGACATTGCAAGTATTATGATGTTTAGCGAATAAATAAATATAACAATAAAATATTTCCTTGGTGGATCTTCAATATCGCTGACTTTGTTGCATGTATACAAATTGTAACATTTGGTTAAGTTTATTCACTCTTTTGTACATCTCTGATGATCACAAAGTCATATTATCTCATACATTTGGATCCTTTCGGCATAAAAAGCATAGCCTTTCAATACTTTTTTGTGTATTTATTATTTATATAATAATATATATAATATATATATAAGTATATATATATATATATATATATATATATATATTATGGGCGATACCCTGTTGAGACATATCCAATGATAATCGTTTGATTCATATTCAGAAGAATACTAATATAATTAGATATGACGTCATTTACTCTCTCAATTTCCTAAATGTGATTCTATATATTATTATAAATATCATATTGAAACTCACGCAGAGATAAAGTATTGTTTAAAAAAATATAAATTGTACAGCTTATTATGGCTATTTAAAAGCTGGTAGGTTGTCATTCTAAAATTTAAAACATAGTAGTAAGGATGCGTGATTATGGTGAATCTCTACATTTACCATAAAATACTCTGTCAGTTGACAACTCTTACGTTTTTTTTCCTCTTTGACCGTCTTATCCTTTGCCACAGAGAATAATTCTATGGTATAACACAACAACACGCATTTTTCTCGGGAAATGATAGTATTATACATATATATATAGTATTTTACCTTTTACTTTATAATAACTGGCTTCACAATGTTGTAGTTGTTGTATGATTTATTACAGAGCTACTATAGCCCTAGCCTTCATGGCTACTAATATAAAAACATGTATCTCGATATACAAACAAATAATTATTCAATAATAATAATAATAAAATATTAATTGAAGAAAAATAAAATAAAAATATATAAAAGTAAATATTTCTTCAATTTTCATAAATACATTAAACTTAAGGAGCTATAAGGATCTAGACAACTCTGCATTGTCTTTGCTACCCTCGAGCACTTGATAAGGTGCATGCCTCTCTTAATGTATGTACTAAAAAAAGAAATATCAATGTCCGTGTCAGGAACTGATGAAATAATAAAATAATTCATTCAACTTATATCATCTCTTGAGTATTCCATGTCAAAATATTAAGTCTTACGGAGTAATAAAAAGGGACAAAAGGTATGGTACCCAGTGACGTCATTTGAAGGAAGCTTACATAATCCCTTAACATTTATTGCTGTATTCCCTTTTTCTATTCCAAAGATATCTTGGTTGTTTCATCATCAACAGTCATTTTAACTACTTGGATGTATTGGAATAGTTCATAAAGTGGATAGATTTTCTTCTTCTGTTTTAAGTGTATAGCTATTAGTTAGGTGGGGGATTTTAACACAATCAGAATCATTTTACCATCACTAATGCTTACGTAATCATTTTCATATTTTATATCAGTGATGAATTGTATAGGTCCCCTTATAACCTGACAATATATCCAATTTTAAACACTAATATTTTAAAATGACAACGTTCATAAGAGTGAATGTAATGAATAACTTCCAGATCTTTAATCTCATAAATTATATTATATAACTGCAACTATTAAAGGTAAAGTAAGTGATAGGGGCTGTAAAAATCGTACCTAAACGTCATTGAGGACAAAATAATGTTGATAGTATTGTAAATAGCTAAATGAGTAATTAAATAATATATCCACAGTTAAGCCATTCAATTCCTCTATATAATTTGCTAAAATGGCAATTAAAAATATTTTTTTCATAAAAAAAGTATAAAGAATAAAAAGTATAAAAAGGCTTACTTTAATTGCATCAACTTTATCTATATTTGTAAAATACTTTTTTTGGGGGGAGGGATATTAAAATGACAAATGTCAAAATATCAAACAATTGCACATGTTTAAAACTAAGTTATGAAAAGTGATTAAAGTCTGTATTATTTTGATATAACAGGTCTGCTGATAAGTCCCGAGACTAACTAAGAAGAAAACATTTTCTTGAAAAAATCGATTTTATTATTCAACATAGTTGCCTTCGAGGCGATACAGCGATTATAGCGATTTTTCAATTTTTCGATTCCACTTTTATAGTAATCTTTCGTTTTATCCGAAAAATAGGCTTCTGTCTCGGCGATTACTCCATCATTGTCCTTAAATTTCTTGCCAGCGAGCATTCTCTTCAGGTCTGCAAACAGGAAATAGTCGCTGGGGGCCAGATCTGGAGAGTACGGTGGATGGAGAAGCAATTCGTAGCCCATTTATTTAATTTAGCCATTGTTTTCATTGACTTGTGACACGGTGCATTGTCCTGGTGAAACAACACTTTTTTCTTCTTCAAATGGGGCCGTTTTTCAACAATTTCATCATTCAAACGCTCCAACAAGGCTATATAATAATTGCTGTTGATTGTCTTCCCCTTTTCAAGATAGTCAATGAATATTATACCGTGTGCATCCAAAATACAGACGCCATAACCTTCCCAGCTGACTGTTGCGTTTTTCCTCGCTTTGGATTCGGTTCCCATATGCACTCCACTCAGCTGACTGTCGATTAACTCGGGAGTGAAGTGATGGAGCCATGTTTCATCCATTGTCACATATCGACGCAAAAACTCGGATTGATTACGATTGAACAGCTTCAAACACTGCTCAGAATCATCAATTCGTTGTTTTTTTGGTCGATTGTGAGCTCTCGCGGCACCCACTTTGCACAGAGCTTTCGCATGTCGAAATATTCATGCACGATATGTCCAACGCGCTCTTTCGATATCTTCAGAGTCTCAGCTATCTGGATCAACTTCACTTTACGGTCATTTAAAATCATTTTGTGGATTATTTTATGTTTTCTGGTGTAACCACCTCTTTTGGGCGTCCACTGCGTTTATCATCTTTCGTGTCACACGACCTCGTTTGAATTCAGCAAACCATCGACATATGGTTGCTTTCGATGGAGCAGAGTCCGAATAACATTCTTCAAGCCAAATTTTAATTTCGACGGTATTTTTTTCAATCAAAAATAATGTTTTATTAACACACAAAATTCGTCCTTTTCCATTTTTTCACAATAACAAAAGTTGCTTCACTTAAAACGCAATATCTCACAAACTAGTTGTCAGACAGCTGTTATATTTATGCATGTATGTTTTGAAGGTTGTTACTAGCTGACAGTCATATGAAAACAAATCCACATGCGCCATCTATGTGTTAGTCTCGGGACTTATCAGACGACCTTATGTAAACGTATCTCTCAATGATAAAATATAACAGATTTATAAAAAATACGAGGTAAAAGATATACATATATTTTACGTTGATTTTTTCCTTGAGTTGAGTTACATGGGATTAAAAATGGCTTCATTGGAAGAATAAAGATCCCCTTTTACGACTCGTACATATTAAACTATAACAATTTTTTATTATACAGCATAATCTTTACGAAAATATACATTCCAAAAAGGTGAAGGAACCTTTATTTATGCCGAAGCGGATCAAGAGCTTGTTTGTTTTTATGGGTCACTAAGTCTAAGAGAGCTTATGCACAAATATGGCTCAATTAGCAGCTTTGATGATATATGGGTGCGCACAGAAAACGCTAGAATCATTATTCTATGCACCTAATTGGATCAAAATAATTGCTTATTTATTAAATTAATGACCTTTGTTGATGAATAAACATTCTACAGATTCAAACAAGTTATTTTGGATATGGAGGCTGCTGATCTAAGCTTTTGAGTAAAATGCTTACGTTACTTATTACGTTCATCAATCCTATTGACTGTCCAATGACTTCTAAGCACATCATAATTTCTATAAATAAATATATATTAAAAAACCATTAGTCCATATACTTTATTCAATATTTTACTCCATCAAAAGTTGTATTCAATAATTGAATGATATAAATTATCGTGGTATTATTGAGGGTGCACCCAGTACATGACCTGCTTGACTTCACATACAATTAAAGCCTTAATGGACATAAAGACGGAGAGAGAGAGTGGTCAACGTGCATTTTTTAAGTACCTACCCTACCATTGAGAATTATTTTATTGTTATAAGGGTGGGTTAAGGGTAAACATAAACAAAACATGCAGAGACCCATTGGTAGTAACGACTTAGATTTACACTCCCTCTTTGCAATATATAATATGTAGGTATGCAATTACCACATTTTACAGACCATCTTTGTACTTCTCTAATGCCTAGGTGATATATATAGTATAATATTTGTATATATATATTGTTTATATATATATATATACACAATTATATATATATATAGGTAGTAAGATACTTTAACCCTCTTTTATGTACTAAATTTTTTTTTCTCATAAGCACGGTCTTTATTGAATAAAAATAATACATCATATAATGTAAAACATATAATGTAAAATAATTAAAAAAGGAAATTTGTGTTAGGAAACATAAATAAACATTTTGGTTTAAAATTAATTTCCTTTATTTTTATTGAACATGATTAATTTGCTTTACTTGAGCTTCACTTCACATTCAATGCTTTTGTGCAATGAGCTGTTATAAAATGTGTGCGAGGTTTGTCCGACAATAATCAAGACTTTTGCTGTAGTATACTATGCACTATTTTTACATATATAGATATTGTGCTTTTAATTCATGTGAAAAAATTCAGTCTTATATCGATATAATATGTATTAGTAGTTAATATTCATTGTATCCATTTGCAGTAGCTGCATAGTGATGACATCATCATTTATATACTTTGTCGTATCGATTGATATATCTTGTCGAAAATATATCGTTGGTATTATACTTTTGTCGCTGGCAATTACTATTAAAGTTATAATTTCGTCTAGATACTGTTGTTTGGGATTCAAGGGACTTTCACTCGAACCAACTGTCATATTTTCTACTGCTTTGGAATTGTGTCAATTGTAAAGAGTTTTGAATTTGAAAATATTTTGAATATTGTCGGTTCAGTTTCAACTTTTTTTTTCGGAGCTTGTTCCCATGTGGGCTCACATTACAATATGGGCGGAAGCTTGTTTGAAACTTCTGAATCCTAAGCGCAGATAATCCTCTAAATTGTTTTTTTTCTCATCAGCAAGGTCATTTTTTAAACAAATTATATATATCTCAGCGAGGTATGCTGCCCTCTCCCTAAGGTTCCCAAGGTCCAGGACAATATAGGAACTTCGCGTATGAAATCATAAAGTATTATCCCTCCTCATCAGCCCGACACTCAGAATGCTAAAATGTATAATAAGTTATTATAACAAAACACTAAGGACACGGAGAACTAAAGCTTATGGAGAGACATCGGATCAAAGCGTGATTGAAATTGCGGCACATATTTTCTGGCATAAAAACAGGACCTAATTTTTTACCTGTACTAAAGTTACATCAACTTGTATGTGTTGTTATAATTGGCCCATTGCTCAATAAATGTTAATATAAAATTAATAATAATACATGTTTATTTCCTATACCGTTTTTTTATTTCAGAGCCTTGATATATAACGTTAGAGATGATATACTAATACCAATTTGGGACATATTTGTAGGACCATAATGGAAGGAAAAGTCTTGAGGTGACAACTTTCAAATGACGCTAATGAAGCCTTTGAAAATTATTAAAGATGAAAGACTATTTTTGACATATAAAAATAAAGTTGCAATCGCATATTATTATATATTATATATATATATATATAATATATATATATACATATATTAATTTTTAAAATTAGTTTTTGGTGTAATTACTGATTAAATAAATATACAAAGGGAGTGCTGATAGCCGTGTAAGGGAGTTCGATAGCCGTGTGGTGAAGGTGTATTCAACTCTCAATGTTGGGGCGCAGGTTTGAATACTCCGAGAGGGGATGGCCATTTGGTCTACCTCATTGATAAGATTCTAGGTTAGATAGACTAATTTTAATACTATAATGCTTATTAATATCCTATCGGATACAATTCTATCGAACCAGCTAGGCAAAAAGAATGTATAAAATATATATAATAAAAAACTAATATAGTCTGCTTGATCATTTTAATTGTATTTATATCCAATGTGATAGGTTAATTTTGAAGAAAGTTTTGTCTTAGAGCTGCTGATTTTAACATCTGATTGGAAAATACTGTTGCTTTAATACAACCTAAATCCTGGTGATTTTATAGTATGTTCAAAACAAACCAGGTTTTCCTAAGACGCACCTCGTATGAGTTGATATTTATGATATATGTCTAAAAGTTTTTATACCGTTATAAATAATAAAACTAGGTGCCGTTTTTGGCTGCTTCAAAAGGTAGCATTATTATTATGAAGAGACTAATCGATTTCCTAGCAAATATTGACAGGGGTATTGATTACGGTGCAAATGCACAATAGAGTAATAGGGACCCTTTTTCTTAACTCTTCAAGTGAAGTATATGACTTAATATTTGGGAAAACAAAACTAACGCAACACAATCAATTAGTAAGAAAAGGGCGTTTTTGATATAAAACCAATAATCAAAAATAATAACAATAATAATAGTAAAAACTGAACAACTTTTATTTCTAATAGTTCCATTATTTGAGACTTGCACTGCTATATTTCGCGCTTTAACAGAGTTTAAAAAAGAGTGTGGCTAGTAGAAACGCATACATAGATTTTATAAATAATGTCGTCAAAATAATCTATGTTTTACACATAAATGAAGTGACAAAATGATAAAAGATAAATAATTCATGAATATATATATATATAATTTTCCTAGGAATTATTACCGTTTAATACTGTATATTAGGGGGTAGTATAGAAACTAATATTAAGATATCAAAATTTATCCCCCTGCGAAAGTTGTGTCATAAGAAACTAAATGATCGTAGAAAATGGATTTTGGTTTGACCCCCCCTTACCCCACCCAAATTGCGTTCAAAGGTTTTGTTATGAAGCAAACTTTTTTGTTATCACTATTTAAAAAAAAAAATTTTTTGGATATAATCAACGTCATAGATTATATTCTCAACCATGTGAGGGATTTACTGTATGAAATTAAGATTTGAAAAGCAAATGTATTAATAAATAACTTAAAAACATCACATGAGTACCCTTTTTTTCTTTTTCCTTCTTGAAACTATATAAGAACCCTAGTAGGAGCCGTTATTTAAAAAATGGTTGTGCGTCAGCACTTATGTTCATTTATTGGCACTAAACATTATTTGACGAAAATTGCAAAAAATAACAAAGTCCTAAATTTATCGTAGCTAAATTTTTGTCAACCACCTTTTTTCAAAATAATTAATACAAAAAAGTTTTGCATCATACGAAACCTTTGAACGCAATTTGGGGGGGGGGTAAGGGGGGGTCAACCAAAATCCATTTTTCTACGATAATTTAGTTTTTATGACACAACTTCGCGGGGGATAAATTTGGATATCTTAATATTAGGTTTCTATAATACCCCCTACTATACATATACTATATAGAATAAGGTCTTTTAAAGAATTGTAATACCGTTTGTATTGGTCAAAATATAATTAACATATAAATACATAAAAAATGACACTATCAGACAACAACGGTGCATGTATTTTTGAATATTGCATGTATCTTTTACTTTACGACTTAATGAACTTGACTATATAAATGGGATCCAAATTCAAAGTACATGCAGACATTAAACAGCCACTCTAAGAAAGAATCGACCCTAATGTTGAACAAATTACCTATACTATCTACCCCTTTCTCTTAAAAAACCATAAGTTTAGAAAATATGATATGGTACGTAAAACTATATTCTAGGAGTTCCAGGAGGATTTTTTTAATAAATCTCTTTATATGTGTATTCGTTTTAGAATATTCAAAATATAAACCAAAGTAAAGTGCAACTATATTCTAGGAGTTCTAGGGGGAAAATACTTTTCTTTAAGTGTTAATTCGTTTTATAATATTCAAAATATTGATAATATCACTGAGTACTTTTTATTTTTGCTCACTCACTCATGAAATAAATCATCTTATCAATATATGATTTGGAAGTAATGCGTAACATAGTGCCTAATTGGTTCGACAGAATAGCAGTATCCGACAGGATATAATAAGCATTATAGCATTAAAATTAGTCACTCGAACCTAGGATCTTATCAATGAGGTAGTGGACCAAAAAATGACCATCCCCTCTCGGGAGTATTTGAACCTGCGCCCCCAACATTGAGAGTTGAACATGCCTCAAGGCACTGAGCTATCGCACTCATGCGATACAAAAGTTTTTCAGGAGATCTATTAAGGCTAGCAAATATATTGCAGTCTTAAGTTGGCTTATACAAATAATGTAATGTAAAGGATATCACAAGGAGTGTAATGAGAACTAAGGTTTTATCTCTCTATCTTTATTAAATCATTTACTTATTCTAAACCTTAGCAACTGTATTTGCTAAGCAAACTGCCCAGACAAAAGCTTATCAAACCTATCTTCTTCCCAATTACCTATTCCAATAATTTCATAATTCCTCTGCATGCTGATTATACATCGCTCTCACTCGACCCCTCAGAAGAAATTACCCTCAATTAGTAGGCATAGAGACCATTATCACTAATGTATGGGATAATTAACCACAATGCCCTCTGACATATTAAACAAATACTATAATGATCCTCATAATGAAATATAAAAACCACACATACATACTGAGAAGGAAAAAAGAAAGCAAAAAAACATTCATTTAAAAAATGGCGCCTTACCTAAAGCAGTGACTCCGCTTAGAAACAAAATATAGATGAAAGGGTTGTTAGCTGATGATGATGAGTAGTATCCTTGCAATGTGTCATTATTTTCCAAGGTTCCACAAATGATTTACTTCATAGCGGATCCACTTATTTATGAATAATATTGTATTCCTTATAAGTGCAAAAATATATCCCTTAGAGGAATTGGATTCATTCTTCTATGCTTTAAAGGAGCCCCATATAATTATATGTCCATCACTAGTTAATGCCTCACATGGTGCTAAACGAGTCTCCCTTCTTTTCGTCCAGCTGGTAAAATTCTTCCTTTTATGACTCTTTCCTAAAAAGATAAAGGAAAAAAAGATATATGAATGAGAAATATTTTTACATAACATGTACATATTTTTTTTGGAGGTTGTAGGACGAAGCGTTAATTAGATTTGCTCATTATTATGAATAATTATAATATGTATGAAAGTCTCATTTACCCTCAGGGACATAAATTAATATATATATATATGTTGCAGAAGAGATAGATATCCATTAGAGTGGTTGACTCTACTGGTAGGGATCACGATCGTATCCTCTCCTAGGAGTGAATACGATCGTGATCTATATCAGAAGAATCAATGACTCTGCTACAGATCAGGAGGGATGACGAATTAAATATGGAGATGGTTTGACGATGATATTCAAACTTCCCAATTCTGATTTCTTCACAGAGGAGTATAAAATTATTATTATTACTATATAGGTCGTGTTATAGATGAAATGTTAATAAAACATTGCATCACATTGGCTTTATTGAACAAAATAATTAAATAATTTCCACCAAAATATAGAATAGAAATCGCAAATAAAATAACTAGTTTATATAACATCGTAAATATATCGCCATATTTAAGTCGTTATCTCTCCTAGAAGAGATAAGGATCGTAATTTCTACCAAGAGGAGTCAACGATTCTACTGAGTATTCATCTCTGCTGCGATATAAATAATATATATATATATATATATATATTAGACCTCCCAAAAAAAACACTTTTTAGTTCTTTTACATATACCCAGCGATTCTGGTTCATTTTTTTGATGCTGAAAACGAATATCTAAATTAAAAATTTCTAGCATTGTTAGAAATCGGACGTCACTGGGTTCAAAGGTTTCGTTATGAACCAAAACTTTGTTGTTATTACTTATTTTGAAAAAATTGTTTTACCAAATTTAGCTATGATCAATTTATGACTTTGGATTTTTTTGCAAATTTTCGTCAAATAATATTTAGTGCCAATAATGAACATAAGTGCTGACGCACCAACCATTTTTTAAATAACAGCTCCTACTAGGGTTCTTTATAGTTTCAAGAAGGAAAAGAAAAAGAGGGTACTCATGTTGATGTTTTTAAGTTATCTTTTAAATACAATTTTTTCAAAATAAGTAATAACAACAAAGTTTTGCTTCATAACGAAACCTTTGAACCCAGTGACGTCCGATTTCTAACAATGCTAGAAATTTTAATTTAGATATTCGTTTTCAGCATCAAAAAAATGAACCAGAATCGCTGGGTATATGTAAAGAAACTAAAAAAGTGGTTTTTTTTTGGGAGGTCTAATATATATATATATATACATATATACCAACAGTACATTTGAACAATATTGTCATTTATGTGTTTGTCACGACGCTTCTAGAAGTCAATTTTTTTAGGGGGGGGGGGGGGGTTGTATTTTTAATTACCCACTTTTATGATCTCATTTATTTTAACTTCAAATATGAAGACTTTTTAATAGTACAAATTAACAATTGACACTAGTTATGATTTTTAAAATTACAGTGTAATTAGATGTTAATCTGTATCCTAAACATATAATGTCTACTAAAATTAAAACTTGACAAACACATGATACTTACCGGGATAATATATCCTCCGAAAACGATGTCATTTACATACATAATAATTACTATTTAAAAAATCAAAGTAATTTATAATTGTTTATGAAAAAACACATTATTTATACATAAAAGACTATGATGGATCTAATTTCCGATCCAAGCCTCCTTAGGAATAAATGCAATTTATCATATATTATATATGAAAGAAGGAAAACATATTTTGATGTAAAAAAACTAACAAAAGAGATGCAGTTTTTTTTTATATAAAAAATATTATGTCTATTACAGAGTTATATAATATATATATATATATATATAGATGACTCAATTTAAACATCGAGAAAGCAATGAATTTGAACTATGAATAGGAAAGTTAAATTGAATTGTTTTTTTGTAAAAATACTAATGTCTTGCAGCTGCACCTTTAGCCAGGTATTCTATCAGGTATCAGCTGACATGATTATTTTCAATGGACTTTTAATTCCTTTGTTTTTAAACCTTTTTTGAGCTAACTAGCTATAGGTCCTAAAAAGGCATTTTATGCTTTACTGGCTTTTCAATGTAGGTTGCATATAATAATATATGTGTTGATTTTTTTAAATGATCAATATGCAAGAGGAATGAATATTCATTTACGAAATAAACATTCAGTTTGTATGAAAAACTGATCGTTGAGAGTTAATATTAATCTTTTTTAAATCCCCCGAAAAACTCTGAGTTATTTGACACAATCAATTGATAGACTTTTTGAGAATGGTGTTTTCATCCAATACTCACCCTAGAAAGTACTAACTATTGCTATATTTTTCGATATTAAATAAAAGAAGGACTAGTTTTGCCTTATCTTCGAGAAGATTTATATTTTAAGTCAATGGTTGATTTTTATACGTGTAAAACCCCTTCCAAGTTTTATAATAATAGTTATTCCAAAAAATATCTCAGAGTGGTTATGTTTAAAAATAGGACATTAAATCAAATTTACCCTTGACTTATTAAAATAAAAGTTTTTAAATTAGCTAAAACCAAATTTTCATCACTTAAAGGATTATTCTGTCCATGACAAATGAATCTAAATGAATTCCCGTTTTCATTCACAGCTCATTCTTTTGTAACTTGATGAAATACTCAATTCATAGGCGTCTGTCTGCGTCTGACAGGGCGAGAATGAGAATAAGTTCATTTATAGAGGATGGCCATGACTTTTTTTTATATCCGTGGACTACAATCGACGAACAATGAAAAAACGTGTCTTGCGTTCCCTCCAATTTTTTTCATCTATATTTAATTAAATCTTAATTAAATACATTCTACTTTTTGGCCACAACGTGATAAGAAGTCCCAGACTGACGCGTGCCATTCACTATGGTACAAAAAATAAAAAGTAGACAAGACAGAAGAAAGTAGGTGGTATTATTAGTACTTAGTTATTATGGGGACTGTTGGGGCGATACATTCGGTAATGTTCCTTGAAATATCTCATAAATTGTTGATTTATCATAGTTGCATCACTGGTTTATACGGTGAGACGAGTATCTTACCATTCTTATCTCCAAGGTCGACGTCTAGAGCTTATGAAATAAATATTTAATTTTTATTCTTTAGTATTCAATACTTTTTCTTTTCTCCTTTATTGTTTAGATGTTGTATAAAATTTTATACAAAATAATATAAAAGTAAAATAAACATTATAGTTTATAATAAAATCTAAACCAGTGGTAAAACAATAAACAAAATATCAAATGGGTATCTATTTAAAATATTTCAATATTTTAAACATAATTTTATAATATATTGCATATTATTGTTGTGTGGCTCTACCAAATACTAATGCTAACGACTAAACAAGCTGAAGGTTCAATTACCAACATTTAAACCACATAAGTCTTGATCAAGGAGCGTTCTATAACTTTAAATAAATGTGCATTATATTTGTTTTTGCAAAGGTTAAACTTGTTTTTTATTATATCTCTCAATTTTACGACGTTGATCGTATTATTATACTACGTAAACAATGCTTGCATCACAGTGATAAGGAATTTATGTCTTTGGAGATGAAAGTTTTATGGGCTGGGATAAAATTTGAAGTATTTACTTCATTAAATTAAAAAAAAATATTTACTCTACATTTGCGCAAATACACAAGTTTTATGAACCAATCAAAAAAAATACCTTAAATATGCTTTAAAAGTCCACAATTTCAACTCAAATATATATATTAAAATCCTCATGCATATATTATGCTTAAATTACATAATGACTACCCTACACATATATATATATATATATAACTATTTATATATATCAAACATTTGAAGTTGGTTATAAATGTTTAGTTTGACTAAGAATATAAACTTTTCTAAGTTTGCAGTTTCTTATTCTATGCAATCTTTCTCTATCACAATGGCACTTCCTGCAAATTGTTTTTTAGCTTTCAGATTGGACATAGCGCAACGGAACTTTATCCGGTTTCAGCCGATATAAGAGTTACTATCCTTATAATTAAAAAAATGATTAAACTTTATAATAATATCTTCCAAAGATAATTGATCTATATTTTAATTTCTCCCTCGAGAGCCATGACTCTTTCCATTGTGGCCGGGCGATAAAAGATGGTGGAGTGTTTCCTCAACCTCTTTGCAAAGTCTATTGGTGTGTGTGTGTAATAGAGTATATTTTGTCAGTGGGCATATTAGTTACAATTGTAACTAGTCTAAAATAAATAAATATATAAAAACAGTAAAATATGTCTAAAAAACAAACTAAGAACAAATAAAATAAAATGTACCATGGATTATGTGGAGACGCTGTCCAATGGCTCTAGCTGCGGTCCTGGCAGAGTGAAGGGTCGTGGCCGACCTCAAAGCCTTCAACATGGTAAGCAAAGACATGTTATCAATTTCTGAATTGATGTAAAGTAAAAACAAATTAATCATAATTTTCATTGACAAAAAACCTAGCATAATTATCTTCATTCACGGGCAGATGAATGTAAAATACTTAGAGTCATTCACTCTGTCATGATTATAAGTATTCATACTTTCAGCAAGAAGCAACCCAGCCTTTGTAATGGTCAGTTTACTGCTAAGCCTCCATTGTACGTGGAGTCTATATTACACAGGGACAGACAAGAAATAACTGACTTTTCATCATTTCTTCTTCCTTTAAAAAAAAAAAAAAAAGAGACGAAGGAGATTGTAAATGAAGCTTCTATTTTTTTGGCGTCCTTCCATCTGCTTCGTATTGGATACGCGCGTTCCCCAAAAAGAGCAGGGACCATAACAACATAATGGTTGAATGGTTGAACAAAAGGATCCCTGGATATAATAATAGAGGGGGAAGAGTGGAATGGGGGTCCTTCAAGAGTAAGTGGCCATTGCCATGTGTACATATTCTGAAAATATGCACAAACTAATAAAAATACATGTTAACCCTTTTTGTGACATATGTATGGGGAACACAACAAGGAGGGCATTCAGAAGGCAACTTGGGTGAGGATTGGTTTTCTTTCAAATGTTAGGATAAAACAAATGTTTCATCTTAGCATTTTAACATATTTAAAAAAAAATGTTATCAATTTTAAATATCCTTTTTTGAAGATTTGAATTAAATGGTTTTTAATTTTTGTCCATTTAATTCGCTAGAATTGCGTGCGTGTGAATATGAAAGAACATTATAGTGTTAAAATTAATTTGTTTACAAATTTTTATTGATATTGTTGCTTTCCAATGTTTTGAATTAATTCTGTTAAAAGCAAAAAAATAACGAGTAATAAGAAATCTAGGAAGAATCATTACAATCATAAATATTTAGTCAAGAATCATAGAAAAAAGACGCGATGATTTCATATAAATCACTGTTTATTTATATATATATATATACACATATCAAATATGTATTGAATAAGAGGTTGTGACGCTAAAAATATATTTAAAGTATTTTTTAAGATGATTTAAGTAACAACTGTTCTTAAGGCAACAAATAACATAATTGTCTGCATGTAAAAACAAATTTTAAACAAGGACATACTTGACTAAAGTTTGACATTGCCAAAGAACAATTATAATTTTTAAAATTGTGAGATAATGAAACAAATAGGATATTCTCCATAAAAGACCACAATAAATAATTTAATTCATTCATCGGTATGTTTTTTCCCTACCTAGGAAATTTTATTGCTTTTTTGTTATGGGTACATTCATAAAACTTATAGCATATATATCAATAAGTCATACTTATACTTTTTCAAATCGCAGGTCTTATTACAGCAGCCCAGTATATAAACATCCGTATACAGAAATTTATGAGCTTTGTCATAAAACTGAATTGATGTAAAATTAATTTTTAATTTTAATCAAATCGAAAATGGACGATGCTCCTTCGTCCTTCAATTGAATAAAGTAAGCCTCCACCACGACTAACATTTTGGTAAAACATGACATGTACCAATGGAAGGGTTATGAAATAAAATATTTAAATACGTTTTTTAAAACAAAAATATATTTATGATTTTAGAAGATTTATCGTGAGCAAAAGGTAAAAAAGTTTGTTGTTTCTTTGAATATTTTGACATAAAGAAAAATACTCAAGGCATGAAGCCAAAACTACAAGGCCGAGAGACACAAATCAACTCCTTAATGAAAATGTTTAATTGTTGTGAAAAGTTATACTTTCTGAAGTATCGAATATTATAGAACAATCATGATTAAGGGAGATGTTCAAAACTATTAATTCTCAATAGGCCCTTAATTACCAATAAGCTGATAAAAACAATGATATACATAAATAAATAATAAATACCAAATATACAGTGTAATATAATATTACTCATTGAAATAAATATATTGCCATATAATTTGGTTTTTCTTATTCTAAAAATAATAACAAAAATGCTTCTGAATCCCCCATTGGTAATGGAAATACTTAAAAAACCCGAATTCCCTGTAATTATGACATAATCATGTTGTATATTTTATTTTATTTAAGACACCACATGAGTCCTTAAACTGGTTATCTTGTCAAAATAGCTATTTATATGATAAATAACATTTTATTTTCTTTCGTTGTTTATCATAAAAAACCTTACGTTTGAAAATCAATATAATTAATATGCGTTATTTGACAGTTAAATTTAGGGTATCTCTCTGATAGGTGCTGTACCTATATCTTATACAAATATCAAGGGAGAAGATACGTCTCAGTTGGTTGATGAGGTGATATAATTGTTTACATGCTTTGAATGTTATGATCAATCAATATACATTGATAGCTAAGTTTCTGAAGTACAAGATTGATAAACAACAAATATATATTAATTAAAGCCTCTTATTGATTTTATACAATTCTTATTTATATATCATATTTACGTAAAAATCCTAAAATTATTTTATTAAACTAAAAAATTAGGTTATCTGCAAATCTTATATACAGTGCAAAAATTATAAAAAATACTAAAACTATATACGTAAACAGAGTAAAACAGTTTCAGAGTTAAAAAAAGTAGCGAAGATATACATAAATGAAAAGATATTTAAATAACTTTAAGTAGTCCTTATTTAAACTGAAATATAGCTTATGACAAATGAAGCTTATACTAAAGAATTTTATCCGTTTGTACACGAATAAAATCTGAACAAGGTCAATAGTTTTGGCTTTAAATATATAATCATAATTCTTATATTTTGCATAAAGAATATATTATTTATCGATTGATTTGCTACATAACAATCTAAACTATGTAAATATTTAACCATCATAATAATATATTTGTCAACCATTGTCAGACCAATAGATTATCTCTTTAATAAAGGCATCAATGATCAAATACATTATTATATATACTTTTGTGAAACCAATTCATACGCTCAACCCTGGCAAAATAATTTTGCATGGGAATACATAACATTGGGTGGGGGAGGGGGCAGGCGAAGAACCATGGGATCAACCAAATACTTTTTCCCATCTCCACGTATATTCTAGGCATAAACAACCAATTTAAATAGGATCATCTAATTGCCCATAACAATACCTCAAACATGGGAGCAAATCTCTTTTTTTTGGGTATGCTGCTGCTTAATCCTTTAAATAAGCATGTGAACAGTACTCTCATTCAAGAGCTGGAGTACTTTTTGTGCATGAACGTGTAATATATATATATATATATTATATATATATATAATATACATATATACATATAATATATATATATATATATATATATATATATATATATATATATATATTATATATATATGTATAATAAAATATATGTATATATATATATATAAATATAGATATTTATATAAATTTGATATTTATGTAGATGCAGTCTATGAATTCGAAATGAGCCTGTGCAAACATCCATTAGATCTAAGCAAATATTTCGCTTGATGAAAGACTTTCAGGAGGATGGATCAATAATATTTTTGATGATATATGACATCACGTTAGAGCGTCGTTCCTCGTTGATCTACTTTTTGTTTATTTTTTATATTTTTTAATGTGTTCATTGGCATACATTACGTTTAAATTATTAAAAAACTATAATTTATATAGAATCTTTTTGATCTTTAATTCATAAAAATATAGGACGTAAAACCAATAAATGGTTTTTGGTTGCTTCAATCAACACACAAATATATTTATTAAAATTTATAGAAATAAATCTCTTTAATATATAGCTTTTTCCTTGCCTAATTTTTTAACATAAATATGTACAAAAATATTCATATATTTTTCTGTTAATTTCGGATTGAAAGAATTTAGTACCCAATAAATGCAAACTGTTTATAAGTTTTTGTTGACATTCATGCTTTAAAAAGCTAGTGAAATATTATATTGGATAAAAGTAATGACAGCTTATTTTTACATTCTTTACATATATGAGCAATATATTCGTATCTAACTGTATAGATAATATTTAAAGTTTATACAAATAGCTTACATAAATGCCTCACAATTGTTACCTTATAGGAATTATGAAAAAATTATAATAATAGAAAGAATCGAATAAGTGTCTATATTATTTTTTTATAAAATGATTCTAGGTTGGATGGACGTAATATAATTAAAACATATTCTTCATACAAAAGGCTACTGCAATTATATTGAATCAAATAGGCATAAAACCTTTAAGATAATCAAGATCCTCAAAAAAAAAAATCTAGTTTCCAATATATGTTATATATTTTTTTTGTACCTTCGTACAACATTTATTCTTGAATGTTACCAAACATCAAAAAAACTTAATCTTTACACGTACAAACATAAATTTTACACAACTATATTAAACAAAACAAATCAAAACTCATCAACAATTCTATTACATATTTAAAAACATTTTTCAATATATATTATTTTATAAAGTTTTGTAGACATTCATTCCATATAAGTGGATTGCTCAATTGAATTCAAACAAATGAATACCCTAGTAAATAATTACAAAGTTCCTTAATGATCCTAATAAAAAGCAATGCAATTAATAAACATAACTCGGCAATTAATATTAATAATATGGTTCCTCATTTTAATGCCTCTAATGATCAAACAATAGCGATGAAAATGTTCCGATGTTTATATATCTTTTTATAAAGCTGATAATGATAATAATTCTTTAATAAGGACACACAATTTCTTAGTTCATGGTATTTCAAATCATTATGCATTAAAACTGTTGCATATTGATAAGCTTGACCTTTTTAAATGCAATACAATTTGGAAATACAGATCTAAGTAATACCTAAAATATATATTACAAGTTATCAATGTCTTTAGACATTCTTAATATCTCTCGTGTAAAGAATAAAAAATATATAGGCTTTAATATCTTATATCCTTTTAAAAATTAAATAATATGAGAGAACAAAATTTTAGTTATTGTTATTTCCACATAATTATCACATATAGTCGATGCATGCCTAAAAGAGTGACATTAACTAAAATTAAAATAACTTGAAAACCCCCTTGGCAAATAAATCTTTTTAAAATGGTTAAAATGTATTTAAAATAGTGTAAGAATATGAGTAATATAAATAATCATAATATTTGTTAATTATTGCATGAAAATGATAAATAATATTTGTATAAATACAAAATATAAATAATACATATTGAAAAAGTGATAATGTTTTTCTTAAGAATATATAATACCTTTTAGCCTTTTCTATAATTCTATTAATTTATATGTATATACCTATTGTTAGACTTTTAAATATCTTAATAAATATTCCAGTCGGATGAAATTCTATCGAACCATATGGGCACACAAAACAAAGTTTATGTATGTATTTTCGCAACACCCATGAATAGTTTTACTCTGTTTCCTATTAATAATTTTAGTGTATTTCCCTTTTACATTGTATAATTATGCAGATTATCAAATAAATGTCTTATCCTAAAAAAATAAACGCTTAGTTTAAATATGGATTTAAATTGATAGTTAAATTTGATAATTATGTATTTTTTTAATAAGTGTTTTTTTTTTAAAGCTTATAATGTTAATGATGTGTCCATACTCATATGCCCTATGCATTATTTCATCTTACTTAAAAAGTAAAAACGAATGGTAGGAATTAAAGTCATAATATTAAGGTAATACGAATTTTTAAATAGTGAAAAATATGTTAAAACGTATTCTTCTCTTATAAGGTTGAAGTTCTATTAATTTACTTAAAAAATATAACGCTAACAATATTAAGGATATAAGCATTTTGTTATCTTTATAAAAATGTATAATTATATGTGTTAAACATATAGTTATAAACTTTTAAAAGCCAACGAGGGACCATTTTATAGCCTTTACACTGGTCAAATGGAGGCCGTCATCAATGCAATCATCACCAAAACCCAGCAAATTATATATATACCAAACAAAGCTCCAATGACCACGACATTTCTGGCATTTCCAATATTGTAAACTTACATCTTCGTGTTTAACAAAAAAGTTTTTATTCAATTGGAAGTGTTTTGATTACTTTTTAATATATGTTATGTTTTTGTGTTATTTGATTCCTGTTTTATCTATCGAGTAGATCTTCTTTCTGTCATGTCTATAATAAGTATTACCTTATGGCCAAAAAAACATATATGTTTAAAAAGTATAAAAAATAGGTACTATATTTGTTTACAAATATATATTAATAATATACTAGAGGTGGAATAAATATACATAATATCAATATAATAAAAATGGATTAAAAACTTTCTTACCTTTAAAAATATAAGTAGTTAGCAAAATATTATTATATTATTCATCACAACACAATTTATTTATGATTATTTATAAATATATAGATTAAAAACTGTATTCAATATATTGAAGCAGCTCTTTTTCTTTTTTAAAGGCTCTATAAAAGGGAACACGTTTCTTCCTTTGTCGGAGCCCAACAAACACAGAATGAAAGAACGGCGTGAGGATCCTTTTTTTTTGTTCTTTCTTTTTCTTCTAGCAGCGTCGAACGTCGTCAAGTTCCTACCACTACAACGTTCCCCTCTGTCCGTATGTGTGTGTATAATATATGTAGTGTGACTATACCATTATCTTTATTTGCTTCCTTGCAAAAGAAGGGTATTTTAACCATGTCAAATGTAGTACAGAGGATTAAAAACAATAGTGAGTAATTGAAGAGCAAAAAAGGCTGACATATATTTGTCAATGTTTTGCCATTCCATCAAAAGAGGATCCACAGAAAAAAAAGTTATATCTTTTATACAAATGCTCTTGAGATTTAGGACACTCGATGGTAGAGCTTTTAAGAAAACGAATAAATAAAGTATTTGATATCACGCTCTCAAGTACTGATTGGTTCATTTTCTCCATTTGCTCCAACCAATGGGGAAAAGGAGGAAATATTCTCTTGCATTCAGAAAACTATTTATGCAATACAATCAAACACCTATGCAGTCCCCTGTGGAATTGAGAAGTTCTTGAACCGGAAGCTTTCCCTCCAGGAGGAACTAGAGAATGACGGATGTCTGTTGACCAGGATCTGACGAGACAAACAATATCAGACAAACATGTTTTTATTCTTATTCTTTTGCATCTCCTTTTGTGTTTATTTTCTATTTTAATCATAATGTTGTGGATGCATTATAAAATATTTGGCTAAGTTTTGGTTTATTTAGCCGTGTAGGGGCAGATTAAAGGACTGACCTTTTAGGTTGCTTTTATTGAGTTTAATCGTCAGTTGAAAAAAAAATAATAGATTTAAATAAGTATTATAACATGTTAATTTTTTAGTTTAACTTTTAGTCTATAAGGTCTTAAAAGGTTCAAATACGTAGTCGAATCATTATTAGTGTATTATCGTTTGAATACACCTTGTTTCCGACCAATATTCGACAATAATCGTATATGGCTAGAGCAGACATGGGCAAACTAAGGCCCTGCAGGGCCGTATACGGCCCGTTAGACAATTAAATCCGGCCTGCGAGCTTGTCCAGTAAATAATATAATAATGCTTCACAAATCATTCATTACGTCTTGTCCATACAATACCGCGTTTCACTCATTGATGGCGCGCTGACATTTAGGCCCGCAAGTCAAAAAGTTTGCCCGTCCCTGGGCTAGAGTTAAAGGTCTTTATGTCATGAAGACTACTTATGGAGCGCTAAAGTTCTCTGTGTGAAGGGACCCTTAGAAGAAAATTAAATATATATCTTTAATACAGAAAGAATGGAGCTTATTGGTCCGTGGGTAATTAAATAAGATATATGTTTTTTTGGCTTCCTTATGAAACGAAGATATATTAGATACAATTAGGACATAATGGAATTATGTAGGAGCAAAAAAATCTTAACATTTTTTAAAGTATGTTTTGGGGGTTTCATATAGCAATTGGAAGTTCAACCCTAACAATATTTTAGAAAACAACAAAGGAAAAGTTGTGAAAGCAAAAGGTCATAAAAAATGTTACAAATATATCACTTAAGAAATAATAAAAGTATAAATTTGAAATATCTAATATATTTTATCACTTTACATAATGGACTAATAATATATACAATCATCCCAATGAACTAATTTTTTTGAGAAATTACTATCAATCAATGTTGGGGCGCAGGTTTGAATACTGAGAGGGGATGGTCATTTTTGGTCTACTTCACTGATAAGATCCTAGGTTCGATAGATTAATTTGAAAGCTATAATGCTTATTTATATGCTGTCGGATACTGCAATTCTATCGAACCATATAGACATAAAAATATCAATCAATACTCCGTTGTCATTGTTTATAATAATGGAACTATTTTAAAATACTTGAAGCATTTGTAAATACATTTTTCTCTAAGGGGTTGAAAATGAAAGCATATTTAATGCGTCAATTAAAAATATAATGTAGCTGTGCAATTTTGTAAGAAATCTACAAAAAAATATCTTTATCAGTATAGACAAAAAATCGTTTTGCAAAAATGCAAATTTTGTGAGAGCTCTACAAGAAAAATCCTTATCGAAATAGACAAAAACCGTTCAGTACTTTTGTTCTAGACTTAATCACTTAATTATTCATTGTTCTTATTCTCTTTAAGCCTTAATAATGTCCCTTTGACCAAAAAATAAGTAAAAAAAACACCCTTGAAAGTCATCTTTTGTACCTCGAAGAGGAAGGGAAAATTCCTCAAATATTATTCTTTCAATGCAAGTGCATTCCTTTGCTTCCCTTCCGTGCTTCTCAATACGTCCTTCCCCCGGTTACAATAGGAGCATAATTTACTAGGACTGAATACTTTCTGCAAGTGCAAACCTTTTGATGCATCATCATCATCTGAGGGAAGTTACTTCTTCTTTTATGTGAGTTGATTAGTGATTTTTTAAGGACTTTAATATCTATAAATACCTATATATCATATTTTTTAAATATAATATCAAACAAGTATCACATAAATAGTATGTATGTTATTTTTTATTACTTGTTTTGACTATTGAGCTCCCCAACAAGTCGTATGGCATTCATATATAATAAGTGCAGTGCCACAGAGATCCTATTTATTTTTATATATTGAATAAAATAATAAATTCAATCATTGTTATTAGAAAAATTCATTAATAGTATATATATATATATATATATATATATCAGGAAACGACCGGGTACCCGCCCGGGTCATGGCAGTTTTTTGAGCGTCCCGTCCCGGTCCCGGTGTTTTTAAACGCCGGGACTTAAATATTTCCTTTCGCTTGTCATTCATAAAGTGACGACGTTTTTTTAGAACTTTTTTTTGGAAAGTCTTTTCTGAAAAAAGTCGTCACTTATTTTTTTGGAAATTCTTCCTAAAAATGTCGTCACTTAACAATGTTGAAAGAGTGAAAATATATATTAAGTCCCTTGGAAAATTTAAGTCCCGGCCCAGATAAATATATATATACAGGGTCGGCTGATAAGTCCCGAGACTAACACATAGATGGCGCCAGTGATTTGTTTTCATATGACTGCTAGCTAGTAACAACCTTCAGAACATACATGCATAAATATAACAGCTGTCTGACAACTAGTTTGTGAGATATTGCGTTTTAAGTGACGCTATTTTGTTATTGTGAAAAAAGGGAAAAAGACGAATGTCGTGTGTTAATACAACATTATTTTTGATGGGAAAAATACCGTCGATACTAAACTTGGCTTGAAGAATGTTTCCGGACTCTGCTCCATCGAAAGCAACCATATGTTGATGGTTTGCTGAATTCAAACGTGGTCGTGTGGGCACGATTATGATAAACGCAGTGGACGCTAAAAGAGGTGGTTACACCAGAAAATTAAAATAATCCACAAAATGATTTTAAATGACCGTAAAGTGAAGTTGATCCGATAGCTGAGACTCTGAAGATATCGAAAGAGCGCGTTGGACTATCGTGCATGAATATTTGGACATGCGAAAGCTCTGTGCAAAGTGGGTGCCGCGAGAGCTCACAATCGACCAAAAACAACAACGAATTGATGATTCTGAGCAGTGTTTGAAGCTGTTCAATCGTAATCAATCCGAATTTTGGCGTCGATATGTGACAATGGATGAAACATGGCTCCATCACTTCACTCCCGAGTCCAATCCACAGTCAGCTGAGTGGACTGCATATGATGAATCGAATCCAAAGCGAGAAAAAAACGCAACAGTCAGCTGGGAAAGGTTATGGCGTCTGTATTTTGGGATGCACACGGCATAATATTCATTGACTATCTTGAAAAAGGAAAACAATCAACAGTAATTATTATATAGCCTTGTTGGAGCGTTTGAATGATGAAATTGTTGAAAAACGGCCCCATTTGAAGAAGAAAAAGTGTTGGTTCACCAAGACAATGCCCGTGTCACAAGTCAATGAAAACAATGGCTGAATTAAATAAATTAGGCTACGAATTGCTTCCCAATCCACCGTACTCTCCAGATCTGGCCCCCAGCGACTATTTCCTGTTTGCAGACCTGAAGAGAATGCTCGCTGGCAAATAAATTTAAGGACAATGATGGAGTAATCGCCGAGACAGAAGCCTATTTTTCGGATAAAACGAAAGATTACTATAAAAGTGGAATCGAAAAATTGAAAGATCGCTATAATCGCTGTATCGCCCTCGAGGCAACTATGGTTGAATAATAAAATCGAATTTTCAAGAAAATTTTCTTCTCATTAGTCTCGGGTCTTATCAGCTTACTGTTTCTATATGTATATATTATGTCTATATATATATATATATATATATATATATATATATATATATATATTATATATATATATATATATATATATATATATATATCATATATATTGACGCAATCCCTAATTAATATCAAAAGAACTATTGATAGTTGATTCCATCCCTTAATATGCCATCATTGGATCTATTAATTTATTTTAACAGTTCATGCAACGCCAGATGAATCCGGATATTTTGGAGTTGTATTATCAAAGTTAAAGGGGTTAATTCAAGGAGAAAACCAGAGGTAGTTTAAAGCTCAAAGAACGCCGGATAAAATCCGGATGTTTTGGGGGATTATTCTCAATATTAAAGGGACTAATATAGAAATAATGTTTATTTATGTTTAAAATGCAAACAATTTTTAAGTATCCTTTTGAATGTTTGGGGATCATTCAGATATTATGTGAAATCCTTCATTGAACCTATAACTACAGAATGTCTGAGGGTAACAGTTTATCAATGGTTGCCCCTTACCTCAAACATATATGAATAAACGATACATTAATTATTCAAAAATATAATTGGGGTTGTATTTGATTAATATCCATGGTGTATGAGTTAGCATTGCCAATTTAGTTTTGAAAATACTGATGGAATATAAGTAAATACAGTTTGTACTTTGTATGAAACTATCTTTTTAATAGTACTTAAAACTTTGATATGAAGATTTTTTTCTTCGACCTAAAATACTATTTTTGTTGATCCGTAAAACAAATTAATAATATACAAAATGATTTTTTATAAGCATATCATTAATATTTAACAAATTAAATATTGGGAAACAGTCATATTTTCTTATAATAAAATTAAGAATTATATTTGCTGAAATAAACAAACTTTAGCCACAATGCTTGCTTAGCTAATAAATCATAAATCACGGGAGGTAACACCCCTTGGTTATATCTGTATCTGTCTTCATTACTTAAGGATTAATACTTTTGTACTATGAGTGCGTAGATTTCAAACAGTAGCTAATCAATTAAAAACAAAAAATACCTAATTTGGATGAGAACAAGAAAAAAAGAATCAAAACAGAAGGACTGCATAAAAAGAGTCAAGACATGGAGACAGAGAACGTTATCTAACTAGCTATGATAATATGCCCAAAATACTACTTTTTTCCACCTGTTGACAATGTGATGATTATATTTCCGCCCTCAACGACTCGTTTCAAATATAATATGACATATCATTTTCTCCTTATTAAAGCATAGTATATGTGTATTATTCAAATAGTATAAGACAGACGGTTCAGACATACTTAGTATAACTATGATTTTTAATAGGATATACAGGAAATAAGCCATCAAAATAACCTACTAGTCCATAAGAGACGCGATGTGACATTATTATTTTTAAATTATAGCTTTGGGGTAAGTTATAAAACAAATAATAAAGTGCCAGCTATTTCTAAAATATATTATGAAAGAGTGGACTACGGATACAAACAGCTAGATAAAACACAGCTTATATCGAAGAAAAACAATGCAAACCTTTTTCCCGAACGTGATTACTTGAAAGAATAGTAGGGAAATAATTTGAAAAAGGCAGTTGGCATAATTATCACATAAAACATTCTTGACTAGCGGCTGTAGAAGTGTGTACATTATTTTAATAAGAAGAATATCATCCGTAAAAACTCAAATACCTTTTGTCATTTTCATGTCGTTTACGAATTCTTTGAATGAACTCTACTCATTTCATTTTTTTTTTCATATTAATTCAATAAAGCAAAACCTCGTCATACTCATTTTTGTTTGCTCACATCTGCCGATAAATGGATCATTTCTATAAAAATAAGGTGGCGTTGAAAACAAAATGTATTTTAAACTGAAAAAGTATGTTTTTAGATAATTTTACGAGAACTTCTTTTACTTATCCTTATATAAACTGCTAATTCTTTTTTAGGATTGGCCGCACATTCATTTTTCATATTAAATATCAACTGCTTTTGCATTAAATATTTTTTTTTATTTTTAGCAGCCTACTAAATCAACGCTTCATGATCATATTAGCTGTCTTCGAAATGAATCATAATGATATACATCTTATATATTTACGTGTCTATTTTTAATTTGTCATTCAGGAGACGACTTGAGAGCAGTCCTCATTAATCACTGCCCATCGTCATCACAAAGGAATCATATGTATTTATACACTTGCTTCCCTGTCATAGTCTTCGTGGTCGTCATTGCTAAATATTTCATCTTCATTGGTTAGTAATGTCCATGCAAATAATTCATATTTGGACACAGGAACGTAAATAAAATAACTTATGATTCTATTGGGGTATATTTGATTTGCAGATCCATGAATGTTTTTGTAAATATTTTATTTTTTTATAGTATTGGAAAATATTTATTTTTATTATATAATAACAGGGTGGAAAGATCAAATCCAGCGGGTTTTTCAGGACATCCTTTAACAAGGATGACGTCATCCGATCCGTGCAGCTGATGTTTTAGCAGACAGCCAATATATGGGAGATCATTTCAGGTGAATTTTATCATCGTCATGGCCGCATATGGAAATCTACAGCCTGCTATCTGGAACGAGCAAGAACGCAGGTGCGCAGGTTATCCAGATTTTTTGTATAAAGGGCATCACCATCAGCAACACCCAGGTCTCTGAGCTGCTCGGGCTCGACAGAAGATATATATACATATGTATATATATATATATATATATATATATATATATATATATATATATATATATATATATATATATATATATATATATATATATATATATGTGTGTGTGTGTATATATCAGGAAACGACCGGAAAACTTTTTTCTGCTAGGACCTGAGCCGGGACTAAAATTTCAAGCTGGCCAAACTGGGCCGGGACTTCACCATATTTTCGTTCCTTAGTCATTCTGAAAGTGACGACGTTTTTTGAGAAAATAATTTTTAAATATTTTTATAAAATCTTAAAAATTCGTTAAAAAAAACGTTGACACTTTCAGAATGACGAACGAACGAAATATTAAAGTCCCAGCCCGGTTATTTTTAGACCCATGGCCAGGCTGGGTCGGGACACTCAAAAACAGCCGGGACCCGGGCCGAGTATCCGGTCGTTTCCTGATATATATATATATATATATTAAAATATGGTAACACCGTAAGATGTTTTCTTAAAAGTAGGTTTCCGATATCTTGCACAAAAGAAAAAAATGTTTCTTTTAAAACATCCAGCATACATTATGATTCTTGATATAAAGCCACAATTCAGTTTTGAATGCTAATTTCTTAAAACTTGTTATGAAATTTACAATATCACAAGTTAGTTTGTTTTGAAGAAAATTGGAAGACAAAGTGAATTCAAATTGTTCTCTGGTTAGATATAATATCCTTATAATCCGATATAATTGAAGGTCTAAAGAATTTAACATACTGGAACCTATCATCTCAAAAATTTGTCATTTGCCACTATATAATGAGAGTTGCTCTAGTCTACGTATATCGATAAATGCCTTTCGTAAATATTTTTTTCAATAGTTCTTTGCATCAAACCTGTATTTGTTTTGTGTAAAATCTTTAAGATTTAGGATTTAAGGTATGAATATATATATATATATATATATATAAAGTATATAATATGATAAGTAATTATGTAATTATCTATTTTTTCAACATCTACAAGAAACTTGAAATATCGAAATATTTAAGAAAATGTATAGGATAAAGTTGTAAACTCAATGTATGTACTTTATCATTTCTACTTGTCTTATCATTGAGAACTATGTTCATCCATTTGTGTCTTTTTAAAACTTTATCAATTAACTTGTCAACTCATGTTAATAACACTAGTCTAAATGATGTGTAAGCATTTTTTGCGACAAACTAACTTGATAAAACAATACATTGTGCAAATATAAATAATTGTTTTCACTTTGGCGTTCCTTGAATCAATAAAAGTTTTTTAATATTGTATCCAAAACAATAATAATAAAATATTTTGTTAATTGATAACATTTTTTTCATAAGATTTCTTTCTATTGCTTGAAGGCTTATAGTTGAGCTTCCTTCTTGGTTCAATTAAGTCCAATACTCGAGACACCTACTAAGAAATAAATCCCATAAAGAGTTTTAAATCCTAAATCAATCTTCAATTATATAAGTTTTGTAAGGAATTAATGGATAAAGTCCACAACTACATTGAATAAATCGGGGACATTTTAGTTGATGTTCTTGCATCGGACAGAGGTTAAAATCGATCACAAATATAAGTGAGATTCTAATATACATGATAAGGAACATACAAACATACAAAGATTTATAAGTGATGATCATTTTGTGTTTGTAAAATCTTATGTAGAGATTAAATCAGTCAAAAGTAAATGGCGATCGATTAATCGTCTCCGATAGGACGTTTGAAAAACCATTGGTATCGAAACTTTACTCTAATAGTGGTATATTATTAGAGACCCCCCCCCCCCCCACAACGTATTCATATTTTCTGATCTTATGATGGTTAATTATTATAAGTACTTATATAATTTTGTATTATTACCTCATTAATATATTCCTTAAAGTATATTTTACTGTAGGGCCTGATGTGCTGTTATTCTTCAAATCTATTTATAGTTGCGACTGAAGATAACTAAAACAGTGGTCACAACAGATAAGTGACCGCTATATATAAGATTTATGAACCTTAATTTTCTATTTGTGGACAAATTGGGATCACCGCTATGGGTCCTTGATCTCTATTGACAGTGTGCCGGAGGCACAGGTTTGACTATAATAATATAATCATATTATAATTTAAATGTGAACATACATAGATATTGGTTCTATTAATCTGTAAATAATTTGATAAGAACAGAGTAAACAGGTGTTTTGTGTGGGTGAGAGGAGTATCGGATATTTATTTATCATTGGATTTTTCCTCCTCCAAAGAAACGTTATTATATTGAACGTTACTAATCCACTCTTTTTTGATTAAAAACAATGTCTTTTACGCTTTTCGTTTAGATTTGATGCTTTTTAGTATATTATATTTATATGACGAACCAAAATGTGTAAGCAAAAAGATATATATTCTCTGTTAAGCTTTATTAAAAATCTTTACAATCCTTTAAATTATTTCTTACAGTAGTGAAGAGAAAGGTGGCAAATGTAATTTTGAAGACCACTGACCCTGAGAATAGACACATTAACATCGCATAATTGGTTCATACTAGGGATGCAAAAAGTTAATCGACTAACGATTAATAACACTATGCAACAAAAATTTGCCAACGGCCAAACTTTCAAAATTTGATTCTATGGATCCATGCAATGATAAATGCTTATTTCGAACAATGGGTTTTTTGTTTTTCTGGCCACAATTAAATTTTAAAATTTTCATGTTTAGGCCAATGGACATACGGATCTATGATTTTCAGGGACAAGGCAGCCATTAACATTAATCGATTGCCAATACAATTTCGAAGAAAGATCCAATAAATCTATTTGTAAAGTAATATTTCAAACTCGATTATGTAATGAGATAATTGCATTATAGTCGTGAAAAATGAGACAAAACGGACACTTTCACGTTAAGATAGATATATCACTCATGGACAATTTTTTCAGCTGCAAGTTATATTTACATACGTTCCAGGCTTTAGAATAGCCACGAGACCATTGGAACCATTAAAAACAGCACTTTATTATCGAATAATTGAGCAAAATAATTAGGCACCTATGCTCCTCATATCTATGATCATCGTTCTCAAGGTTTCGTGAATGTTAAATTTTCTTCGTTCGTAACAAAGGAGTAATTAGTAAATACTTTTACTAAATACTTATTCGAATATAATAATTCAATATGAATTTTTGTATTTATATTTTCCAATTAATAAAAATTTATTGTTTTACATTTTAAGGACATGTAACTTAAATGAGGTAAGAATACATGCAAATGTATATATATAATATTGATATTCATCCTTTTGTTACGGAACAAGAAAATTTTAACATTCCACGAAACCTTTAGAACGATGATCCTAGATATGAGGAGCATAGGTGCCTAATGATTTTTGCTCAATTATTCGATAATAAAGTCGTTTTTAATGGTTATAATGGTCTTGATTGCTATTCTAAAGCTGGAACGTATTTAAATATAACTTTGCAGCTGAAAAAATTGTCCATGTGATATATTCTATCAAACGTGAAAGTGTCCGTTTTGTCCCATTTTTTTACGACTATAATGCAATTATCCTCATTACATAATCAGAGTTTTGGAAATATTACTTTACCAATAGATTTATTGGATCTTTCTTTGAAATTGTATTGGTAATGCATTAATGTTTTGCTGCCTTGTCCCTGAAAATCATAGATCCGTATGTACCATTGGCCTAAAACATGAAAATTTTAAAAGTTTAAAATTGTGCCAGAAAAACGAATATCACGACTAAATAATCATATATTTGTAATCCCATTCTCTAAATTACTAGATTCATTTGTTTTTTGCGTTGGCAAAACAAAGACTTTTTTTGTTGCATAGTGTAATCGACA
>CP045904.1:3420962-3437216 GCA_013387185.1 Caligus rogercresseyi | reverse complement strand
GATGAAGAAATGAATTATATTATCTTTTAGTTTAGACGCAGAAGAGCTCTATATATAAAGCTTATATCTCTTTAAAAAAGTAGATCATTCATCGATAAAATCAAATATCTACTTCTTGTTGTATATATTATGCTACGACTACTACTGATGATGAGCATTAAATAGAAATCCCTCAGTGTATCTGATGCTAAACATTCATCTATGTCATAATAATACTAAGTTGCCTGATGATGTATCTCTTGTGTGTGTGGTGTTTAAAATAAATATATTTAACTTTTTCCCCTTTATTCCCCATGACGTCATTAAGGAAGTGAAATATTATCTTGCATTGTAGAATATATTTTAAATTAATACCCCCTAAAACACATATTTAAATATTTGTAAGGAGTATGGGATTCGCACAGCAACCAATGACGTAAGAGGTGTTTTCGGTTGGGGATTGTGTGCTTCATCCTAGTAATAATAATAATAGTCTTAGTCTTAGTAATAAATGCATCGTTGTAAAGTAAATCATCAATAGATAACTGATTACCAGGGCTTGTTGTTTGGAACAAATATAATGTCGTTTATGCCCAGAATATGCAGAAAATTAAGTAAAATAGGCTAAATATGTTATGTAATTTAAAAAAATATGTATTGTGTGGGGGACATTTGTCGACGTTTTTTTTTGATAGAAACGAGTTCAATAAATGTTTGTTATTATCCTTCTGCACGAATTTTTTTAAAGTCGACAAAAAGTCGATCTTGTATAGACTTTTTTTTCTTAGTAAAGAAGTCGCAACCTCCTCAAATTTGTAAAAATATACGATAAATATGAAAAAGGTCAAATATGTGATATATCGTTTAAAAAGCCACTTTGGTGCATTCCTGCCATACTTACAAATCCAATTTTGTATTACGTCATATATGATTTCTTCTTCTAAACTTAAATTTACACTTGTCTGTGTGTGTGTACATATATACCATAACAGTTACATATCTTCAAATGAACAAACCTTTCAATACATTCATTAAGTGTATCAAAAGACTAGATCAGATTATTAATATGTTGTTAATAAATATACCCATCACTTTAATTAGAGCCCACATGCCCACTTGAATTAATTACCTTGCCAAAAAAGTAGGCACACTCTATAATAAAACATTCATCTTGTTTTTCCATGACAACAAATCTCTTTTATTATATATATGAGATGCACTAAGCCAAATAAATAATTAAACAAATGATGCGTTTTGTCCTCCATATCCAGTACATAATTAACAATTACATGTAATTAGATAAGGACTGGGAAGAGGGGGATCATCATCCATCAAGGAGGAGAGGCCTATTTTTCAATTATCAACTGCTGATCCCTAGGTGCCATCATCATCCATCAGAGCCAAGATTCATTTAACAAGTCATGAGATTAGTATGGAATTATAGTAATATATGTATAGAAATACTTAATGAAAAAAGTTGCTTTGAAGGCACTTTTGAAGACAAAGAACACCTCAATAGAGGTTGCGTTGCTTATTTCATCACAATCCTATATATGTAGTTGCTTGGATATGGAGAAGACATAGCGGGCGGGACGAACGATAAAAGGGTCCAGGATTCGATCATGTCAATGCAAGGAATCATCGATGTTCCCTCCAAAAAGGGATAAGAAAGAAGTAATATCTTTATGAATACGGCTGTATATCTCTTCTTCCTAAGCATATCAACTTTATTTACACGGACTTGATTAAATGAATCTCACAACCTCTGGTATATAATTTTTTTCTTAAAAATAATACATAACAAAGAGAAATATATATGTTTAAGGTTTCATAGATAAATATAATAATATATATATTAAATATACCAAATAAAATACTCATATTTTGGCCGATATCAACTGATCGAAAGTTAAAAAATCGTATATCATAGTTAATGATTTGATATCATAATTCCCAACATGGTAATACTTTAAAACTCTAAGAACCTATAAGTTGTTTACACAGGAGAAGGAGATACTTCATAAATATTTCATTCCTTTTTTTTGTTTTCTCCCATGAGAGTTGCATTTCCCTTCTACCTATCAAATCAAATACTTTTAAAAGTCTCTTGGGAGTGAATCCAAAGAGACAAGGAAAATTCCGTGTCTCCAATACAAACATTCAGAAATATATATATATATATATATATATAATATATATATATATATATATATATATATATATATATATATATATATATATGAACCATTGTGACTCTGATGGCTATATTAATATATCACTGGCTCCTAAATTGTGGCTATTGTTCATATATCAGTAGTGTTTCGTAAACAATATTTTTGTGCTTCAAAAGATATTATGTCGTGTCTCATTCGACATAGAAATAAAAAGATATAGAGAGCTTATTCCCTTCATCTATATTTTTGAGTCCAACATAAACAAAGTATTTTGTACTACGTCATCGTAAGGTGATCATAGAGATAGATTATTATTATTACATGTTTACATGTATATATACTTTTTATATAACCATCTAATAAAGGAGATTAAAAAAATACAATCACAATTTTATTTTAGCAATTATATGTAAATGATTTCCTTGTTGTTGATGTTTTTTATGCTTAGTTATTCTCCTCTTCTTTCTTGGGTCATATCTCCCTATCCCAGACATGGGCAAACCAAGGCCCGCAGGCCGTATACAGCCCGTTAGACAATTTAATTCGGCCCGCCGAGCTTGTCCAGTAAATAATATTATAATGCTTCACAAATCGTTCAATACGTTTTGTTCATATAATACAGCGTTTCACCAATAGATGGCGCGCTGACCTTTAGGCCCGTAAGTCAAAACGTTTGCCCATCCCTGCCCTAGCCCATATTTTACTCCGCGATTTCTTTCTAATAATGATTCCATTAATTGACATCTGATATGAATAAGCATAATAATTATTTATATTATATATATATATATATATATACAAATAAACATTTTGGGTAATTCGTGTTTTTAAGTAACTATTGTTTGTATTTTGTATGTACTTTCGTTCATGTGGTAATTAAATAATCTCCCCCCCCCCCCAGGAATAGTAACTTTTTTACAATGAAATGTGACCAAACATGCTTGTAAATAGAAGCATGTACGATGGACAGAACCATGCAGATGGCTGTCACGCAAATTAATATATGTCTTCAATAATTGCTGATCAGCTGAAGCTTCTACTATCAATGGTCAATGACTAATGCAACACAACAATAGATCGAGTAGATGTGAGGGCCATCCAGGACAATTGAGCTCCTTGGAGTCACGTTCGACGCTGCTTTCTCCACCAGTCCCCATGAGGCCAATGTGGTGCGGTCAGCAAAACAGTGTGCGGCGCTGATTAGTCGTCTTTCGTTCCACCTCCCACGCGGAGTATATTTGCAACAGTTGGCCAAAGGTCTTATGCTGGGTCGAGTCAGCTACGCTGCCGCGGTGACCAATGTACCTCGACTAAAAACCGACGTAACTGGTCCACCGAAGGCTGCAAGATCGATCCAGGTTTCCATAAACAACGCAGCTAGGTCTTTACTTGGCGTAAGGGCTAGCGTTCACATGCGGATCGATGATCTGCTCCACAAGGCCGGACTTCCATCCCTTAATGGGATATCAGTTCGGGCTGTGGCTATGGAAACCTGGAAATGCTTTGCAAGCCGGGATGGTAGCAATGGCGACCGAAACCGGTAGGCAAGATCTTATTCGGTGCCCAAGGTGGGGTCAGATCGACTCGTTCTCGGACTGCCGGCCTCATCCGATCTCCTCTCCCTAAGTCGGTGGCCACATTTGTCACCAGTGCTGCAGCTATTTGGAATAGTAGTCCTAAGCTTCGCAACCCCAAAACCATGAGGGAAGCCTATGTAGTTGCCAAGTCTTTGGAAAAATGTGCCCCTATATAGCAGACGATAGTGTTTTTTTAAATATTTTATTTATTTTTGTTTTAAATTTAAGAGGTTTTTTTCTTCGAAGAAACCTTTTGTTTTTAATTATATATTTATATTTTAGTATTTGTTCGATTTATATAGTTTTATATATATATATACATTGTATAACTTTTTTTTAAATTCCTGACATCCCTGACTAGCCGAAGTGCTAGGATGTTTCTTGGGGAAATAAAGACGATTACACTGAATAGGATGCATTTTGAGGGGCATATATGTCTCTGGATATGGAGGTTATGGGTTTAAAAAATAATTTAAAGGGTTTCCATCACCTGGTGCCATTGGAAAATAGTCTTTTAATTAGGTAAGTTTTAAATAGAAAAAAAGTCACATAAGATTTTTATAAATAATTTTTTATTGGGGAAAATATTTTAATAACATGTTATTGGTATTATTTTGTTTTATTGAGTTAAAGTGATTTGTTTTATTATAAGCAATTTAGCGATTTGAATTAGTACGTTCATTTTTGAGGGTTTTTAAAGTGTACTATTTATTTGCGCATTTCATTGTGTTAATTTAACTTTTATATGTTTTGGTATTGTGAATTCAGCCTTTGTTTTTAAAGTATCTACTTCCTTTAGGTTGAGAGATAACCCCCACTCTAGGGAGCCATGAAGGCCAATAAACATTTATCATTTGGCTTACAGAGCTTGTACGCTATAGAGCTATTATGATATTTTGTGGTGCAGATCGGATTGTACAGATCATGATCGAATGGCATAGAGATATAAATATATAGAGAGCTTATGCTGTTCAATATCAAAGAAACATCGTTCAGTTGTATCTTTATGTATAGTATAACAAAGTAATAATTATAGTTTATAATAAAATATCTTAATAAAAATATCACATGAGCCGATTAATTAAAATGTTTCATTATTGTTTTCAAAAATTTAGAATATCTCTTTGACTTTGAAGGGTAAAACTTGCTACCTGTTCCACGCACTTATCCATGAATCATCGGTGTCGGATTGAATCTTGAGGGTGAAGGTGGTATATCGGCGGCAGCAGAAATCATCACGGAACGAAAGATTGTAGATTTATTTTTAGTTTCTATAATATATGTTTATTTATCATTGTGATTCATTTTATCCACACTTATATTTGTCTTTTAATTTTTCATTCGGACTTTAATTTTAAAACAAATAGTTTATATATTGGTTTGTAAATCTCCAATTTTTGTATGTATGTAAATAGTCTTCTTTTATAAAAATCCATCAACACTTGCTACATATATAGTACTCTCCATCATTATTTGAGGAATGCATCTGAGGACGTATTTCCCTTTGTACTCCGAGTAAAAACGTTCTCCTATTTAATATACTTACATCACATTACATTAAATGTGCAAATTTGTGTATTTTTAATGGTTCGATAAAATTGCATCCGTGCGGATATAAACAAGCATTATAGAATGCAAATAGTGTATTCTTTATTATTAATAGAGCTACTTTTAATAAGCAGGAACTAATCTCAACCGATTCAGTCATTTGAGATCTTTTGGTCAACTGAATTGTATATATTGTTATATCTTTTTTTAGTAGCTCTATGATATAAAAATGTCTTTGGCTGCGATAAAACACTAAAAGTCAGACATTCTCTGAGATAAGTGTTCATTTCATACTCAGTTCATGTATTGTTGTATAAAGTGTTTCCCTTAAAACCCCCAAGTCAGTAAATGTACTCGGATCTTTTGCCCCCTCCATAGTTTCAAAATTTCAATAGATTCAAATATTAAAAACATAAACTTTTTATGATGATCCCTGTTTGACATTAGGTTATATATGTTTTATTATATGCCTCAAGAGGTACCTAAATATACAAAACTTTTGGGACAAAATAAATAACCACCCATGTAATGACAATAACTTTTCTCCTTGGAGATATATATCAGCATCCTGGATTTCTGGATCCTCTCTGTCAACCATATTTAGTGAGCATAAAAGTAATCATTGTCGTAATATGTGGTATATTATTACAGATGAATATATATTTTATATACAAACTTTATGAGCATACAAAGTAATAGTATAATATATATTTTTAAACCAACAAGTACTTGTTTGCATTCTCTATTGGATTGTATTGATATCTCTGTAAACAATGGCCTTTTCTGGCTCATTTCAGCAAATTGTAGGACTCAACACCCACGCCCAATATTTGTGAGAAAGAGCCGCAGACAGCCGATCACCTCATCACCCCGCGCTATCCCCAAAAAAGACATAAAGCCATGCAACGTGAAGCCGATAATATTCGAATTTTAAAGCTAATGAAAGTTTCAACATGAATTGCAAATAGTTTTATACACATAAATATGCTAATAATATTCCGTAATAGCAAATATCACTGTTGCCTGGTCCTGCTCATTGCTTATATATATATATATATATATATATATATATATATATATATTATATATAATTATATATATTATTGTGTTATATTTTTCACCTTTTTTGTATTTTGTCATATTTTTGTACTTTTTCATCTTTTTTCTTTGAAAACTATATATCTTGACAAACATAAATAATATCTAACTAACTCCATAAAAATGTTGAATACAATTTTGATACTGTTTATACTTCATTATTATATGGTGATCAGGAAGGTATGATTTACCGTTTTAATCATCGGAAGTCGGGTCATGTCAATCGACATATATAAATCCCTACGGCCACAAAATGCACAAGGAATCAGTGGTATTTGAGAAGAAGCCTTGAGGAAGAGCAGTGACAAGCAACCATAGAGAGTTAAAGATATAGAGAGCTGATTCTCTTCAGTAGGAGAGAAAAATCGATCAGCTGTATTCTGTGTGTCCAATATAACAAAATAATTTGTACTATGTCATTGTAAGCTGATCATAGAGATAGAATCTATCTCTATGATCAGCTTACGATGACGTAGTACAAATTACTTTGTTTACAGTGGACACAAAAATACAGATGATGGAATAAGCTCTCTATATATTTTTATCTCTATGCAAGTAACAGATATTAAAACTATATATTAAAACAAACACTGGATCAACATTCCATTCGATCAATGTTAATATCTACCTCTGCACGCATTTTCGTGCTAGCAATGAAGATTCTCTGTGTTTCGGAGATCTAATGGACACATGCCGGCGAATTATTAAAGCTGTACCCTGATGGTGCGCAATGAGCCTGAAATGTCTTGGACGACTAGTCCGCTAATATATGAACTGCTACTAAAGATTCTTAAAAGTATAAGCTCAAGTTATTTCTATATTCTATTTATATTTCAGATGCTTACGTGTTTCTTTTATTCGGTTGTAAACTAAAGGGTTTTTTAAACTCTAATGATCGTTTAAATAACTGTTGTTTGACGACTTATATATAGAGTTTTAGGTTGAAACTATAATATTTATTTATGTCTTCTTTAATATGTACTACTCTAATTAAATAAATGAGTCAGTCCCGATGAAGGTCTACTTCACGAATCTTGAGTAATAGGTAACTCCAAAAAGGTGTATCCACTCCAAAGCTCTTCCTTTAAATTAGAAGAGTTCAATCAATTATAATGTAATATTAATAGCAGTTAAAACTTTCGTTTTCCTTTCACTTACTTTCATGACGTAAACATTATTTCTCTTTTGCACTATTTGATAATATTGATATATCCCAAGGGAGGAGGCTTGAGACAGCTAAATATTGTAGAGATTAATCTGCTTCCATACCCAAATTGAGAGCTGTTTTTTTCTCTTTCTTACTCAAGTAGGTAAAACGGTGAACCATATCCCTTCAAGATACTTATAAGGCCTTCACAAAAGCATTATTAATAAGGATTTTTGAGTTTGCAACTCTTATTTATTTCATTTTCATATGTATGATCGTCAGACTTGAAGAATCCTATATATTATGAAGAATAAGGAAACTTTCCTCTTGAGCGCTTGCTTTATTTCATTGATTGTAAGGGTCTATTAAAGGCATTCATAATGCAATTGATCCATGTTCAAGTTAACAGACAACTTTAAGGGATGCAGGCTCTTGATATTCACGCTTCTTTAATTTTATACATATCACATTCTATAAAAAGTCCCATATTGGTGGTATCTTTAGATATAACTTATGCTGTGAAATCAAATGGGACCATTTATGTTTGCATTTTACATATTGAAAGGGATTTAAAGTAATAATATTTATTCATGTTATTATCAATAAAAATAACTAACATTTCCTGTGCTGGATGGCAATATACAGCGGATTTATTTAAACTCTACCCCAAGTTTCGGCAAAGTATTTTACGATATTAAAAAATATTAATAAATCTCATAAAACTTTTAAAAGAAAAAAAATATTTGAATAATTTATTATGTTTTTACTGCTTGTGTGTGTTTGAGTTTTAAATATGTATTGTTTTGGTTTTGGTATTATTTTAGAATATTTTGTTGTTATATTCTATATTTTGAAAGGCGACTCAAGCGAGGAGTAATTTTAAACTACAATGTTTATTGATGTTGTACACACAATTCCTTCCCCTAAATATTTTGTTGTATTTTATATGTTATATCATAAAATATTTTGAACCTCAATAAAAAAATATTTTGTTTAGAAAATAATAATAAAGGGTTTAATTTAGATTGTTTTCGATGAACAAATTTCGTGTACATACTTCTGTATTATTATTATTATTGTTCATTGTTTTAATTCCTACACGCATTTATATTCAATACCTGTGTATATAGATATACATACAAGTATAAGTATGCACAATAAATACAAATAAAAAACTTTCAAAGGGGCACACACTTCCTTTGTTTCCCATTAATAAATAAAAACATATTAAAGTCATTTATTCAGACTCCTTGTGAGATAAGAAGATGTACGCGGTCCAACTACTACTCCAAGTACAAGTAATCTCAGGATTATTTGAAGAGGACCTTGTTGAAACTGCTTTTTTCCTCCATTCTTCATTCTTCTCTTACGTATATATTATCTTCCTTATTAAAAGGCTTTTGCTTCTGGCGGAAATTTTCAGGAGGAACAAAGGAATGATTCAGAATATTAAGCAGGTTTGTATTTCTTGCAAACCCGTCAATATACATACATTTTACTCATTTGATAAAACCATAGAGATATAAAGATATAGAGAGCTTATTCCTCCAATTAGCAGAGAAACATCGTTCAGCTGTATTGTGGTCACAATGACGTATTTCTCTTCCCTCCAATAGCGAGAAACATCGTTCAGCTGTATTCTTGACACAATGACATATTTCTCTGACGAATCCAATAAGCTCTCTATATCTTTATATCTCTATGGATAAACTATTTTCTTCCTTTCTCTCTTTCCTCTGCCTTTATAAACCATTCCCGCTCCTTTTCCTTCACTAATCACGTTTCAAAATAGAAACTTTTCCCATATGAATAATATAACGGTAACAATCTGAGTCTCCATCGAAAACGTGATGGTTTGAACAATACGATGAAGATCGATCATAATAATGATAACCAACCAATTGTTATTATGAAATACGTCATTATTTGTCTGGCGGCTGTGTGAACATCAAATCAAAGCTAGGCCGAAGAATATCTCCTACAAGTTGCATGGCCTAAAAAGACGGTAAAAAGGTTGTATTATCTATTACTACTTTTTAAGCTAGCAGGAAGAATGATCTAAGATGGCGAACTTTTGTTGTTGTTGTAACTAACATTGCTCTAAGACCTTTTTCCTGGGATGTGATAGGTTAAATAGGAGATACTAAATACATTATAATAAATGAAGGACGCATTTATTTGTTCTTTATCAATGACGTCACTTTCGAAATAATATTGTAAATAAGTATTAATAAACAAATTAAAGGCTATTTTTGAATTGTATAAATGTCCAACCAGAATATTTAGAATTCATTGCGGATAATTACTGATATTAATAGAATTTTACATTGTTTAGGTAGTAGTAATATATTGACTTATTATGGCTTTTATTGGTAGCGCCATCTATTGGATACAATATAAGCTTCTTGTTTACTCTCATGTCCTATTCCTCACTTTCAAGGATAAATGAATATTATATATATACAATTATTATTCTTAACTTATTATAAGGTTTATTATTATAATATTAATAATTACATATTGATTAAGTCTCCTGCTATCCCAGTTTAAGTTTTACAAGTATACAGTATTTATGGATCAATCATAACCACTCTTCATATGATCTTGCGTAAATTAAAATCAGCATGTTTATTCATTTAAAAACTTCCTATATGTCGATCACAAATATCGGATTATATATGATATGGAGCAAATAATTATCTTACATTATTTGGTTCCTTTCTTTAGAAAATATCGACATAAATAAACTATATTACACATAATGACAATATTTTTTTTTTGTTACATCATCCATGCGAATAAATAGATCCTCTCCCTAACGATATGGCGTTGAAAGACAAAGACGTTAATGTAATCAATAAATAGAACAAAAGATGTGAGTACATAGAGCAAAAGATCACGACACCTTTAGAAGAAGAAAAACAAAAGAATTCTAAATTGAAGTACATCTGCACACAATATATATTATGCCCAAAAAAATAGATCATTGGTAATCTTGTTTGAAGACCTATCTGACAAAGGTTTACAATATCAAATTATTCCTCACATAAAGATGTACAAAGACATATGAACGTATGTTAGAGCAAGGTTGGATCTGATGGCAACACATTTAGCAAAGATCATGCTAGTGAAAGCCAATCTTAATAACTCCTTTGCCAAACAAAGATAACAGTATGAAGAGTTGAAAACTATAATTTAACTTTTTTATTAATAGCCATTCATTTTAAAATGCGATCATTTATGTTATTTTTTTTGCCTAGCTGGTTCGATAGAATTGCAGTATCCGACAGGATATAAATAAGTATTATAGCATTAAAATTAGTCTATCGAACCTAGGATCTTATCAATGAGGTAGACCAATAAATATTTTTTTTGCCTATATGGTTCGATAGAATTGCATCCGACAGGATATTAATAAGCATTATTATTTCGGGATTCGAACCTGCGCCCCCAAAATTGACAGTTGAATACGCTTAACACGCACGGCTAGCGAGCTCCCTTTTCAGTTATGTTATTTATCCTAATAAAGATAAAATTATATGTAATATTATAAGCATTTTCTATAAATCACTTGTCAGCGCACCGGGGATTCCTTGACTTTTTTAAGACGTTAAGAACTCCAGAGAGCTCCGTTCTGACGACTTCATTCATTTCAATCATGGAGAGAAGGAAAAACTAAATTAGATCAATGTAAATGCATTATGTACATGGCTACACATTTATTATCATTTCTTCGTTTGATCCTTATATGTCAGATGTCATATATAATGCTTAATGTAAATTCTCACACACAAACACAACCATCTTATAACCATGATCTTAATGAATCACAAGAAGGATCAAAACTAATAGGCAGAGTCATAATTAGAGATAAATAAAAAAAAAGTTTTTGAAATTAAATGGTGGAAAATAAAGGGAGAAGGAATTAAAAAAGCAGTTGACATATTTCAATAAAATTCATTTAATTACCGACTGCTGTTGAGGAGTGAACATCTGCAATTCAGAGATACGAATATTATCCTCCAAAATACTAATTGTCTCTCCTTCATGGGCCTACATCAATGACGTCATTGGCGAATCCTTTGAAGTGACTCCTCCGTCTATTCCACCTTTTAATGTTAATTGAATAAAGTAACTACTCATAAGTAGTGAAATAATTAATGCTAATTATGTTTCATCATATATGACGATAAAGGGACCATCATGAACACTGTCAGATGTAGAAAAGTAATAGTTTTATAAAAAAATCATGTTTTTTGTTAATTTGTGAGAACAACCCTTTTGATCAATTCTTAGCCTTAACAATGTAAGGAGTGTCTAAAAGCTTAACTAAACAACCGGTGATTCAAGATGACGTCATCATATTGTTAAAAAACATGAATGGTTATTTTAAGCCATAAATGCCATTATTACTCACCATAAAGATCAAATTAACACCTATATAGACCAGTCATACAAAGAACGAATGTCCAAAACCAAAACCTGTGCTTCAGGAAGACGGGAATTTACTTCAATATTATTGTCCAAACAAAAAGATTTGCAGACGGCCCAACATATAAGGATATAGAGAGCTGATTCCCTTCAATAGCAGAGAAACATCGTCATTCAGCTGTCGCCTGTGCCCAATATAAACAAAGTAATTTGACCTACGTCATCGTAAGCTGATCATAAAGATATATTCTATCACTATGATCAGCATACGAACACATAGTACAAATTACTTTGTTTATATTGGACACACAGATACATCTGAAAGGAATAAGCTCTCTATATCTTTTTATCTCTATGGTATGGACATTGGACACACTGACGCATTTCTCTGAATAATCCAATAAGCTCTCTTATATCTGTATGGGCCCAACGGAGATATTGTTATTTTGTAGTTCCCTTGGACGTGTATTTATGTTCCAAAATAAAGGTCAATGTTTTTCTTCAGCATAAATATTATTCATATGAAACCTTTTGGACGATTATTCATATTATTTTAAGCAAATAGGAGGCTATCCAGGGAGGACTGTGTATATATTTATTTCAACTCTGGCTACATGAATAATGACTAATGGCTCTCCCATGCCATGTATTAATCAAGTGGCCCTTGCATTCCATGTGTGATGGTAAGAGGTGCATTTCTTCTTCTTCTTGTCTCGCAGTGGGAGAGATGACTATCGCTCCATAAGGCTTTTGGCTGCAGAGGGAATAATAGTTATTATTATGATTAAATATAATTATATTTGTGATGACGCTTTCATTTAGTTGTTGCCTAGAAAGAAATGACTTATTACTGAGTTTATAAGTCTATGCTGCGTTATATATAAGGACCCTTTCTCGCACGTGATTGGTGGGAAAAAAAGAAGCGGCAATAGTTTAAAAAAAACCAGTCACGAATAAAGAAAGCCATTGGCATTTTAAAATATGGCATCTCTTTACTTGTGACTGTCGCAGACATGTGCTCAGAAGGCGAATGCTTATAATATTATATAACTTATATTATAAAAACGTAAATAAACACATTTTGAATAGTATTAGCCTATAGTCCTTTACGACTTAAATGAGGGTTAGAATGTAAATCTTCCACATTGCTAAATTAGATTGGCATTGGAGTATTTATGGCCAGGGTCCTTTTGCAGCCACATGCTCTCTGCTGAGTTACCTAATATCTGCCTTGAACTCGAATTCGAGGAGATCCGAGAGGCAATGACGGGCAGGAATAAACCAAACCTAGCTGGCTTTATCCTGGACTATCTATTGTGCTGTGGAGTCCGAGCACATACAGGTTTGAAGAGGCTTTAGAACCTCTAGTTGAGGAGGGAATACCTTTCAGGACTGTGGAACCCGTTCATGCTAGCCAAACGCCTCCATTCTAATAATTTGTGATGTTACTGGCTCTTCAGAAGAAGAAGGAATGCTATCTTGCTTCACTAGGTCCAGGGGGAAGTCCAGCAGTTGTTGTTGTTGTCTGATTTATTTGAAAGTTAACATAACTACTAGATACTTTATAGAATGAAATATATAGCAAAGAACTAACCAAATATATAAAATAAGAAAAAAAAAATATATACAGGGTGCGGAGCTACAATCGGGAACAAATGTAATCAATATAGGTATATTTATTTATATTTTATAAACAAAACAAGTAGGCAAGAATTCTTTTTCACAAAAGTTGTTCATGGGGATCCATTTTTGACTTTTACTCAAACTATCCCCCGTCAGCCTCGATGATCGCTTCCAGCCTGGACCGGAACGTCGTCCAGGCCTTGACAAGGTGCTTCCTGTTCATACTTGCCACTGCCACCACAATGGAGGCCGTCATCGAAACAACACTGTTGTGAGCGCGCTTGTTGGATTTCCTCTCCAAGACGCCCCACTCGTAGTTGTCCAACGGGTTGCAGTCCGGCGAGCTAGGGGGCCATATCTCCTTCTACCAGAACATGGTCAAATTGTCCGAGAGCCAATTTTGGCCTTTGAGACCTCAAACAGCATTTGTCTGATCTTGAGCAAGTAGCTCTTGCTTCTAAGATCCTCATATACAGCTTCATGATTATTTTCTCATCCACGGTCTATGAATGTCGTTCATCTTGGCACCCAGATCCCTCATAGAGATGCTGAATCGTCGTTGATCATCTCTTAGAACTCTGTTTGCTTCTAAACCGATATTGAGTCATCCTTAAGGGTGTTGCATTGCCCTTGGACTCATTCAACTCTTGTGCCACTCGATAGACAATGGTTTTGGGAACTCGACAATTTCTTTGGGCGAGCGGACCGCTCGGAGGGCGACGAAAATGGCCTCACGACGGTTTTGTTTCCAAGTATGAAATATTTTCACCTGACATACAAAAAATTGGCAAGCACCAAAGCTTTTCAACAACAGGTAATAGCTCTCAGCCAATCCTCCTAAATTGTTCGTCAAGTTATTTGTTAATTTTCTATCTTGGGAAAGTTAACACCTTTGAAGTTAGATATTAGCATTGGCGATCAATATGTAGTTGATATCATAAGCGTCGTTGACAGTTAAAGCATACTATGATTTATCTTGCCAACTTCTATTATTTGAATTAACGACCAGTGGGAGTCTCTCTTGCAAAGCTTTGATGTCCTTCACAATTGTTGGAATGCCGTCTCATATGACTACAAACTGAGAATGATCTCTGCATCATGAAAAAGTTCCATTATTGCCACAATATCGTCCTCCGATTGCCCAAGAATGTCCCGAGTTCGTGGATGAGGCTGAACGGATACATAGAGCATCTTACAAGTCTGAATGTAATAAGAATGTCAGTATTACCAACGTTATATCAATGAGCAATAAAATAGTATGAATGATATAAAATCACTAAATCAATACATTAGGATTTCCATAAGAAGATTATTGTTAAGGTGTAAAGATAAAAGATTTATTTATACAAGACGTTTGTACATAAGAAGGTAATAATAAGGATGTTGTATATACAAGTATTTAGATAATATGTATATAGTGTAACAATTCATTGAAAATGCTCCATTTTATTTGATCAATTTATAAAAGATATAAACTAGTCGAGAGACTAACAATTCAATATAGTTCCATTCAGGTCTATTTTTATTAGTTTATGGTCAATTAACTATATTGCACTAGGGTACAAAAACAAAATATCACCCCTTAACGGAGTCTGTAATTGATGCAATTCAATCAAATCATGTGAAACTAATTTCTCCGCATTAATACTTAATAATTGCACCATTTATATTTCTATATAACTTTTTACTTTTGAATACACATCTAACTAGAGGCATATATACACTCAGAGAGTTGTACCTCCGCCGATCCCCACAACATTCCTATTCAAACATTCTCCCTTTCACACGCCCGATTTTCTATCTCTAATCATTGTTTCCTCTCTGTTAGCTCATTTTGCATATTAAAAAAGCACCTCAGAGACGGGAAAGGAAGAAGTTTAAGCTACGTCACTGGGTTAACATAGTCCTGAGCTGATATTGAAAAAATACGTCAATGAATATTTTTTTAGCGTTTGTTCTTTCCTACTCCCGAATAGAGACCCCATTTCTTATTATTATATAGTATTTTTGTCTCATTTGCATATTAAAAAAGCACTTAAAGATGCCAAAATTTAATCACTTGTCCTTTTTGGCATTTCCCACAACCTCCACAAAGTTTCATTCGAATCCGTTCAGTACTTTTTGAGTTATCCTGCGAAACTAACAAACCACAAAACGCCAGTGAAAACTAGAAGCATATATACACATCAGAGAGTGCAAACCTCCTCCGATCCCCACCTAATGAATCACTTAACAAATTACAATCCATCATATATCTGTCTACATATGGTGTGTTTGGTGAATAATGGTGGGAGAGAGCAAGAAAATAATTATACACTCAGAGAGTGTTACCTCCGCCATCCCCACACATTCCTATTCAAACATTCTCCTTTCACACGCCCGATTTTTATCTCTAATCATTTTTTCCTCTCTGTTAGCTCATTTTGCATATTAAAAAAGCATCAAGATGGAGACGGAAGAAGTTTAAGCTACGTCCTGGTTAACATAGTCCTGAGCTGATATATGAACAATAATACGTCAATGAATATTTTTTTAGCGGTTGTTCTTTCCTACTCTCTGAATAGAGACCCCATTTTCTTATTATTAGTAGTAGTATTTTGCTCATTTTGCCTATTAAAACACTTAGAGATGCCAAAATTTAATCACTGTTCTTTTGGCATTTCCAACAACTCCACAA
>CP045904.1:3377074-3420862 GCA_013387185.1 Caligus rogercresseyi | reverse complement strand
GTTCATGAATACACAGGCCAACAAATTTTGGTCAATCTCCCTTGATTGAACGAAATGTACATAGATAACTAAAATGAGACCTCCTGAATCCAAATCTGGCCTTACTTTTTCTGTGGCACATCCAGATTTTTTGATTTTTGAGTTTTTTTGAAACGGTCACTTTATGATGAGTACAATTTTTAAATACGATTCTTCGTTAGTATATTAAGTTTAAAAAAAATTAATAAAATAATATTTGTTCGTGATGAATTAACAAATAAAAAATGGCCATTCAAATTATTTTCCTTCCATTCAAAGTCCTGGTATGATCTCAAAACTGGTGAAAAAGTAGTCAAAATGGTTAATTTCAAAGTGATGCCTATAACTTCTTGGATTTTTATGAAATTCTGCAAAAGAGACCATATTCCTATAGTCGAAACCCTTGCAAATCATGTTAAATTAATGTATTATTAGTTTAATCATTTTAACGACATATATTAGCAAATGAATAAAATTAATAAGCGCTTTTAATTTAAAAAAATGCTAGGTTTGGTGACCATTTACTATGGTTCGGGATTTGAAATAAAAAACTAAGACATATTAAACATAGATAAACTTAAGTATATTATTGTACTATCTGATTACATTGAAATTTTAAACTGGTTCAAATTTTCTTTTTGCACTTTTTCGTTTGTATACTTTGTTAGAATCCCTTTGAATCGTCCAAAAGGTAAGCCATAGTATTTACCTTTGGTCCATTCGTAACTTTCTCCCACAATTATGGCAAACAGTGTGAGGGGCCCATTGTTTGTCTTGATCCCCAAGGGTATTTCCAAATATGCTTTATAAGCATATTCAATAAATTGGGTTATGTCTCGATGATCACGAACGAAGTATAGTATCCACATATATAGCAAAACTGTTTGGATCATTTTTGCACTTTGATCTTGGAGACATGATTTTGGAGAAAAATATTTTTTTAAGACTGAGTAACTAATATATCGTTATGAATATTCGTTAGGCTATTGAAAACACTCATGACAACCAGTAAATCCAGAAGAAGTATTAGGGACTAAATCAATCTATATTGTGTATTAAATCCCGCAACATATGACGGCGGATTATTGTTGGACGATTCAAAGGGATTCTGACAAATTATACAAACGAAAAGTGCAAAAGAAAATTTGAACCAGTTTAAAATTTCAATGTAATCAGATAGTACAATAATACTTAAGTTTATCTATGTTTAATACGTCTTAGTTTTTCTTATTTCAAATCCCGCAACCATTGTAAATGGTCACCAAACCTAGCATTTTTTTAAATTAAAAGCGCTTATTAATTTTCATTTATTTGCTAATATATGTCGTTAAAATGATTAAACTAATAAACATTAATTTAACATGATTTGCAAGGGTTCGACTATAGGAATATGGTCTCTTTTGCAGAATTTCATAAAAATCCAAGAAGTTATAGGCATCACTTTGAAATTAACCATTTTGACTACTTTTTCACCAGTTTTGAGATCATACCAGGACTTTGAATGGAAGGAAAATAATTTGAATGGCCTATTTTTTTTGTTAATTCATCACGAACAAATATTATTTTATTAATTTCTTTTAAACTTAATATACTAACGAAGAATCGTATTTAAAATTGTACTCATCGTAAAGTGACCGTTTCAAAAAACTCAAAATCAAAAAATCTGGATGTGCCACAGAAAAAGTAAGGCCAGATTTTGATTCAGGAGGTCTCATTTTAGTTATCTATGTACATTTCGTTCAATCAAGGGAGATTGACCAAAATTTGTTGGCCTGTGATATCTATGAACTTGTTTGAAATAATACATAAAAGGTCCGAGATCACGAAAGGAAAATATCATTTTGGTCAACCTCATTGATAAGATACTAGTTTCATTTGATTAATTTTAACATTATAATGCTCTATATGATAGAGTGTTCTTAAAAAAAGTAATCCAAATCCTTTTCATCACGAGTTGAGGTTGGACAAGAATGTTCTACAATATTTTTGTCCGTAGGGCACTTCCGGTCAAAACTTCCGGTTAGGAGTTGTAAAACTCCTTCAAAAATGAGTTTTACATCATGATAATATTTTTTGGCATACAATGTGGGCATACAAATATCTTAATATAATATCTTTAATATACAAACAATTTGTTTATGAAAACATATTTTTTGCACACAAGTTGTTGGCATGTCAACATAGCGCAGAGTAGAAACAAACACAAAAATTTTCATATTTCCTTCGTTTTAGATTACGCTAGTCGGCTACTGCATTATAAAGTGTCTCACAATCATATATTATATTTTCATGATAATCAAAAATATAATTTTGTTGTATGAATTCTTCTTTTTCTCTATTCAAAGAAGTTTTTCTATATTTTTCTCTTTCTGTTCCTCTTATCAATTGATCCATCCTTCATGCCTTTGGACAACTTTCATTTAATTTTGGTTAATGGACTGATTACGAGATTACGAGTTTTTAAATATTTTTTAAATCCTTGTAGAAGTGAAGTTCTTCTTGTGGTATTTTTTGAAGGAGTCAAACGTGAATTTTGCGAAATAAAATAGCTAATTTTCTTATCTTTATAACACTTCACTTTCAATTACACTTCTACAAAGATGAAAAAAATCAAAAAAAAAACTCGCGATTACGTATTAAACAATAAGTGATTTCACTTCAATATACATAAAAATCAGCTATGGATTTTTTTATTTATTTCTGATTTGTATCGGCAATACTTTGTATGGAAGTGATCTCTAATAGCAAAAAGGGGAGGTCAAAAATAAAGAGTTCATTTGCACGGTTCCTTGATAAATAGATAATGCTAAGATTCATAGATGCGAATACGTTTATATATCTCTGTTACTTAATCCAACACACCAACAATTTTCAAATAATTTAGTTATAATCCAGAGATTAATGATATAGTAAAATTTAAATTGATAATAAGCCACATAAATATAGATCTGGTTTGTTGGATTTGTTTTGACGCCAAGACCAGGATCCTAACGAGGTATCGAAAAATGTGGATGGCAAAATTTAACTGGATTATTAGTTTTTTTGCGTTACAGACAGCCACCCACAATTTTCAGCCCATGGATAAATACTAAATTGCTATGGATACATATTAATTTAGTAACTCTATACTATTATATATGTGTATATATATATACTAAATTGCTATGGAAACAATTAAGTAACTTTAGTATATTTATGTTCGCTTTATTTGCAGGAAATCATGTACAGACAATACATTAGTCATTATGAACTTTTTTCTGGAGCGAAAAATATTAATGCATTCGTGATAGATATTCATCACCAAAAAAAATATGTAGTAGCCTGCTTGAACGTCAATAGTAATAAAATAATTCTTCATACTAATTGAGTTTTATGTCATTATCATGTTTTAGCCATTATTCTGACGTCATAATTAAGTTAATATTATGCACAATAATATGCAAGGAAGTCCACTTAAATTAACTCCATTTAAAATTCTTCTCAAAATCAGTATTAATTATTTGCCTTGTGCACCAAATCTTACTATCAAAAGTACATCGTTTTGCAGTAAATTCTTCATTTATTCATGGCTCCACGACGAACGTAAGGACCTTCAGGTAGACTTTGCAATTGATTGTGTGCTTGAAGAATGACAGTCTTTGTCCAAGGCAATAACGGGAACAGAATTCTTCCTGGAATACATGGACGAAAGGGCTTTATTCTCCTTTTCAACCACAAGTCGTTTTCGTGTCGATGAAAAACTTCAATTATGGACCGATGGTAACGTCTTCATTCTTTCTGTGATCAGGTGCACTATGGATTTCCTACGAAGTCAAGATCCTTGATGGCTCTCGATATCTTCTTTTTGACTAGAATCTACTTCATATGTCTGGACTTGCCTTAATCTTCCGCTAAAGCCCCGCCATGAACATAAGGATCCGCTTTTGTGTTGCCAAGGTGTCATGGCGTTGACGGAAGACGTCCCTCGTAGCTTTTAATTTATTTATAATACGATGGATTGTACTCCTATAGTAGCCAGCGACTTTGATTATGTCAGTTGAGGTGTTCCCCGTGCAGCAGAGTTTAACAATGATGTGGAGTATCGCGTGTGCCAAAGTTAATTGACTATTGAACCTCTCTGAGCTCAAAGAAATCAGAAATTGTGAACCAACTTATCAAGAAGACCTATACCTATACATTAGAGTGTGTCTTAGAATTTTTTTTTGGTCCAATCCCAAATCCGATCCTATCATGAGTTGTGGTTTTATAAGAACAAGAATTGCCTGCAATATTTTTTTCATCCATCAAAAATCCGTATGGCTACTTCCGGTCAACACTTCCGGTTACTTATAAAACTCCTCCAAAAATGAGTTTTCATGCATGAGAAAAAAATTCGTCATATAATATGGGTATAAAAATACTTTTGTATTATATTAAAAAAATCTATTGTTTTATAAAAAATGGTGTTTTGCAACATGGTTGTTGACTGTAGTAAAGAAATTCGTACATATAGCGTAAGGTAATAAAAATCGATATTTTCTTTTTTATATTCTTTTTTTAAATATGGGTATTATAAAATTGCTCGTTAAACATAAATTGACATTTTCTATACAAATTACTTTATTATTTAACTTTTTTACAAAACATACAGATAAATATTTTTAATTTATAAAATAATAAAGACAAAGTTGGCAAGAATAACATATATAATTATTCATCATTTTCGAAAATCCATTTGAAATTTTCGATCTTGAATGATGAATTGTCACTAATCTTTGGTGCCTTGTTCTTTCGTCAGGTGTTTTTTTTGGCTTCTTTAGTTGTTGATGCGACGAACCTTTCCACATTTGTGAGTGACCAGGATGTCAGGTATATCCAAAAGTCTTCTTCAATACATTAAGAAATCTTCATTTTTTATATTAAAAGTTAAGGAGGCTCAGTCAAAAGCTATTTGGAATAGTTGATAAGTCGACTAGCTCTAAATAACTTTTTGCATTAAAATTTAAGTACCTGGTTGGGCGAATGTATTGCCTAACGGATCCAATCTTTCTTTTTTCTCTGTCTTTAATGATTATATCGACTGCTGTCCTTTTTTTTTTTTTTTTTTTTTTTTTTCCATCAGCAAGGTTATTTTATTATAACGTGCATAAAATATAACATATATAATAGTTATAAAAGGAAAATTGTGTTCAATACAAACATAAATAAACATATAGTTTAAAATTATTTTCCTTTTAGAAACCTTAAAACACAAAACGTATGTATATCACCTAAATTCTTAACATAAATTCTTATGATATAGTATCTAACGAATATAAACGTAATATCAAATAATTTTTAACATAAAATTCTTGTGATAAATATTTTAAAAACATCAAAAAACAGAGAATAATATAAAGTATATGTATGTAAAATAGCTTTATAAATAAATAATATTTTTGTAACTGCCCAATGTGTACTTCAGTTATTTTTCCTTCGAAGAATGTCGTAATTAATAACTATACAAAGAGAAATATTCATTTCAATTTAAAATGCGCTTTATATTACACTACACCAGGGCTATTCAATTAGTTTTCCAAGTGGGCCACATTTGGAATCCAAGAACTTGAGCTGGGCCGCAAAATTTCCGCGGCAACTTTTTTTCAAATAAGTCTATTATTATGTTTTTTTTATTTAACATTAGTAGTATTACTATTAGTATTATTAGGCGATGGTTACTATGCCTATTATATTATTTTTATTAGGCCTATTTTATATGACCTTTTTAGCTTTCAAAATTGAATAGGCCTATAAAAATGCACACAAACAACTCTCTGCTCCATCTCCTTTATTTAAAACAAACAAAAAATAGAACATTTAACTCAACATTTCTCATTGTTCATGAGGCTGGCTGCTAAACAGAACAGGGCTATTTTAGCCCACTGCTGCCGGTGACTTTAGTGAGAGAAGTGGCATTTCTGTTTTGCACAAGATCTCTGATGTTTGGCTCATAAGATGTCAATGCAATCCTAAGGCACTGGTGAATTTTGTTGTCTGTTAGGGAACACCGATAACTTTCTTATTGCATTCACGTGAGAAAAGCTTGATTCGCAAGTGTATGTTGACCCAAACATGTTGGCCGTGTCCGGGCCGCATCTGGGCCGCGGGCCGCCAATTGAATAGCCCTGCATTACGCTATATGAACGAATTTCTGTACTACGGTCAACAACCATTTGCAAAGCACCATTTTTTATAAAACAAATCGATTTTTTTAATTTAATACAAAAGTATTTTTATACCCATATTATATGATGAATTTTTTTCTCATGCATGAAAACTCATTTGGAGGAGTTTTATAAGTAACCGGAAGTGTTGACCAGAGTAGCATACGGATTTTTGATGGATGAAAAAAATATTGCAGGCAATTCTTGTTCTTATAAAACCACAACTCATGATAGGATCGGATTTGGGATTGGAGCAAAAAAAATTCTAAGACACACTCTACAGTATACATATATACCTCTGATATACAAGAGCTGCGACTACCGAATGTAAATCGGTATTCGATACTACCGACGGTAGATTTTAAATATCGAACCGATTATACGATATTCGGTAGAAACTACCAAATACCGTACCGATTGACAATCGGTACGGTATATTTGAAAGTATGACTTTTGTAACATTCACATAGAGACATAAAGATATAGAGAGCTTATTCCCTTCAATAGCAGAGAAACATCGTTCAACTGTCGCTTTGCCCAAGCGCTCCCTTGTGTGAAGAACTTGAACTTATAGTATTATAGAGCAGAAACATAAATAGACATTCAATATAAGCTTATGCTATGCATTGAATACTAGAGTACCTGAAAGTGCACTCAATATCGGACAATAAGAGACAGTAAATGAAAAAATCTATAGCCTTCCATTTCCTACAAAATCCAAGTACAATATAATTCATATAAGATTAGTATGTATCAAATTCCAATAATCTCTAATATGGATAACAAATGATGTATTTAATTGTCCTTTGTTATAAACTGTCCGATATTAAATGCATATGAAGAAGTAAAAGTAGATACATAAATAAATTTCTCTCTCTTCTAATCTGCCGTACCGAATATCGATCGATACTGTAGATATATAAAATCTACATAATACCGCTATCGATCCGTAGAAGGTATATACCGAATAACGGACTGGCGGTAGATTTTTCTACCGAATCCCAGCTCTGATGTATATACATCCAGAGGATCTAAACACGACGCAGCCTGCATTTAATTTGTATCCTATGATGAAGCTTTAGAAATGGTCTTCATTCATTTGATCCTTCATTTCTATATGGGCTTGACAACTTTCAAAGTTTCAGCTTTCAAAGCACTCTATAGATGCATACTTCCATTGATAATGACGCGAACTAATATTATGACCTTTACTTTTTTGTTGCAAGAATCTGTAACCCGTAAATAAGCTAAGTAAGGAGTAAACATATTTGTAATAAATCGCATTTTTATAATACGTCATACGTTTCTTCGTTTTCTTCATTTTATACAACAAACATAATATTACATACTTTAATGATATGTGTGTATACATAGTTATAAATTTAATTTCCTGTTATCAATAAAAATTAATTAAAGTCTACAATAACAAATAATAATAAATATTGATGATAAATTTAATCAGGTAAAATATGAATGCTAAAAATGAATATTGTCTTCTTTACAAAAAAAAACACAAACAAGATGATGAAGGTGAAACATGAAAATGAAAAGTCATATCAATAATTATTAAAGCTGTAGTAGGCCTTATGCAACTTTTGGCTAATTGTAGAGGAAGCACGCCCAAAGATGTATGTTTATGGAAGGGTGAAGGACAACTTTAGCTGATCAAGAAGAAAGAGGGGTGGTGGTTTCATTTGGCTCCTCATCTCACACGGACAGAAGATGGAAAACAAAGGGGAAAACCAGGCTTGTGAACGGAACGCAAAATTGAACGGCGTTCAGCTGAACGCACGTTCAATGAACGGAACGCAACTTTTTTTGAACGCTGAACGTTGAACGCAAAAAAAAATTGTTTTGCGTTCAGCGTTCAATTTTTTCAAAACATTTCTTGGACTTTTTCGGAAAAACGTCATCACTTTTTCTGGAGATTCTTTTCTAAAAAAAACGTCATCCCTTTTTTTGAAAATATTTCTAAAAAAAAACGTCATCACTTTTTTGGAAATTTTTCTAAAAAAAAAAAACGTCGTCACTTTTTTTATATTTGAACGGTGAACGCAAAAACATGAACGGAACGCTAATTTATTTGGCTCGCTCAACGCACAAAAAGCTGAACGCTCACAAGGGGGAAACACTTGGTATCCTTGTTTAATAGTAGTCAGTATTCTACGGAACATTTATAGATAAACAAGAACATGTTAAGGGCATGTCCGAACCATAGATATATAAACATAGAGAGCTTATCCCCTTCAATAGCAGAGAAACATCATCGTTCAGCTGTCGCCATTGCCCAATATAAACAAAGTAATTTGTACTACGTCATCGTAAGCTGATCATAGAGATAGATTCTTTCTCTATGATCAGATTACGATGACGTAGGTCAAAATACTTTGTTTATATTGGACACAAAAATACAGATGAAGGGAAGTAGTTCTCTATATTTTTTTATCTCTATGGTCCGAATCAACAATCAGTCCTGGTGTTAAGGATTATATATCTAACAGCTCTGTGACATGTCCGAAATAATAGAAAGGAATCAGCAGAGCCTTGAACTCACAATGTTACTGAATCCCTATAAACATGTATTGATAACATTATGATAATTCTAGCAAGCTCACATCTAGACAAAACTTTTTAGTTGATAACTCTGTTTTCTTTTTTTTTTTTTGCTTGTATCATAGTCAGAGGGATGAATCATCATTTATCATGAGATATGCTGACGAAACAATATAACCACTTTTTATATTCTTGTGCTTAAGAGCTACCATAAAAGGCATCCCTACTGAGTAACCCATTCCTTTATCAAACATCCTTAGTCATGATATTATGCATACGCTAATTATGTTGTATAATTGGCATTAGATGTTAAGAATAGGTTTTTGTAGAAACCAGCAATCAACTTAAGGATAGACAAAGAGAAAACTACATCAGAAACGTAGGCAATAAAACGGGCGTGCTAAAAAAGCGCATTAATCTTCCAATCGTAATAATAATAATAATATATGGAATATATATTATAATATTCTTTTAGTGAGGGTTGGATAATTTATTGAATTAACACGCAGGGTTAAAGATGGAAGAATAGATTGACAATGTATACCAATCAAGAATTGTTCTGTGAATTATTTCCAGGGGATGTAGAGCCAAAAATGCATAGGACCTGTAGCCTTAATTTTAAGAAAATTAAATATATATATATATACTTTTTTGGGGGGGATGGGGCGCAGCTGTCGAGGGAAGGTTTCATTTTTTTTGGAAAATAAAAGGAACAGTTTTCCATTGTTGCAGGGTTTTAAAAAAATCTTTAAAGATATATAAGATGCTATGCGTTTGTTTATTAGTCCGGATAGGGCGTATTTCCCAATGGATTGCATATGGGGCAAATGGGCCTCTTTTTGTCTACGGAAAATGTTCGAATCACAGTTCTCTCCACGGGGGAGGAGGCCGAGAGGAGTTGGCTCCTGGAGCAGTGAGTGCAGGGCTGATGCTGTCGAAGTAAAGGGGTTCCTCCGGCCTCAGAGGAGGAGGAGTGCTCTAGGCGATTGTTCATCTCTGAGGCGTTGCTCCGGCCCTCATCGTCCTCCTTTTGCCGCTTTTTGAAGGCGAAGAAGGCCGTTAGGAAGAGGCCAATGGTCATGAGCTAACGAGTACGCCTATGATGATGAAGAGTAAGGGGAGCCGGGAGAACTCGTTTTTGACGGGGAGGTAATGGATGTATCCCTCTGTTTTACCGCCCAAATAAATGGGTGCACTCTCACCGCGCTCGTTGACTGACTTAATGGAGAGGATGTAGTTGGACTCGGGTGTGAGTCCACGGACCTCAATGTGATCGCTGGAGGCGGACTTGTTGCTCGATATGAGGATCTGAGTGTTGTTCATGGCCGTCTCGAAGACGTCGATCACAAATATTTGTGAGAGGCCTCCATTAAAGCCTGGGAGACAGTGAACCACTATTGTGGAGGCCGTGTGGTTACGGATCTGAAATGAGGATGAGAAAAACCGACAATTATTATAATATATATGTATATTGTTATTTCTCTTGTTTATATGTCTATTATACAACACCATGATTTTACTTGTTATCCTGATCAGCATATTGTGAACGTCATATATGTTTACACTGCTATACACATGTTTTAATCCTTATCTAATTAGCTGGCTTTGTAGGTATTTGTCAATTTGTATTAAGTATTGTAAAAAGTTCAACTCATAGAAAAAATCGATTTCATGAATATTATAAGCAATATAAGTCTGATTAAAGTTTCTAAAAGCCAACAGCCACACTGGTATGATGAGGCATGCAAGTAGGACCTTGCCATTGACTAATTTACTTAATTAATCGAACTAATTTTCAGCTTGGCAAATAAAATCACTTATTTCATCTCAATAAGAATGGTGCAATGATGTTGATGGAATTTCGATTAAAATAATTTATGTTTACTTTATTTAACTACAGTTGTTAATATTAATGTTCAATTAAAAATATATTTCTAGGCTATTTATTAATGTTTTTTTTGTATTTGAACTGCATATAAAGAGTAAAATTAAATAATAATATATTTATTAGAAATGATATAATTTATTGTAGTATAAACTTAAAATAATTAAGTAGGGTTCAACTCTGAATGTTCGCCTTCTCCAAAAGATTTAAATGGTTCAGAATTGATCAACCTCTTTGAAAAGATCCGTTGTTCCATTCAATCATTTAAATGTTGATGTACTTATTCATAGTCTCACGGTTGCAACTCAATCGAACCAGTTAGACAAAAAATTATAATGGTCATATTTATAAAGTTACTGAGGTGACGATTAAACAAAACTTAAAAAAATTAAGATATTGTATTTCACAAATAAACGTTTAAGTCTTTTTTGCCTTTATGTTTCGATAGAATTGCATCGAACAGGATATAAATAAGCATTATAGCATTAAAATTAGTCTATCGAACCTAGGATCTTATCAATGAGGTAGTCCTCGGGAGTATTCTAACCTGCGCCCCCAACATTGAGAGTTGAACACGCCTTAACACACACGGCTATCGCATCCCAGCCTTTTTAAAGCCTTTTTTTTTTGCTGTTGCATGATTCATTCTGAGCTCATATATCCTTCATGGCTACTGAAAATGCATTTATTGCAAAATGCAATAAAATAATAATAGAAAATACAATATACAATTTTAATAATCAAATTATGCTAGAGTTTTTGCCACCCTCTGAGTACTTGACAACAAGCGAGTCTCTCTCAGTGGCTGTGAATGGCCTTTGAAAATATTATACACAAAATAATACTAATTTAAAATCCTTTAAAAATGGATCTATCAGGGCACAAAGAACACTAACATAGCATTTATAGACATGAGTGACGATTAAATAATGAAAATTTAGATTATATATTTATAAAGTAACATTTGGGCCAACCAAAATAATGTTTTGCTAATGCAAAAGAATATTTATTTAATTGTTTTATATAATATGCAAATTTTGTGCAGGTAATTGCGATTATTATTTTAATTATGTTATGAATATTAATGGCAGAGAGGTTCCTCTTTCATGAACAATCGAGTCATAATTGAATATACATCATAAAGGTACTGTAATTCATGGTTTTTTAATAGGATTGACCTAATTCTTAATATTGATCACGGTTTTTTGTGAAGGACTATTTTGAGTACTTTTATTATATATTTCAAAAACATGATTTGAATATAATTCGATACCTTTTTAGAGTATATTTTAAACCGTGAATAAATGACTCTCCCTAAGCGTCCAGGGTTTCAAATTAATTTTGCAAAGACATAATAAAAAATCAATGGAAGTCGAATTTTGTTCAGTAATTGACCAATTATCAAGAGTTTAACTTTCTAATTTTGTTTTCAATTCAGTTATGTGGTCCTTGACTAATCACACCTTAGCTTTTTCTATTTGACTGTTGATATATTTCGTGCATTATTTGACCCTTAAGAAATAATTTATTTTGTATTCATGTAAAAATACCGAAATGTTTTTGTAGGTTTTTTGAGGGCGAATTCCAGATAACGCATTGAAACCGAGTCTTTTTAATCAAAAGTTTATCTATTAACTAAATACGCAGAAAAAGAAGTAAAAAAGGCTAAATAAACAAAAAAAATAGAAAATATTCATTTTGGACGAAAATTAACGACATTTTTTTTGCTTTGAAAAAAAAGTATGAATGTCATTCTTGATAAAAGTGACAGCGTTTAAAAAATATAGTCCACAAAAAGTCGTTCTTGTAGATATTTATATCTTGGTAAAGAAGTTGCAACCTCTTCAATATTTATAAAAATATGCTATAAATATTTAAAAAGTCCATATATTGCGTTAATTGTGTTAAAAATTCGTTTATAACCCGGACAGTTTATTTACAAAATTCCTACAGCACTGTTAATCCCTCTGCCGACAAAAGCAACACTCACTAATGAGAGATTTACTCGTCAATGACTGGTGATATATTAAAAGTGTTTATAAGTTGATGCATTTTTTTCGGTCAAAAACATTTTATTTGGTAATCTGCGAAATTATGTAGTGTATAAATAAAATACACCCAATTAATATACAGATATATATATATATATATATATATATATATATATATATATATATACAGAGTAAAACTATTCAGGGCAGTTGTGAAAGTACGTATATTAATTCACATTTACTACACTGAAAAATAACCTTAATTAAAAGGACGCATCATTTTATTTAAAAACTCGTGATGGTAAAAAAATAAATCCTTTTGATAGTTTCCATGTAGAGGTTCGATCTTGCTTTGATGGCACATACTTAATATTATCACTAGTCACTTTCCACGTTGGCGCTCTTAAATCCGAGATTGTTATTATTTGCATTGAAATACACAATAATACCAAAATGCTCAATATCAACACATTTTTACAATTCTGAATTAAGTGGCCATAAGATTTGATCATATCAACAACATCATTTATTTATAAAGTTTTTGAAATGAAAACACAACTAATTATATTAGTAGTATGTATGTACTCTCAGATGAAAAATAACTCTTATAGCATATCATTATGATTATCATATAAGCCTCATGTAAATGACATATTTTACTCAACCCTCAGGTTAGACAATAACAACGGCCAATAAAAAAATAACACTCCTTTAATGCCCTTTAGTACATTTCTTTAGACTTTAAATCATTCGCTTCAACAGTTTATGTGAGTTGATTTATTTAAAATTTACCCAAACATACATGGATTTTGGAAATATTTTTCCTCATAAAAACAACACTTTTCACTCAAGCATTTCAAATATCTCTTATACAGTCGTCCCTCGCAAAGTCGCGACGGCCCGGATCCACTACACGACCACCGCGATATATATATGAGGGTTGCGATGTTGATATACATATTTAAGTTTTTTGTGTGAAAATTCTGCCAGTGAGTTCATATGAGGACGTTTTGCTGTGAAAAAACGGGAGCCAAGCCGTCGTCACGTAGTGAAAGAACTGCGAGATGTCGAGGGGCGAAGTAGCGAGGGCCGACTGTATATTCATTTTGCATTAAATGCTATATTTATCTACAAATGTTACACCCTTCTTTAACAATTATATAAAATAATTATTATCTCTTATTTACATCAACAAATTAAAATATAAGTTCGTCATGAACTTCAGAGGGATAAGAAGAAGAGAAATATATAGGTATTCTAATATATTATTTTAAACATTATTATTCCTTTAAGATTGAGAATAATACTTCAGGGGTGTCCACTTCATTTACTCATAAAAGAATGAACCCCCCACGCATCAGTAAAGAAGAAAAAACAATGAGCATATATTATGAGCATAAGTATTTGTGAAGAGTCGTTTAAAATAACAATTCGTTAAGGCCCTCTGTCAAAGGAGAAAAAAGGCATCAAGATAACAAATTATCATTATAATGATGATTCTTTTATTACTACATACATATTATCATTAAATCTTGGATTTTTTATACGTCTCTGTGTGGACCAAGCCATAAATTGAAATATGAAAAATGAACATATGCCCGTAAATGGAACAATAACCATGAATAAAAATGAAACAAATGGAGAGGGTTATTATCTATACTAATAATACAATAAGAATTCCATAACTTTCGATCTTTCGTCTCTTCGTTCGACTCCCTCAAACGAAATTTTGGGTGAATAATCTTAAGGGCTCAGAGAGTAGTTTTTTATGTGGCGGCTTTCGTGATCCCACACCATGGCAAACTAAACATTTAGAGCTCTATTGTAGGCAAGGATCAAATATATATTTTAGAGAAAACGAAGCAACCATTCAATACTATTTGTTAACTAAGAACAAGACTTGCAGCAGATTCTCTTCTTCTCTCTGCTCATCTATGTCCCTCTCGCCGTCTCTCTGCTCCTATCTCTCTCCCTCTCTCCTTTTCTTAACTAAATACGTCACCAGATGGGGCGACAGACGTTTCTTTCTCTTTTCTCAATGAAACTATGAATATGTATATAGATAATTCTCTTTTAATGATATACGCTTTAGTTTACATCAATTAAACGGAGGTGTTACTCATTTATTCCTTCGTCCTTGATGGAAGTGTTCAGCCTTAAATGACAATTACCAAGCTCTCAGTGGTATCATCGAAGAACGATCTAATATAATTGTCATTGAAGATGACTTTCTTTCAGTTTCTCCAATTGCCAAATGCAATGCCGTCATCACTAAGACCCAGTTGGTAGTATACAAGATGCATATCATTAAAGACGCAGACTTGTTAGAAATTATACTGATTGCTATTTTATACTCAAATAACTTGTACATACTATATATAAAATTCCTTAATTGTAATTACAGTTTTCTGTCTTGTTTTGCATTATTTTTAAATTAAATTTTTAAATGATTTCGGTAACTATTGTATTATGAACATTTTTTAAAGGTTTTCTTTTGTATAAGATGAATTTATATATGCTAACAATATTTGCCCAATGGGCTTGAAAAGAAAAAAACTTAAAAAAACTAATAGAAATGTATTTCATGTATAAGTTACGATCAGTTTTCTTTTTGATTATTGCTGTTGTTTTTTAAATCTTTATAATATTCCATAAATGAAGTTTAACTTTTATATTTTATATATAATTGTTAAACCTAATATAGATTTTGTTGTAGATCTTATATATATATATATATATATATATATTTATATATATAATTTTTTGTTGATGCATTTGATACTCAAAATAAATGACGTGACTAAGAAATAAGTTTCTGGTGGCATTTTTTATTTATGTACGATCTTATATCCTTATTAGAATAAAATATATATCTAAGAGTATGATCTGAAAATGTCCATAAACTAAAAATAAATGCATCCTTTCATGTAAGAGATTTCTAGTCCATACCTTTAAAGGCAATACTAACTTTTAATCACTTCCTATTAGTTGTATCAAAAGCAGGTTTCTGTTAGTATGGCAAAAATTATTTTGTTATTACTTTTTGAGTAATCTCAACGAGTAAGTTTATTCCAATATTTTTATGTTATATAAGTACCTGTTTCTAGTCAAAATATATATTTCATACTTAACATGATCTTTTGGATGTCTGGATTTATTGATTCTTGGACTATATTAATGGTGATGAATTTTTTTTTGGGGCGAAGTATTATATGAAAGCAATGAATATTGGGGTATTCAGCGTTATTATATCTTGCTTTGGCACACCATGGACGTATTATGATTCTAGTAGTATTCTCATAAGATCCTTCATAACATAATTGGTTCGAAAGACAAAAAAATTCAAACAATAATTCCAGTTCCTTAACAGAGTAGAAATTAACTTTATTTTATTTAACATGTTCTTTTATAAGTGATGTCGAAATCATGGGATTTGGAAATTTGCATCTTAATAGCATACCTTACTGCATCAACTCAAAGAGGAAAAAATAAGTTTTTGCTTTATATTAACAGATATCCAAATCGAACGTATCAAAAGTATGCTTGTAAGAAATGACAACATATACTTTTCACAATATAAAAAACAAAAGTTCTTTCCGTTTTCCTGAAAGGAATATTTCAGTTTCTTTTTTTTGATAACTATTGTGCAACTATAAACTTTTCATTTGATTTTGGAGCAGGAATCGGTTGTATGGTGCATTTTTTCATAGCACAAAGTGAAATTAAGAAGTCATCATAAAATAATAACGACTTTCATTGTTAACTTACTCATAAGTAAATAAGTTGTTTAAATTTCAAGCGATATTTATAATTAATTAACTAATGACCATGGATATAATAAACTGTATATTGATATGATACAAATTGATACCTATGTATAGGTTAATGGGGTTCTAAAGTAGTGGCAAAGATAAAATGGTCGACTAAATGGACTCCATTGGAAATTGAGAAAACGAAGGAGATAAAACGACTATGTCATTATAGATAATGAGTAAGGTTAAGCTATAATTCTTTAAAAAATTATAATGATTTTTTATGCCCTCGAAGACTCATAATAGTTTTTTAATAATGAATTTTTCTTTTAACTCAAAATATTCATATACAGGGTGATTCACTTAAATTGAGACTCACATATTACAAACTACAATCTTTGTATTAAATTTTACACAAATATTTTTAAAACAAAAATCATAGCACAATGTGTAATTTACAAAATGTATTTCAATAAATTTCCATACATCCTACTTTGGACTTCACTACAGCTTTGAACCTCCTCACGGTGGAGGCAACACAGGCAGGAATCTCTTCCTCAGACAAAGATTTTCACGGTCACGCCACCCACAACAGTCAGAATGACCGGGTTTTATCTAGAAAAAAAGGAACACATCCCCATGCAGCTGAGGACTCTCTTCAGAAGGCAAAAGCCATCCTCAGTCATGGTCTGGGCGGGAGTGACGTCGGACAGGAAGAAGGCCCCAATTATCTTTGTCGAGGAGGGCGTGAAGATCGACCAGGCGGTATACCTGCATCTTCTTTCAGAGGAGGTTGTCCCATGGTACAAAGAGAGCATCCTACGGCTCTTTTACTGTTCCAACAAAATGGAGCTCCATCCCATACCAGCAAATTAGTTCAAAGCTTCTGCACTGATATGTTTGCAGACTTTTGGTCCAAAGACTTGTGGCCTCCCTCCTCCCCAGATCTGAACCCAATGGACTTTGGAATATAGTCCATTCTGGAGACTAGGGTGTGTAGCAAGTCCTGGCCATCGGTGGAGATTCTAAAGAAGAAGCTGATTCAGGCCTGGGCCTCTTTGTCTGAGGAAGATATTCCTGCCTGTGTTGCCTCCACCGTGAGGAGGTTCAAAGCTGTAGTGACGACCAAAGAATGATATGTGAAAATTTAATGAAAACATTTTTTAATTACACATTGTGCTATCATTTTTGTTTAAAAATTATTTGTGTAAAATTTAATATAAAGATTGTAGTTTGTAATATGTGAGTCTCAATTAAGTGAATCACCCTGTATACTTTTAATTCAATTAATTACTATGAAATTGACTCATTTCAGGTGGTAGTTAGTTATAATATTACGATTATATCAAATTTCTTCTTTCCACATATTTTTCTGTACTAAATTCATTTTCCCTTTTTGTACCATTTTTTCCTATTTTATATTTTCATAATATCTGAAAAAATAGTTATTATTGAATTATAGAATGAAAAATAGTTTCTTACTTTACAGTTGGTAGGGGGATGTGGAGCTTCTAGGGGTACCACATGGAAAATACAGGGCGCCCCCTGTTCCCCGATGTCATTGCTCGCCCAGCAAAGAACCTGTCCATGGCTCTCCGCCCCCGTAGTGGACTTATAATTACTAAAAGTCATAGAGTTTTCCGCACTGGGAATCTCAAATATGGCCTCCGAGTCCGAGGAATTAACAAGCCATCGGTAACTTCTCACTTCCGGCTTGGCATCCACGCCGCAGCCAAGGGAAATCGTCGTGACCTCCTCATTCGAAACAAAGTCCAGGGACTTGGTAATCCGGGCGTCACGACAAACGGGTTTGTAGTATACGGATATCTTGATTATCTGGAGAAGCCGTCACCTTCTACATTTGTTGCGGAGCAGAGGTAGTCCCCGCTGCGTTCCTTAGTGACGTTTCGGAGAAGAAGCGTTCCTTCTTCTGGGATAACGATGCGGTCCCCAGTGGGCTGTATTTCTTTTCCATTGTGATACCAAAGGACCCGCCAAACAGCAGGGCGCGCCTTGATGTGACACTCCAGCACTAAGTCCTCTCCCTGGAGTATATATTCTTGGGCATTCATCATTTCTAGTGTCACGATGGGGAGGAAATGAACGCTTAGCTCCCTTGTGGCGTTGGCTCGACCCAGGGTGTTCTCTGCAAGGCAGATGAGCTTCTTTCCATGGTCCTTCATCTTAGGTGAGAAGTAGAGGGAGCTCGTGGTAAGGTTTCGCCCATGGGTGACTTTGACGTCAACTTGGGAAACCTGTATAACGACTTCGTCCAGTACCATGTGATGTTGGCAGGGGCATGGCCCCCGTTGCCTGACAGAGGACCTCATAGGAGGCGTCTGCTGTTACAGGGTTGGGGAGCTTGGAGATGTGGATGTCAAGAATGGGCATTTCCATAAGGATTTTCACGCGCGAACTGAAAAAATATAGAGGCAAAAAAAGGTTACGTCTTACATAAATATGAGATTATACATTTTATTAATTTTTCGAAAGTAAAGGAACGACACATAACTGTTTTTTTCATAGTTTTTGAATGAGTATTACATATAACACAACACAAAATAATGGACCTCTTCGTTAAGAAATAAATTCACATGGATCTAGAGGGCTCCCGTCATTTATTAGATATGTTTGCCGAAGACATTACCATCATCACTCTCAAAGCTAATTCAGAGGCTCAATTGGTTAAGAGAATAGAAATAATTTTGGTCTACTTCGCCAATTATGAAAAAGTGTCAGGCCTCTCAGTGAATAAATCGAAGACTTCTATTCTTCTATTTGATGTTTGACTACCTGTTAGTGGACTTCGGGTTCGTTCTTGGGAAGTTAAATCAAATAGGAGACATTTGAGTTTACAAAAAAGAATACATCTCTAAAATTATAAAATAATTCCTTTAGTTTTATACAGAGCATCAGTCTCGCCACTCTTTGCAGAGAGGCCAATTTTAAATCAAAATAAATAAACATGCACAACACTCTTTCATGAAAGTGTCATCATTACCAGCGTATAAAAACAAGGATCGTCACTTTGGGGGGGGGGGGGGGGGGGCTCTTATTTCAGGATTTACATCAAGGTCGTGAAGGATATTGCCGGGAGACCTTTTTTGGAGTGGAGAAGAAAGGTGACGAGTAATCAAGTTTATTCTTGGTTAATGCTGGAGACAGAATGAACCAAAAAATAACAACGACCTTATCCCCGGTGTGTTTGGGGGGGGGGGGGGGGTAGTGTTCAAAGGTTAATTTGGAGAAATACGAAAAGATTCCACCATCAGTTTAATTAGATCTAATTCTATAAAAAATTATTTTTTTCAAAACCTGAACCCCCCCTGAAAACAAGAAGAAATAGCCATAAAGGAAGGCTTTTTTGATGACGGGAAGTTCAGATCTTCTCTCTCCAGATCGGCCATTAAAACTTTTTGCCTAAGGCCTGGCACGCAAAGTCGGTAAAAAATCATTTACATTTTGATTGTACAGAGAATCAGGACACTTGTCTTAAGTTTATGGCCCTTTTGAGCCTACCGGAAGATTGGAAACGGAGGATCCAAGATTCTATATCTAAAATATCGGATAAGAGGAAATTCACGGCCCAGAACCAAATATCTGCCGATCCCCTTCAATTTTATCGCCCATGCAAAGACCTTGGAGTTCTAATCAACTCAATGCTTCATGCCTTTGTGACTACCGTATGAGTAATATTTAAAAAAGTTTATTATTTTCTACGTAAAATGCATGGAAGACGTCAATGCATCCAAATATTGCAAAGCTCCAGTACTCTTGTGTATTGAAAAACCGGATCTCTCCGCAAGAGCAAAAGTGATAAATTGTGCTCTCCTCGGGGCGAAAGGTTACATTGCCCGCAGATTGACACCAGATAGTCCAATTAATCCATCTGAATTAGGGCCAATTATGATATCTGCCGCAGGTCCCTACGCAGCTTTAGACCGAAAAATTATCTCTGCTTATGACATTTCATGGATGTTGGCAGCAGCAATTGTGATTAAGTACTATCCCGAAATATCACATTATTCTCAAGTATCTATGTACAGAAGACTTATAAAATATTTAAAGAAATGCCTTAAATGGTTCTTTATTTTATGCACACATGTGATTATTTACATATTTTTGATATATGTATGTTCAGCATCGATGCCAATTTTAAGCTAAAATGCTAATTCATTTGGTTTTTACTATGAATTGCCATCGATTTTAAAATATATTTTATCTATGTATATTTTCATTACTTTAAATTTAAAAAAATCACAATATATTAGGATTTTCTCTCAAATCTATTACCAGAAATCATATATTTTTTTACATACTATATAAATATAGGTATGGTAACCAATAAGGTAAGATATACAATATTTATTCTTGTCTTTATCTGACCGCCAGCATCCAGTCATGTAATCAAATACCAATAACTAAAGCGAAAGAATTGAAGTAACATAATAAAAAGCAAAGTGTTTTATAATGAAAAAATAATACTAGAATAAGGAAGATCGACTCTCAATCCCCACTCGCAGTTCAATTGAACCAAAGAGGTAACCAAAAAATAACTAATGCATAATAAAAAAGTACTTATTTGAAAGAATATATTTTATTCGATTAGAAGTTTTATTAATAATAAGGATCATTAAATGCAAGTTTGTTACATAAAATATATGATTCACAGATAACTTCTTAGAAAATTGTTTTGCACATATATGTACTTGTCTTATATATGGACCAAATGATAACTGTTATTAATATCTGGAGAGGTGACCCAAGACAGGAGGAACACTTACTTGCCAACATTCTCAACTCAGCAGCTCATATTCTTTAGTGCGTTGTTGAAAATAAAGTGCTGAAACAACGGTATTGGTAAAAATGCATGAGAAAAGGGAATATAAAATCAACCATCAAAAATGCTGTCACTGCGATTTTCTTCTCCTTCGCTTGCTTGATAGTAATAATAATATGTGCATACATTAAGATTGTAGAACAGTAGATAGGACAGAGAAGCAAAACCCATATATATCTATGTATAAATAAATATATATAGGCAGATAATTAACAAATATTATTCACTATAATATGATGATTTATATATGATATTTTTGTTTTATGAAAACATTTGAATAATGACACTCCAATTTATAAACAATGCAAATAGTTAAAAAACTATTATTAAAATATATGTAAAAATTATAAATATAGATTCAAAATAAACATTTTATCACTGAAATATTAGTAAATTGGTTTACAAATGGGTCATATATACAATAACTTTAATACTTGTAAAATCATTTGGGGGGGGGGGGGGCAACTTTAGCATATCAAAATATGTATAACTATACTTTTGCTGTTATAAAATTATTTTTTTTTGATTGGGACCCATATGAAATAAAAAAAATTCTCTTGGTTTCAATACTAAATTAAAATCCTAATAAAAAATAGTCACCGAATGGCCTTAAATCCGGACTACATACTAACCCTCGATCAATAAGTGCCTCGATCATTATTTTTGTCTAAAACACTTATTTTCTATAGGAAGGGATTTTTACGCACTTAAGGAGGTGCGATAGCCGTGCGTGTTACGCCGTGTTTAACTCTCAATGTGGGGGGTGCAGGTTCGAATCCCGAGAGATGATGATCATTTTTGGTCTACCTCATTGATAAGATCCTAGGTTCGAGTGACTAGTTATAATGCTATAATGCTTATTTATATCCAGTCGGATGCAATTCTGTCGAACCATATAGGCAAAAAAAAATCTTACGATTATTACATTGAACATAAAACAGTCCATTTCCGCTTTGAAATCCTCTTGAAACATTTCTTCCAAAGTTCTATTAGATTTGTAAAGTTAAAGGCACAATATTTTGATGAATGAATATTTATATATCAGGCTAAATAAAGGTCATGTAGTTTTGATATACTTATATTATGATCTGGAGGACCATTTTTTTCAAAAGACGTAGAACTTTCATTGAATGATTTTTAAAGAAATAGCCATAATTCAGTTTGTTTCCCTTTAGTTATAACATTAAATAATGTAATCTTTTTACGATGAACATATATGCAAAAAATTGAAGGGATGCAATGAATTGTTTTAAAATTGTAAATTGAAATAATTCAATTAAAATACTTTATTAAGAGATATAAAGTAAAATATGTCATCTTACTAACAATGAAAAAAATAAAAATAATCATTGGTCATTCTTGCCATCTGGTGATGAAAGTCTGTGTATAATATAGATCCTGTTTTTTAATATGGCGTAAATCTATCTATCTATCTATCTATTATTATATATAAATGATACGAAACACTCATAAATAAATGTTCCTGCGTCTCTCATGAGAATTGCATCCTTCCATACAAAATCTGTTTAATAGTTCCCTCAAGGGAAGGGATTTAGAAGAGACACTCCGAGGCTTCTTTATGAGTCCATTAATTCAAACACAATAAGATTATTCAGAGGGGAAGAATGACAATGCATTGACATCTTATTATTTGTATATTGACTTACTATGAGGTAAATACAAGGGGAAGAAAAAAATGTACACAGGAAACCAACTCGGAAAAACGGGTTTATTCTTCCTAAAAGATCTCAGAGTAAACACTGATCAATGTTGAAGGATGTTTAGGATTTTTTTTGCAAGCATACAAAGTATAACAAATGTTTGCTAGTAACTTCCAACTCTTTCTTTGCCAGGTGGTGTAGCCATCTTAGTAATATAAGACCAATTTAATTAGACTGATTTTTATACTCTATAGGATATCCAATTAAGGTCAGGGGTCAATTACCAAAGTCTAAATATATATTCTCTCCCATAAACAACTTGCTCTGGCTGAAAAAGTAATAATAAAAAGTAAAAATACATTTTTTCTGATTCATTATTAGCCATTTCTTTCCCAAGAAAAAATACACATAAAATTGTATACACACAAATAATTGACTTACTGCAGGAGGACCTTCGTATTTATATTGCGACAGGATCAAGGAACACATAAATCGTATGGGAGGAGGAAAATAATTTATATTTTCATTATAAAATAATAATAATAATAATATGAAAAAACCACATAGTGTATTATTCATAACGCGTTGTCTTGATTGGAAACAATCATTTTATTTTTTATATTCTTGCTTCAAATATGTTTTATATATGTTTTTCTTTGAGTGCATGTGGGGGGAAAATTGAAAAAGGGAAGCCCTGGATGAGTGAGTGACGTTCATATACATGTATTGAAAAACATATGAGTAGAAAAATTAGTCTTAATCCGGACATACGGATAGGGTAAACTTTAAATTCTACTAGCGGATTTTAAACGGCGCTGCCCGGGATTTTCCAACTTGTAAATAGTCCTTATGATATTCAAAAATCAAATGAACAATTCCATTGATGTCATCATAAGTTATTTTTCTATGAATAATAGTTCCTCAAAAAGTCGTCATTGCGTATTCAAATCCATTTTTTCCATTTTCTATTTCTTAAGGCTGGTTTTGAAACATCATAAAAAGAAGTTATTTTAAGTTATTAAGTTATTTCATAGAGAACATAGAGTGGCGAAGATATGTATGGTAGCGCTGAATATCAGAGCATTGTTTGGTCTTTTTGGTTTGTGTGTGTGTGGGGGGGGGGGGGGGGGGGGGGAGGGCAGCTAAAGAAAAGACTTAAGAGAAAGTGCAACTTTACATCTTTATCATATTTAAGTTGAGAGTGATGGGACATCTTTAGGCATTATTAAAGTTTGATTAGCGCGAGGTTGCATTATAAAAAGCTGTCATTTTCTACAAACTTAAATTAAAGTGAAAAGACACGGACAGATATAACTTATTTCTAATTAATCATATGGAAAACGAATTTTCGGATTAACAGCCCAAAAAACACGTCCTACCACCTCAAAATCACCCAAAGAAAATTTGGTCAAAACTGGCAATTTCAAAAATTCGCACAAAAAGAATTTGGCGAATAAAATAAGCATGGTGAAGACCAATTTTCCGGGAGTTACAACCCCACGAAAACACTTCTGAGCTCTCAAAACTATTCAATGAAAAATTCGTCAAGATCTAATGAATCCTTCGGGAGATGTAGAGAAAATAACGAACGAACATATTATTTTTATTAGTATAAGATAATAATATGTTGATATTATTATTATAAATAATAAAAACACATCAAAAACACATTTTTAATGCAAATGACCGATATTTGTTCACTATTATTTTATATATTTAAAAATCACCTACCCATAAAATAACTGGATACTCAACAAATATTAGAAAATAATCCAATTAAAGATTATCTCTTTTGATGACGTAAAGCTACTTAAAATGGATGCCCCACTTGATGATGAATGTATTTAGTCGCGGAAAAATGAAAATCCTTTAATAAATGTCCATTGATGTCATCATCATCCTATGTCCCATTAAAAAGTCGTCTCTTCTAATGACGTCATTGGGTATTGCTTTTCCTATTTCTCTCCTTTTCTATTCCTGTAGACTTTGACTGCTTTAAAGTATAACAATAAACCTTTCTTACTCTTTGTTATTTCTCTAAGAATATTTATTTCGTCATGAAATCGAGTTATAGCTATATATTCTTTATGATTAAAAGAATTGTAAAAGCATATTTAAGGTTATTCTTTATTTCATTCCTTTTATTATATGTATACAAATGTATACATATATTATATATAAATATATATATACATTCTTCCCTTCACAAACTACTATTTAATTAATAGGAATAGAGAAAACGCCTAACAGGTGTTTTTAATTGTTGCTATTATTATAGCCATCTTATAAGTACTAAGTCACCATAAATACCTTCCTAACTCCCATTTCTAGACAGGGTTTTTGTACAATGGGGGATTCCTCCCGCGTTGATGTCTTTCTTAGGCATAAACCCCTTTTAAAGGTGAAGCCCAAGATATTTTCTCCCATTTGTTTCATGGATTAACAGAGTCCATGTGGAAATTAATAAGTATTATAGCATTAAAGGTAATCCATGCATTCATGGATATTTTAAATGGGTCCAAGAAAATCTTCCCCTTTCTGAAGTTGAACCATTAATATTTGTTTCTAGTTTGTACATGAAGAGAATATTTGAGATTCGAGACGACTCTGAATATTGCATTATGGATTAATATCAATGGACGACTCTGGAATAGTCATAAGTAAACACTTATGCTTCAGAGGCGGGATCACATCCACATCGGGGACCTCCTTGAGAGAGCAGGCCTCCCTCCCTCAACGAGGTGGCCGCCAAGGCGGTGGCCATGGAGACTTGGAAATGTTTTTACTCCAGCGACGGGGGCGGCGGTGCCAGGAGCCCGATTGGTGATTTCGTCTTCCCCATCCCGAGGAGGCCATGAGGTCCACAACTTCAGTGGCGTACCCCTTGGGAGGGAGACAGCTACTTTTGTATGTCACACAATATCTGTGTGGAACTTATCTAAGGCCTTGAGGTCGGCCACTACCCTTCACACAGCCAGGACCGCAGCTAGGGCCATTGGACGCAGCGTCCCCATATAATCCATTCTGCATGGGCATTTTGTTTTATATTTATTTTATATTTGTAAATAATTTATAATTTTATTGTTTCTTTATTTATTTATATATTTTAGACTAGTTACAAATGTAACTAATATGCCCAATGGCAAGAAATATACTTGATTACACACACTGTTTATCTGAGTTCATTTCAAGTATTTTTTCATAAAAAGTATGATAATTCCTAATTGTTTTCATGGTTGTAACTGAATATATTTAATTTTTTATAAGACTAGGTGTATATTTTAAACTATAATACGTATGGATATATTTTGTATATATATTTTTTTGATCGTATCAGTAAAGTCTCCATTAAAAATATCATAAGATGTTTTATTAAAAAAATGTCTTATGTTTTTATGTTTTTTAAATGTGTGTGTTGATAAATCTAAAAATACTTTGATATAATTTTATTATTATCAACGCTTCCAAGAGCCTGGCTCTATTCTACGGAATGTACAGTCTTGCAATTAACGAACCTTGGACTTTATAGCCTACACTCTGAGGCATTTGACGGGTCAAGATAAGCTAGAGACTTACGGTGTAATGCATGGCACAGACATGTATTTTTACACACCAACTCTAAAATGCTCAAGATTCACGAATTATCACTATTGGTCCTTCGTTGAGACTCCTACTTAGGACTAGGCCACCACTTTCTTTCTTTCTTCGCCTTATATATATTTCATTCAAGCCAAACAATAATATTATTACCTTGGCGATCCTGTGACATTGTTATTTCGCGCCACACATGCAAATTCGTTCCCGTGGTGTGATCTGTCCAAGGAAGCAATGACAAGTGTGTTTTGTTGAACTTCATCAAAGGTATTCGGATCCGGTTCATCGTCCCAGAGCTCCCCGTTCCTCCACCAGGAGACTTCTGGTCGAGGGTTCCCCCGATCCACCGTGCAGAGAAGAATAAGTGCCTCTCCCAGGGCAAAGGGTCCGATCTCTCCCATGAGAGCCGTTCCATTCTGATTTACAATGGAGGGGATATCCGGCTCCTCGATAATGCGGAGTCGTAGCGTCTGAGAGCGCGTTCGTGAGCGACGAAAGTCCACGCGGCATTTATAATAGCCTCCGTCGTCAAAGCGAACGTTCGTCACGATGAGCTCGGAGAGAAGGCCGGGCTGACCGGAGTTGTCGCGAAAAAAGGCCCGAGGACCGAAGTTTTGATCTTCGGACCAATGCTTTGTGGTAGAGAAGCGATTGTCGAAGCTGTATATGGGCTGGGCGTCAAAGTTGCGGTACCAGAGAACGAGCAAGGCGCCATCGTCGTCTGGTGCGGAGATGTTGCAGGGAAGATGTGCAGAGGCACCAACCACGGTGTAGATCTCCGTTTCTTGGGCCGCTGAAAAATATACGAAAGAAATTATATTATTACGAAATTAATGTATTCAACACTTTATAATAATTGACTTATGTTTTTGCAAATACAATACATAATTAGACATTACAATATATAATTAGTAACTGGTAAAAGAACAAAACAAAAATGATTGTATCCAAAAAATCATATGAGTCAGTTAAAGCGACAAATTATAGAAATGTGAAAACAACATAAATGCATAAAATCTATTTAAATACTAGGATATTTTACATTCAACATGCAACAGTATTGAAATCATCTAAAATGTTTTATGATCTATAGATAGTTTTGAAATAAAGGTGTAGAAGTTGAATATTTGAGTTGATTTCAAGCCGCTGTAAATTATAAAACGATGAGTGAGGTTTCACTATTCTTGACAACATGAAATAAAAATGCATTGGATATTATACATATATCTAACAATCTACTTACAAATTTTGAGTAATATTTATATTTATATAATATTAAAATCTATAACAATATTATAAGTATAATGGGCGTATGAATGTTTTTTCCGAATTTAGAAGAAAACAAAGACTTTTTAATCAAATTATTTCCCTAACTAATAAGTTCATTTGTTATAATGATATATCATTATTTTTTCATTCATTTCTTTATTTCATATATATATTTATAATATTATCCAATAATTACGCCGAGGTATCAATTATTTCATATCCATTCCATTGTAAGAATGGACAACTTCTCTGCAAACAAACTTCTACAACTAGAAAACCTGTCTTATATTATTGACATTTTGGTTCAATTCACATTCTCGAAAACCTTTAGTATCATCAAATAAAACACGTCAATGAATATTTCATCCATATACACACTCAGACAGTCATATGATAAAGCCCCTTTTCATAAATACAAAATGGCGTCAACAAGTAGTGAGAGGTTTTTTTTTCTCCCTTTTTTTCGTGAGATTCAATGTTTTATTTTCATAGTGAGAAAGAGAAGGATGATTTAATGATGATAAAATATTAATGATATGAGAATTAATATAATTCGTTGAAACTATCAAAAGCCATTATATTTGTCAATGAGGAGAGGTTCATTTTTCGTGGGGACTATATACATATATATGTATGGGTGAATGTGCATCATTTAATTAACTTTTCATATTTATGCAGGGAAGTAAGAGGAGGGGGGAGGGGGGCTTTTGAGACTGAGAAGGAAAAGGATTTAAAAATCCTTTCAATAACCGCAAAAAACGTACTAGGAACAAAAACATATTATATGCATATTTTGACAAAGTGAAAACAGCTTATAAAGCCTTTTAAATTATAAATATTATATATACATACATATATATATATAGGTATATATATATATATATATATATATGTATATATATATACAAGGGCGGAGTGACCACCGGGAGTACCGGGACTATTCCCAGTGAGCCGCTGGCCTCAAGATACATAAACGGCCGTTAACAACCTCCTAATGGCATATTTGGGCCTGTATAAGGCCGGCGAGGGCATAATTGTCCCGGTTGATAAGTTATTCCTACTCCGTTCCCGTATATGTATATATATATATATATCTTTATATAATATATATATATATATATAAAAGACTGTATTAAGATTGAACGTGACAAAAAGATATCTAGATGCTGTCTTAGAAAAAAAAATTACCAATTTTTAGTACAAAATTTTGAACGGCTTTTTGATGATTATTTAAACCATATTTTTAATTTTTGAAATGTTTAATAAATGTCTTGAATTATTATCAAATTCCGTTTGTCCACATTTTCATTATATAGAAAGATGTTTTTTTAGTAAACAAACGGTTTTAGTGGGAGTTATAGGTAAAATAGTTAGATGATAAAAAAATAAACTTTTCTTTTTTTGCACTTATAATTTGGAGCAACAACGTAACTTGGGTAAAATACGATATGTGTCATTGATAATTAAATATTTCCTACGTCCTACAGTATTTGTAATCAATCGTTGTATGTGCCCAGATAAGTAATTATTTCTATAAATAAATATCATAAAATATTTATAATGAAAGATTGATTTTGGATTAATAAAGTTCAATTTGTATCATATAAGAAAATTTTGATGTAAGAAAGTAATTGTTGGTTCTTTTTATTCATAAATCTACAGTATTATATTTTCAATATATGGTTTCCAAAGTATCCCTTGATAATGATTAAAGTTATTAATGAACTTTAAAAAAATATATTTCAAAGGATCATTTAAATAAGAATTAAAACAGTATTCCCTTAGCATCTGCGACCCCTTGGACTCACTGAGAGTAGCAATTGTCTACAGACGCGAGTAATTAATTAAAACACTCTATGGGTGTAGGGATTTAACTTTATCCAGGATTGGAGATTATGGGAGGAAGACGTCCCAGGGGATTCACAATTTTAAATAAAAGAGACCTCCTGCAACTGGGGAAGAGTGAGGAATTTCTCCTTTAGAATTTTGAAAGGTAGCAAAAATATATATAAACATGAAATATCAATATAAGCTTTATAAAAGCCAAGAGAGTGAAAGCAAATAAAGGCCATTGATAAATAACAACAATATCCTATTAAAGTTTCAATTTTAACAGTTTCCCCCTCTTTATTTATTCTCTTATAAGCTTTTCTCCTTCTTGTTCTTCAAGCTGCGCCTGGAGGAAAAAGATTGGGATCTATATTATGACATATATATTTATTATTTGCTAGCCTGTCAAATCCTTCTCTGTCTAGTTTTGTTATTAAGTTATGTGATATTTATAGGGTGATGAAGGCTTTTTAAAAAGGTTTTTGTGAAGAAAAGATTGTAAATTAAGATTCTCCACACTTACTTAAGGGCTATATGATTTCAGGACTTGTATATCATTGATATACATTGCCAAAATGTCGTCAGTGATTGATATGTATGCATATCCCTATGTCTCTCACTTCATCTCTCTATCCCCCATTTCTAAGGAACATACTCAAGGGATCTTTTCCTCGAGCGTGATTGGCTGAAAAAGGCGGCAATAATGTAAAAAAGCAGTTGGCATTATGATTCAAGGCATCACTTCCCTCGCTGCTGCGTAAGCATAACACACAGGGATAATAATATCATTCTCAAAAAACACAAAGTGTCATTTGCGAACCCTTTGGATGGACTATACCCATTTAATATACTAGTATATTTGTCAACAAAAGAGGATATTAGGATGAATTTAGAATATTCCCCTAAAAAATATGAAGAGCGACTTAAAATGTCGAAAATACTACGTAATATGTAAGTGTGTAAAGAATATAGAGTGCTGAAGCTGTCCATGGTAGCACTGAACATCGGGGCAACGGTCAGCTCTCCAGGAAAGACAGGGACCGAAAGAAATAGAAGAGAGAGTGAGACCCCACACAACCCCAATTTTACTTATTAAATAAAGAGGGGAACTCCTCACAATTAAAAAATAAAGATTGTTTATCTTATATTATTAATGATTTTGTGACACTTAGATCCTTACTCTCATAATAACACATATATAAAAAAGGAAATATTAGTTGTCAAAAACATAACTAATAATTAAAACATCATTTCAGGATGTGTTCATATTTGAAATGCGATGCATCTACATTGTGGTGATAAGAAGTTAGATACAGACAGAGCGGAGGTGGACTACGGCATTATACAGAGACCTGGGTGTTGCTAATGGTGTTGCCCTTTATACAAAGAATCTGGATAACGGCACACCTGCATTCTTGCTCGTTCCAGATAACAGGCTGTAAATTTCCATATGCGGCCATAACGATGATAAAATTCAAAGGAAATGATTTCTCATATGTTGGCTGTCTACTAAAAAATCAGCTGCATGGATCGGATGACATCATCCTTGTTAAAGGATGACCTGAAAACCCGCCGTATTTGATCTTACCACCCTGTATATGCTCTGCCACCCCCCACCCCCCATCTACCGATCTTTACTGTTCTATGTGTAGTAGGAAAAAAAACATAAGTGGATATTTATAGTAATAGAATGTGATCATATTCTACAAGACACACTCATTATAGCTGACATTTGTTTGATATTTTCATATACCAAAATATATGTATATATAAAACGATTGGTATAAATTTGTAAAATCTTGCATATTTGTTCGACTTTTTAATTAAAATTTACGAGTGTAACAAAAACTGCTCTTAATGATAACATTCAATATCCATGATCTAAATCAGCCTTAATATTCATTGAATTGATAAAAATATAGTTTGAGGACAGGAATGAATACAAGATTTAATTTAGATTTAAAATCCAACATTGACATAAATAATCTTATGTAATCCTTTGTTTGCTTTAACTATTTTTATTCTGCACATATCCAAAATTGGATACATATGCATTCATTTCTACTTATGATTTTTTTGTCTCTTGTATAGAATATTGGCAAAATATAATTCACGCGCTCACAAACTTAGCTGGATCAAATGTTATTTGAATTGTATTTATGAATTGTCTTTTGTTATTATATTAATAGTTGGTTCTTGTAAGTAAAGCGTTAAAGTAAAGTAGCGCATGCAAGGAAAAAGTAAACAAAAAAATTGGCCAAATTTTGTAATTTCCTTGAACGTTAGATGTCATTGTCCATGAAATTACGTCACAATCCTATTTAAAACCGGTTTAAAGGGATTAAATTTGATGATTTGAAATATATCAAATAACTACAAGATAACAACGTCTCCAAATATAAATAATAAAAGGACTTTGTTATTATTTTCAAAGAGCTCTAGCATAAAAGCGCCTCTTACGGACTTAAGAAGAACTAATATTTAGTCCAATTTTTTTCGGGAAAAAAGAATAATTTTATGTTATGCATGCGCTACTTTACTTTAACACTTTACTTGTAAGCAGTTAGATATCCAAACATACATTGCAAAGGCTTAAAACACTTTTGACCATTAAGTTAAAGGAATAGGGATTTAGTCACTCATTATAATTTAAAAATATCAAGTTAAGCATTAATGGTTTGAATTGAACAAATACTTTTCATTTTGTGAGCATATTTTCTTTTCCTTTGACTTACTACTTACATAAGTGTCTAAAATCATATTTATTTACCTTATATCCATCCATTAATATAATGACTTAGTGATTGCACAAAACACTTGAGTGTATTGATTTAAAATATCTCTGAACAATGCCTAATCACTGCCTGGAATTCCGTATGAATCGTCTGATATACCTAAAAATGAAGCACAAAATGTGGGATAAAAACCACGGAAGTAAGATAAAAAAACTACTTTCTCAATCATATTTATCTATAAATAATATAATTATGAATCAGTAAATATATTTTTAAAGAACCTTATATATATATTTACGACAAAAATATAATTTTCGGCATTTTACTCTTGTCAGTGACAAAATCAAATGCTTTTTACTAATTTAAATAAATGATCATTTTTAATACTCTTTTCTGGCGTATAATAATATAATATAGTTATTCAATTAATGCAGATTTCAATTTAACTCTACATGTATGGAAAATACACGTGAAACAGTTAAAATACATAATAAAGTTATTAAAGATACCTATTCCTGTTCTTTTCTGAAACATGATAGACTGAATCAAAAGCACGTGCGCCAATAGTAATTAAAACAGTTGGCATTATTGAATTAAAACATGATTTCACTCGTGGCTATAACAATTTCAATCTCTAGATTACTGAAATCTTGGCTCATTGTTCTCTATAAATGGTACTTTTATATTTTATAAGTAGAATAAGTCATGAAATAATATTTTTTAAACCTGATTAGTTGAAAGAAATGGAAGCGGAATAAAAAAAACATTCATTCAATAGCGGCTGTTGAGGGGTGATCCAGAGAGAAGAAATTTATCCATAAAAATATCAATTGTCTCTTCTTCATGGGCCTATATCCATGACGTAATTGACGAATATTTGAGCAAACACTATTTCGGCTTTTTAATATCTGTCTATAGATGTATCATAACTCTAAATATTCGTAAAAACACAATTGAAAAACTATGTTTATACTTTAGGTTGCGAGAATTTTGCTTTGATATTCCTGCTCACGAATATGATATTACCATTTGCTTTCTTAGCTAATAAAATAGACCCACATCACTGGAACATAATCCATATACTTAAAAATGTTTTGGCCTACATAGGGCTTTGTGAATAAAAGTTTTGCATGGCGACAGCTCTCCATAGAGTTTTGCCTTTTATTAAATTATAGGAAGGAACACCAAGTACTAAGTGCAGGAATGTTTATTTTATTTGATTGCTTATTTCTGATATTTCTTGGTGAGCTTCCATGAACCTCTATAAATTCATCTCAATAATATTACTAAAGGCTTATTCTTGAATATAATGGCTTTTATTCGTGTGAGTAGGGGATTTAAGAAAAGTTTATATATATAAATATATATATATATATATATATATTATATATATATATATATATATATATATATATATGTATATATATATATATATATATATATATATACATATATATGTATGTATATCATTATTTATTTCATATAATGTCTATATATACCTATAAATAAATATAAGTCTCTCCGAATTGCACCTATGTTTTCCTACTTTATTTGATGTAATTGTATAATTTTTGAAATTGAATATATGGATCAAAGCATTAAAACTAGTTTTTTTTTTTTTTTTTACCAAGGTAAAACTTTATTCACATTAGATTATATCTTATAATATCATAAAAATACATTAAAACGTCGTGTTATTAACAATATGATCAACCAGAGAAGTAATATTTTTAGGTAAAGGAACTCGAGTAGATCTCATTTTATACATAAAATATTGGGTTTTAGTGGTAATAAAATTAATTTCTTCTTGGTACGGTCCATTATAAAGTAAATAAAATCCTTACTCCGTAACTGTATATTAAAAAAATCATCAAATAACAATTTTAGATATTCTAAAATTTCTACCACATATATGCACTCTAATAAAAAATGTTTTGATGTCTCCAGCGAATCCCCGCAAAAAAAGCATAATCTTTCCTCCGCTGTAGTCCCATATATACTACCAAATGTCAATGTGTTGGTAAGTACTCTGTATTTAAACCAATAGAGAGAGTGATTGAACATTTTGATTTTAAACCATGCATTAATATATTTACTGGTGTTCTCAGCCCGTAATCTTCTTTCCTCCTCTCAATTTGATTTAAAAAATGACTTTTTGAATTTTTATCCACTAAAAAATGTCGGAGTTCCTATTACTAATTAGTTTTATAAAATTGTAAAAACTATTCTTGGACCGAACTCTCTTTTCTTAAAATTAACCCATTTTAAAACATTCATCCTCTCCAGTCTTTCATTTGCTGTAAAATTACCTATTTCATTAAAATATCCCCAAGGCAAACTATTTTTTTCCCAATAGAAGTATTTTTTAAAAAGATAACTCCCATTTCCAACAACTGGTTCCTGCCATTTCATTTTTTGTAATAATAAAACTGCCACCTCTTTATTGATCGCATTATTCTGATACCAAAAAGGACTAATATTTGCGGCTAAATCTAGCACAGAGTGTGGTCCATTACCCTCTTCTCCCTCCAAGGGGCGTCCTACCTTTTTCAAATATAGTCCCCTTAATGCTTCCGTCCAAACTGAACCACTCTCCAAAAGTCTTAAACTAGTTAATTGGTTCTATTTTAAAACTTTGATCAATAATATTTTATCTGGGGGACGTCATCAAAATGAAAATTTACTTTTTGAAGCCGTCTTTTACTCTAATAAATGAGTTTTTTGTATTAAAGTTAAACTTTTTTATTAAAATGAACTCTAATTTCTTATTTTCGTATTTTTATCAAAATAATTTACCTTCGGAAATCTGCATCTTTACAATTAAAACTTTGATAAATAATATTTTATCCGGGGGGAACCTACGTCATCAAAAGGAAAAAAATACTTTGTGAAGCCGTCTTTTACTTTAATAAATGAGTTTTAAAAAAAGTTGGACTTATTTTAATAAAATGAATTCAAATTTCTTATTGTCATATTTTTATCAAAATAATTTACTCTAAGTACGCTGCATAATTACAATTAAGATATAAAGGTCTGTTTTCTCTAAATACAAAGATATAGAGACCACAGTGCAACTTCTTATTTAAACGTGATTGTATGAAAGTAGAAAGTATCACGAATTATTTAATATTTTTAAATATTTAATTCAAACTTTTGTGTCATTATTTTGTCTTATTATTTGTGCAAAAGGGGTATTTGTACTACTACCAAAATTCAATAATATTTACGGATATATAAAACAACTATCTATAAATATATTTAATTTCATTTTGACACTTTTCAAAATCTTAAGAATATATCATTATAGACAATGTATTGGATAGGTTTATAATATCTGTAGCAAATATTGCATGTTGCAATCCTTGAATATGCTTCGATGAGCCAGAAAATGTCCAATGTAGGCTTGGATCAAGGCATATTGTATCCTCATATAACGAGCTGACGTTTCTCTTGCCGCGGATGACGTCATTGAAAACACAAGAGAAAAAAGTATACTTTTAATTACTTACAAACACATGAAGCCACACATCTCACTGGACCCTTTTAAACTATATTTTGCATGACATCACTGTAATAGTAGTAAGATTATGGGTTTTTCATTAGCCATGGAAAATATGAAATAAACATATCTTGCATTTTAAATATAGTGTTTACATAAAAACAAATGTTATTTTATGTCCTTTTGTCCTTGATTATGGAAATTCCAGGAGCTAACTTCTTCATTTTTTGAGTTCCTCTGGGTAATCAGAGCTATTTAAAAAAATAACCTTACTGACTCTTATTGCTGTGCAATAGTTTGCAAATAATTAAATATAGATAATTCTACGCATTCTCTCTTAAAAGCCCTTCACAATTTCCAACGTACAAAACTAAAAATGGCATTCCTAAGAGATGATAAATTGATGATGCAACAGTGGATAACTCAAATATATAAATATTTTATATATATACTTACCTTTTTATATATAAATTTGTTAATACGTGCCTCTAGATACTTCATTTATCTTAGGTAATAGAAGACGAGCAATATTTTGCTCTTGGGAACGGCAGCTTTTGCCCCCTTATAAGGGGCAAAAATAAATCTCCTTAAAAGTTTTTTAAATCCAATTTGTAGGAGAAGAAAAAAAAATCTATATAAAGTTCACTTATTACTATTCTCTTATGGCAATGTTACTTTTTTAATAGGAAATAATAATAACTAGAGACATATATACACTCAGAGAGTGCAAACCTCCGCCGTCATGAGCCTTCCGAGGCGGATTTTTCACGACTGGGGAGGCGTAGAGAGACGGGGAGGGTTCCCCTAGACGGAAATTCCGAGAGGAAGACGCTCCCGGCACCCAATTTCACAGCACAGCGACATCTATTGGCAGAGTAGGCTAACTTGAAAAATTTAGTAGTATTTAGCTCATTTGGCACTTCCAACAACTCCACAAAATTTCATCCAAATCCGTTCCGTACTTTTTGAGTTATCCTGCTGACAAACCAACAAACCCACAAACGCCAGTGAAAACAATACCTCCTTCGGCGGAGGTAATGAACGATATAACTTTTTTATTTTAAGAAAAAAAGTTGTCGAATTGTATCATTAAATTCGTCGAAACAGTAAAATCCACTCCTTTTTTTTGTTTTGCCGCTAGAATGGTCCATTTTGACTTTTGCCCGTGCTATCAAAGGTTAATTATTAGAAGTATGATTGAGTGTGGAAAGAATAGAGCAATATATATATATATATAATGAATCTATATATATACCATTATGTATATATAATGAATATATATATTATACTATATATCGGTTATAATGGCTAGTTTTCTTAGGTATGAAATTATTTTTTTACTCTGATAAAACCTTATCGTGTAAATTGCAAAAGTAATTGTCAAAAATACGTAGATTTCATTGTAATGATATTCTTATTCCAGAGTTTAATATTGAAAAAGCCCCACAAGGATACCTTTAAATAAGTCCTGCATTGTATTTTGCATGAAATTTTAATAAAACATATTCCCTCCATACTCAATTCTTTCAAAGTAACTCTCTCATATCTAAGAAGTCACCAATTCACTCATTAAGATATTAAATAAAGAGAAAGAGTATCAAAGGAAGCTAAGAGAAAAACGTATTGTCATTATTGATTTGCATACTTTCAATGACTCATAATTTTTTATAAAAAAATTGATATAAAAAGTTGGGAAATAGGAGATGAAGCAAATAAATCTAACAGGAATGATCATAGCTGGAATAACCAATGAGGTCATCTTGTATTATTGAGTGATCAACGTCTAATGACGTAATTTAATGTCAGCTAATGATTCATATGACGATTATAAAATGGAGCATTTTCTTAATTTATTATTAGTGTATATGTCGCATCCCACAAGAGCATAAATTTTCTCTTTTTTGCATTTATAAGTATATTTAACCCTTGCTTCTTCCCCCACATTTGAGGCATCCGACATATATACGAGGTCTACCATTGATGTTGTATTTATACATATATAATATATACTTGGTTATACGAATATTCAACCTAATAAAATTAAATTAGTTTTGGGCTTTTCATTCAGCAAGTAGTAGTTGGTATTTTAATAATTCATCAAAGAGTTATGAACCTTCTCAGGTTTTATTATTATTATTTTGAGAAAAAAAGATCCACTGCGTCTTCTACCATGCATATTATATTGAAGGATTTTTCATACATACATACATACATAGTTAGTTAGTTTTATAATACATAATAGATACCTCAACTTTTTATCTGTGGTTTTCGAAAAGAAATATGGCTTTCCAAAAATATGGATGTGTTTTTAGAGGTACACTGCAAAAAAAAAAAGGTTTTTTGCAATGGAAATTAAACCAAAAAGGCTATATATATATATATATATATGCTCTTATAAATGTTATAATGTTTTTAAAAGAAAACTGATATAAAAAACGTTTGTTTATATCGTTTTCTCAATGTTTCATTGCAAAAAAGGAATGGATTAAGATAATTAATTCCTCTCTGCCTTGGACCTCCATTCGTATTTTTAGATCTCACTTATTCAATTTATAACCAATTTTTTTTTGACAACCCTCATAGTTTTTCTACTCCACAAAGAAAAAAAAAGCTAATCTAAGGTTTCCTTTGAAACAGTGATGCTTGAAAGGGGAAGCGTGAGTATTAATAAAAAAAATGTGTTTGCTTTTGACATTTGTCATTTACATCGTGTGGTCATCAACTCAGAGCTACTAATACTTTCATCATAGCGGTTTTTCTTTTCATTGGTCTCACTCGATATAATTGTATTTATGAATCCTTTTGAATGAATTATTTCACAATTATTATAAGTAGAATAAATAGACTTCTCACATTCAGAGAGAATGAATAAATATATGTTTTGAAGGGATCCTTTTCTCGTTCTGAAGTACGGCCAAGAAGCTTGCCCAATAAGATAACTATTTCCTTGAATTCTGTTGTTTGCAGAACATTACAAACAACTCCATTAATTCATATGGTTTTGTTGCTGTTATAACGATATAGTTCGCTATACAAAGTATGATTCATATTTCGTCTTTAATACAGTTCATGGGTCAACTCACTTAGAAAAGCCTGTCCTACACAGGCTAACAATATCTATCATGCTGTTGCAAGAACCTTTTTTCCTCTTAAATACACAACTCAAAAGTTATGGTGTTGAACAATGAATAGAATGCTCCAAATCTTCCATCTTATATTATGATAATCAACCTTTTGTCACCAACTGCGCCACTGCATGTGAAGGTACATTGATAATTGTAATATGCATATCTTTAAAGAACTATAATCATAGATCGATGGTTCATATATACAAATCCGATTTCTATGATCCAACACATTGGTCGTGAGTCTTTCAAAAACAATGGTTCAAGTTCAATTGGGTGGGTTCAACGGCCTCTCAGTGAAGACGACTATCATATTACAATGAACCCAGCATAAGTTGCGGGTCTATTTTTTCAAAAACAAAAGAAATATATATATATATATACATATATTATTTTATTAAATGACAAAAAGAGGTAGCAGCAAGATGATTATCGATAATACTTATATTCAGTGTTTTCTCATGAAGACTGTTTTTACATTTTTGTTAAATCAAATAACCCTAAACTCAATAGAGGATTTGAGTGGATATGAAATGAAAAAGAAATATATATATTTTGTTGAATAATGTATAAACTCTAATGCTTTAAAAATGATAATCAAGGAAGAGTTGCAAAGAGTTCTCAACCCTTAAGTTATGGTGTAAGCTCGACTTCTCTCGAGAGGAGAAGATCTTATTTATCAATTTCATTCATAAGTTCATTTTTTTAATGGCAAAGGTCTTTATTCTATTCATATAATACAATAATATAAAATAAAAATAGATATAAAAAGGGGGGAGATTTGTGTTTGGTAAAAACATAAATAAACATTATAGTTTAAAATTAATATACCCCGTAAGACCTTAAAATTCTATTGACATTTAAATCTAAAATCGTAGTAAAAGAAAAACACAATACATAATGTTCTAATAGTAAAAATTAAGATTCTTTTTTAAATTTCTTATAATTTTTAAAATTATTCTAATGGCTTTGGCGTAGTGTGAGAAGTTGACGGGAAGTATTTGACGAGTACGGACGCGTTATCCCAAGATCCTCCACCGAGAGTCGGAATCTTTAGAGCAAAAGCTGTGTACCGAGCTGCCGCTGATATTAGGATTGCTCGGAGCTTGCTGCTTTCGATGATCTCTTCTCCAGTTAGCTTCAGGGATATAAAAGCTTTGCAATTACTTTTTTTTTTTGCCTAATTGGTTCGATAGAATTGCATCCGATAGGATATAAATAAGCATTAAATTAGTCTATCGAACCTAGGATCTTATCAATGAGGTAGACCAAAAATGACCATCCCCTCTCGGGATTCGAACCTGCGTCCCCAACATTGAGAGTTGAACACGCCTTAAAGTTCATTTGGTGGATTGATAAATTGAAATGCTAAAGTGTTTATAAATAACAAAAGGGATGTATTTTTCTAGATAACAAAGAGGAAAAGGACTCTTAAGTTGATCTTAAGTATCTTTAGATATACATTATGAGATTAAATCAAGTCACAATCCAGCTTATAACGTTGGTTTGTTTTTATTAAATATGACTTAGAAGAGATTTATATATCAATGATTTGGATTAATTATACTTAATTAAGAATATTTATGAATCGCATTGAAAAAAAGTATGTTTAAACTAGACAATGTTGTGCAAGTTTACGTCTATGTTTAGCATTGCATGGCTAAAAAAATAAGGTTGATCAGGTAAAGGACAACTAATGTGATATTTTCAACCCCATAGTTTTGAAAAAGAAAGAACATTACCGAGCACTCTCCACACGAAGCGTGAAGCAGGAGGATTGTGATTACATATTTCAAAGCTTTGGTAAAATTAATGCTCCTGCTAAGGAATTGTGTTCTGTTCAGAGGGCAAATTGAAAGGTATCAAAAAAGGTAAAACTACTGCCTAAGCGTTGTACCTGAGCGGGAACATTCCTGGATTTTTGGCTTTAAAGGGCAATAAAACACGTATTAGTTACAAATGGTCAACCATTACATGTGCAAATGCTACGAATCAGGGTCACTTTGCTCGAGACTGCACAAATCATATGTGAGATGGCGATGATTACTGTAGAACGCTTCAAGCAAAGCCGGCTCAGGAAATAATAGCAGGAATCAGAGTCAAAAAAGCTCAAACCGTAGTTTCAGTGACTACATTGAGTCATGAGCCCTCAGGCCCTTTGGCTAATCCGACGAAGATACCCTCTCTCTTGGAGGCCAATTGAATTGAGCTGTGGAGATAACGATAAAGAAGCTTAGTGTGTCTGAAGCGAGGAAGGGACCAAAAACCAAAACGAGAGATCTATTACGAACAGGACAATATACAAATATAGAAAACGCAAGAAATCTGTCGAAGAGCAGTTCAGTGGGAAGTAACGCCATATTGATAATGTACCGAAAAAATTGCATAACGCTCACATCGACATAACAAAAAATAATTCCGCGAAGAACGAGATCTCAATCTTCTAGCAAAAGGAATAAGCCTGGACGGTTCCTGGAAAGAAAAGGTCCTCTAAACACAGAAGCTATTGCAGTAATGGTTGTTGGAGAAAAAAAAAAATACTTTCAATATGAAGGATCCCCCTAAACACTTTGGCATAAAGAAAAATGTCTCCTTAAACACTAGGGGAGGCAAAGATAGAAGAACGAGGCATGCAATGATGAAAAGAATTTTATCTTTTCAGCCTGACATAATTTGCTTGCAGGATATAAAGTCATTGGTCTCTTCCTCTTGTTCAAACTCATGCCCTTATTGTCTTCCTCTAAAGTTCACTGTATTTTTCACAGGTAGTACATCTTACGAGGTGTGATCACAATGGTGTCCAAGTCTGTGGCAAATTCTGAGTGTGTCAGCGAATATTCATTTAGAAGTGATTGGCACAAGATACGAGTGCAAACTCAATCACCCAACTATTCCTTAATGTTTTAAATGCCTACGGTCCCAACAGTAAATCTCACGACTTATTTTGTCCATATTGAAGTATTGCTATGAGGACCCACTACCTCTGATAGTTATAGGAGACTTAAACGTCGACTTAGAAAAAATAGTCACCCAAACAAAAAAAGCTTGGAATTGGTTATTGGCCAAATGGGATTGGTGGATATAATGAAGACATATAATGATAGGGAGCATTTTTATTCGTGGAGAAACGGAAAGCATTCTTCAAGGATAGATCATGCACTTCTGTCCTCAGATTTAAGCTACTTTTGTAAGAGAGCATTCTATAAATTTGAACCGTCTTCTGATCCACTATGGTTGTCGTAGAGTTCCGTACGCCCTCTTTTAAACCTTTTCGGATCCCCAATTGGCTTATACAAGACAAGGAGTTCGAAAGAAAATTAAAAAAAAACGGCTCTTCTAATGGGTTAATAACGTAAATCTCAAGCAACAGGTGTTAACACTAATATTATGCATCAAAGAAACAATTATTTATATTTGAGCTTAAGCGGGAAAGCTTGGAAACGAAAAGATAGACCGAGATGTCGAGGCTATCATGGAGGAGGGTTCCCTTTTTGTGAAATGCTTAATGAGAAGATTCAATCCAAGCATATGGAATGAATGATATTGCGGAGGAAAGAGATGGGAAATAAGGTAAAAAATGAACGCTGCCCTCTTCAAAGAATGAAAAACCTCGGAATTAAGAATTTTCTTTGTCAAAAAAAATCGATGTAATAATTTCAGAAGGAAAAACGATTTACCCATCCCAAAGCTATTATTCGAACTCTTTCACAATATGTACCAGGAGGGTGCTAGGTGGTGATAGAATTGGATTTCCTCGTCCTAAAAAGGTCCCACAGCTACGGTTTTTAACATTAAACAATATTCTTAATCACATTGAAAATTTTATAAGGATAACAAAGCTGCGGTCCGGACAACATAAAAGGGAAATTTTTACCTTGACTTTATGCGCCAACAGAGATTTCACCATACCTTCTGAATCAATTCGGACAAGAAATGGAAAAAAGAGGGAGCACTTCCAACAAAGCTCTAAGAACTATTGGCCGGATTTCGCTCATTCCTAAAAAAGGAAATGGGACTTCAACGAGTCACTGGAAGACCTTTAACTATTCTCAATGAGTGAGTACCGCATATTAGCAGGGATTTTAGCCAAACAAATGGAGCCGATTACTAACACAAAAGGTGGGGCTACAACATAAGGGCTTTTTGAAAAATCGGAACATAGCAGAATTTCACGTAATATCAGTGCTGCCATAAGGTCAACAACCACGCGAGAAAATTTGGAGCAATTATTGCAGTCGACTTTGCAAAGGCATTCGACACAATAAAGCACAGCTTATATCCTTCAGGCCATTAGAAAAATCTTCCGAGACGTTTTTTTAATCCAATAAGGGCACTTCTATATAATGGAACTTCAAGGATCATTATTGACACTCTTCAGAGTGATCCTATAACATTAAGCAAGAGTTGTAGACAAGGATGTCCTGTTTCTCCCTTATTGTTTGTTTGTGCAATGGAACAACTTAATGTAATGTTGAAGAAGAAGTATGGTGGATCGGTGTTTTATTAGGCAACCAAAAACATCTCATAGAATTTATGCAGATGACATAACTTTGATGGTAGAAGCTAGCTCAGAGAAACAACTTACAAAACGTATAGAAGTTGGCTTGCCTTTTTCAAAAAGTTTTCTATCAAATCAGGTCTAAACACCAACATCAAGAAGTCGGCTATTCTTCCCATTGGACATTGGCACCCGTCTTCTGATTTGTTTATCGGTGGATGTGTAAGACGTGCGCGTAAAGTCTATTAAAGATCCTGGCGGATGGGTGGGTAGCAATCAACCATCCTATGTCAAATTTCGAAAGACTTACGCAAAGCTCTTCGATGGATCAAGCCATGGCGAGGTTTTAACTTGCA